>CM030878.1:1610455-2187133 GCA_018132145.1 Boehmeria nivea var. tenacissima
GTGACTCTACTAAAGTTGTTTTGATCCCAAACGTGTATTTAAATTTATAATATATTATAATAAGTCTTAGGGACTCATTTGGAGCTCCACCAAACCTCAAAAACTTACCTCGCGTAAAAAACTAAGTCCTTATAACTAGTTTTGCCGAAATCGAGCCTTTAACGAGTTTTTTGGGTCCGATGTGACTCTACCAAAGTTGTTTTGTTGCCAAAGTATTATAATAAGTCTTAGGGACTCATTCGGAGCACCAACAAACCTTAAAAATGCACCTCGCGCAAAAACTAAGTCCATATAACTTGTTTTGCTGAAATGGAGCCTTTAAAGGGCTTTTTTGGCTCCGATGTGACTCTACAAAGTTGTTTTGTTCCCAATCGTGTTTTTTTAACATATAATATATTATAACAAGTCTTAGGGACTCATTTGGAGCTCCAAAAAACCTTAAAAGCCTCACATCGCTCAAAAACTAAGTCCTTATCACTAGTTTTGCCGAAATCGAGTCTTAAACCGAGTTTTTTGGGTCGATGTAACTCTGACAAAGTTGTTTTTTTCCAAATTATTATAATAAGTCTTAGGGACACATTGAGAGCGTCAACAAACCTTAAAAATGCACATCGCGCAAAAACTAAGTCCGTATAACTTGTTTTGCCGAAACGGAGCCTTTAAAGGGCTTTTTTGGCTCCGATATGACTCTGGCAAAGTTGTTTTGTTCCCAAACGAGTTTTTAAACATATAATATATTACGATAAGTCTTAGGGACTCATTTGGAGATCCAAAAAACCTTGAAAACTCACCTGGCTCAAAAACTAAGTCCTTATAACTAGTTTTGCCGAAATCGAGCCTTTAACACGCTTTTTTGGGTCCGATGTGACTCTTGCCAAGTTGTTTTGATCCCAAACGTGTATTTAAACTTATAATATATTATAATAAGTCTTAGAGACTCATTTGGAGCTCCACAAAATCTTGAAAACTCACCTCGCTCAAAAACTAAGTCCTTATAACTAGTTTTGCTGAAATCGAGCCTTTAACCGACTTTTTTGCGTCCGATGCGACTCTAGCAAAGTTGTTTTGTTCCCAAAATATTATAATAAGTCTTAGGGACTCATTTGGAGCTCCAAAAAATCTTACGAACTCACGCTGCACAAAAACTAATTCCTTATAACAAGTTTTGCCGAAATCGAGCCTTTAATGGCTTTTTTGGCTCCGATGTGACTCTACTAAAGTTGTTTTGATCCCAAACGTGTATTTAAATTTATAATATATTATAATAAGTCTTAGGGACTCATTTGGAGCTCCACCAAACCTGAAAAACTTACCTCGCGTAAAAAACTAAGTCCTTATAACTAGTTTTGCCGAAATCGAGCCTTTAACGAGGTTTTTTGGGTCCGATGTGACTCTACCAAAGTTGTTTTGTTGCCAAAGTATTATAATAAGTCTTAGGGACTCATTCGGAGCACCAACAAACCTTAAAAATGCACCTCGCGCAAAAACTAAGTCCATATAACTTGTTTTGCTGAAATGGAGCCTTTAAAGGGCTTTTTTGGTTCCGATGTGACTCTACCAAAGTTGTTTTGTTCCCAATCGTGTTTTTTAACATATAATATATTATAACAAGTCTTAGGGACTCATTTGGAGCTCCAAAAAACCTTAAAAGCTCACATCGCTCAAAAACTAAGTCCTTATCACTAGTTTTGCCGAAATCGAGTCTTTAACCGAGTTTTTTGGGTCCGATGTAACTCTGACAAAGTTGTTTTTTTCCAAAATTATTATAATAAGTCTTAGGGACACATTGAGAGCGTCAACAAACCTTAAAAATGCACATCGCGCAAAAACTAAGTCCGTATAACTTGTTTTGCCGAAACGGAGCCTTTAAAGGGCTTTTTTGGCTCCGATATGACTCTGGCAAAGTTGTTTTGTTCCCAAACGAGTTTTTAAACATATAATATATTACGATAAGTCTTAGGGACTCATTTGGAGCTCCAAAAAACCTTGAAAACTCACCTGGCTCAAAAACTAAGTCCTTATAACTAGTTTTGCCGAAATCGAGCCTTTAACACGCTTTTTTGGTCCGATGTGACTCTTGCAAAGTTGTTTTGATCCCAAACGTGTATTTAAACTTATAATATATTATAATAAGTCTTAGAGACTCATTTGGAGCTCCAAAAAATCTTGAAAACTCACCTCGCTCAAAAACTAAGTCCTTATAACTAGTTTTGCTGAAATCGAGCCTTTAACCGACTTTTTTGCGTCCGATGCGACTCTAGCAAAGTTGTTTTGTTCCCAAAATATTATAATAAGTCTTAGGGACTCATTTGGAGCTCCAAAAAATCTTACGAACTCACGCTGCACAAAAACTAATTCCTTATAACAAGTTTTGCCGAAATCGAGCCTTTAATGGCTTTTTTGGCTCCGATGTGACTCTACTAAAGTTGTTTTGATCCCAAACGTGTATTTAAATTTATAATATATTATAATAAGTCTTAGGGACTCATTTGGAGCTCCACCAAACCTGAAAAACTTACCTCGCGTAAAAACTAAGTCCTTATAACTAGTTTTGCCGAAATCGAGCCTTTAACGAGTTTTTTGGGTCCGATGTGACTCTACCAAAGTTGTTTTGTTGCCAAAGTATTATAATAAGTCTTAGGGACTCATTCGGAGCACCAACAAACCTTAAAAATGCACCTCGCGCAAAAACTAAGTCCATATAACTTGTTTTGCTGAAATGGAGCCTTTAAAGGGCTTTTTTGGTTCCGATGTGACTCTACCAAAGTTGTTTTGTTCCCAATCGTGTTTTTTTAACATATAATATATTATAACAAGTCTTAGGGACTCATTTGGAGCTCCAAAAAACCTTAAAAGCTCACATCGCTCAAAAACTAAGTCCTTATCACTAGTTTTGCCGAAATCGAGTCTTTAACCGAGTTTTTTGGGTCCGATGTAACTCTGACAAAGTTGTTTTTTTCCAAAATTATTATAATAAGTCTTAGGGACACATTGAGAGCGTCAACAAACCTTAAAAATGCACATCGCGCAAAAACTAAGTCCGTATAACTTGTTTTGCCGAAACGGAGCCTTTAAAGGGCTTTTTTGGCTCCGATATGACTCTGGCAAAGTTGTTTTGTTCCCAAACGAGTTTTTAAACATATAATATATTACGATAAGTCTTAGGGACTCATTTGGAGCTCCAAAAAACCTTGAAAACTCACCTGGCTCAAAAACTAAGTCCTTATAACTAGTTTTGCCGAAATCGAGCCTTTAACACGCTTTTTTGGGTCCGATGTGACTCTTGCAAAGTTGTTTTGATCCCAAACGTGTATTTAAACTTATAATATATTATAATAAGTCTTAGAGACTCATTTGGAGCTCCAAAAAATCTTGAAAACTCACCTCGCTCAAAAACTAAGTCCTTATAACTAGTTTTGCTGAAATCGAGCCTTTAACCCGACTTTTTTTGCGTCCGATGCGACTCTAGCAAAGTTGTTTTGTTCCCAAAATATTATAATAAGTCTTAGGGACTCATTTGGAGCTCCAAAAAATCTTACGAACTCACGCTGCACAAAAACTAATTCCTTATAACAAGTTTTGCCGAAATCGAGCCTTTAATGGCTTTTTTGGCTCCGATGTGACTCTACTAAAGTTGTTTTGATCCCAAACGTGTATTTAAATTTATAATATATTATAATAAGTCTTAGGGACTCATTTGGAGCTCCACCAAACCTGAAAAACTTACCTCGCGTAAAAACTAAGTCCTTATAACTAGTTTTTGCCGAAATCGAGCCTTTAACGAGTTTTTTGGGTCCGATGTGACTCTACCAAAGTTGTTTTGTTGCCAAAGTATTATAATAAGTCTTAGGGACTCATTCGGAGCACCAACAAACCTTAAAAATGCACCTCGCGCAAAAACTAAGTCCATATAACTTGTTTTGCTGAAATGGAGCCTTTAAAGGGCTTTTTTGGTTCCGATGTGACTCTACCAAAGTTGTTTTGTTCCCAATCGTGTTTTTTAACATATAATATATTATAACAAGTCTTAGGGACTCATTTGGAGCTCCAAAAAACCTTAAAAGCTCACATCGCTCAAAAACTAAGTCCTTATCACTAGTTTTGCCGAAATCGAGTCTTTAACCGAGTTTTTTGGGTCCGATGTAACTCTGACAAAGTTGTTTTTTTCCAAAATTATTATAATAAGTCTTAGGGACTCATTGAGAGCGCCAACAAACCTTAAAAATGCACATCGCGTAAAAACTAAGTCCGTATAACTTGTTTTGCCGAACGGAGCCTTTAAAGGGCTTTTTTGGCTCCGATATGACTCTGGCAAAGTTGTTTTGTTCCCAAACGAGTTTTTAAACATATAATATATTACGATAAGTCTTAGGGACTCATTTGGAGCTCCAAAAAACCTTGAAACTCACCTGGCTCAAAAACTAAGTCCTTATAACTAGTTTTGCCGAAATCGAGGCTTTAACACGCTTTTTTGGGTCCGATGTGACTCTTGCAAAGTTGTTTTGATCCCAAACGTGTATTTAAACTTATAATATATTATAATAAGTCTTAGAGACTCATTTGGAGCTCCAAAAAATCTTGAAAACTCACCTCGCTCAAAAACTAAGTCCTTATAACTAGTTTTGCTGAAATCGAGCCTTTAACCGACTTTTTTGCGTCCGATGCGACTCTAGCAAAGTTGTTTTGTTCCCAAAATATAATAATAAGTCTTAGGGACTCATTTGGAGCTCCAAAAAACCTTACGAACTCACGCTGCACAAAAACTAATTCCTTATAACAAGTTTTGCCGAAATCGAGCCTTTAATGGCTTTTTTGGCTCCGATGTGACTCTACTAAAGTTGTTTTGATCCCAAACGTGTATTTAAATTTATAATATATTATAATAAGTCTTAGGGACTCATTTGGAGCTCCACCAAACCTGAAAAACTTACCTCGCGTAAAAACTAAGTCCTTATAACTAGTTTTGCCGAAATCGAGCCTTTAACGAGTTTTTTGGGTCCGATGTGACTCTACCAAAGTTGTTTTGTTGCCAAAGTATTATAATAAGTCTTAGGGACTCATTCGGAGCACCAACAAACCTTAAAAATGCACCTCGCGCAAAAACTAAGTCCATATAACTTGTTTTGCTGAAATGGAGCCTTTAAAGGGCTTTTTTGGTTCCGATGTGACTCTACCAAAGTTGTTTTGTTCCCAATCGTGTTTTTTTAACATATAATATATTATAACAAGTCTTAGGGACTCATTTGGAGCTCCAAAAAACCTTAAAAGCTCACATCGCTCAAAAACTAAGTCCTTATCACTAGTTTTGCCGAAATCGAGTCTTTAACCGAGTTTTTTGGGTCCGATGTAACTCTGACAAAGTTGTTTTTTTCCAAAATTATTATAATAAGTCTTAGGGACACATTGAGAGCGTCAACAAACCTTAAAAATGCACATCGCGCAAAAACTAAGTCCGTATAACTTGTTTTGCCGAAACGGAGCCTTTAAAGGGCTTTTTTGGCTCCGATATGACTCTGGCAAAGTTGTTTTGTTCCCAAACGAGTTTTTAAACATATAATATATTACGATAAGTCTTAGGGACTCATTTGGAGCTCCAAAAAACCTTGAAAACTCACCTGGCTCAAAAACTAAGTCCTTATAACTAGTTTTGCCGAAATCGAGCTTTAACACGCTTTTTTGGGTCCGATGTGACTCTTGCAAAGTTGTTTTGATCCCAAACGTGTATTTAAACTTATAATATATTATAATAAGTCTTAGAGACTCATTTGGAGCTCCAAAAAATCTTGAAAACTCACCTCGCTCAAAAACTAAGTCCTTATAACTAGTTTTGCTGAAATCGAGCCTTTAACCGACTTTTTTGCGTCCGATGCGACTCTAGCAAAGTTGTTTTGTTCCCAAAATATTATAATAAGTCTTAGGGACTCATTTGGAGCTCCAAAAAATCTTACGAACTCACGCTGCACAAAAACTAATTCCTTATAACAAGTTTTGCCGAAATCGAGCCTTTAATGGCTTTTTTGGCTCCGATGTGACTCTACTAAAGTTGTTTTGATCCCAAACGTGTATTTAAATTTATAATATATTATAATAAGTCTTAGGGACTCATTTGGAGCTCCACCAAACCTGAAAAACTTACCTCGCGTAAAAACTAAGTCCTTATAACTAGTTTTGCCGAAATCGAGCCTTTAACGAGTTTTTTGGGTCCGATGTGACTCTACCAAAGTTGTTTTGTTGCCAAAGTATTATAATAAGTCTTAGGGACTCATTCGGAGCACCAACAAACCTTAAAAATGCACCTCGCGCAAAAACTAAGTCCATATAACTTGTTTTGCTGAAATGGAGCCTTTAAAGGGCTTTTTTGGTTCCGATGTGACTCTACCAAAGTTGTTTTGTTCCCAATCGTGTTTTTTAACATATAATATATTATAACAAGTCTTAGGGACTCATTTGGAGCTCCAAAAAACCTTAAAAGCTCACATCGCTCAAAAACTAAGTCCTTATCACTAGTTTTGCCGAAATCGAGTCTTTAACCGAGTTTTTTGGGTCCGATGTAACTCTGACAAAGTTGTTTTTTTCCAAAATTATTATAATAAGTCTTAGGGACTCATTGAGAGCGCCAACAAACCTTAAAAATGCACATCGCGTAAAAACTAAGTCCGTATAACTTGTTTTGCCGAAACGGAGCCTTTAAAGGGCTTTTTTGGCTCCGATATGACTCTGGCAAAGTTGTTTTGTTCCCAAACGAGTTTTTAAACATATAATATATTACGATAAGTCTTAGGGACTCATTTGGAGCTCCAAAAAACCTTGAAAACTCACCTGGCTCAAAAACTAAGTCCTTATAACTAGTTTTGCCGAAATCGAGGCTTTAACACGCTTTTTTGGGTCCGATGTGACTCTTGCAAAGTTGTTTTGATCCCAAACGTGTATTTAAACTTATAATATATTATAATAAGTCTTAGAGACTCATTTGGAGCTCCAAAAAATCTTGAAAACTCACCTCGCTCAAAAACTAAGTCCTTATAACTAGTTTTGCTGAAATCGAGCCTTTAACCGACTTTTTTGCGTCCGATGCGACTCTAGCAAAGTTGTTTTGTTCCCAAAATATAATAATAAGTCTTAGGGACTCATTTGGAGCTCCAAAAAACCTTACGAACTCACGCTGCACAAAAACTAATTCCTTATAACAAGTTTTTCCGAAATCGAGCCTTTAATGGCTTTTTTGGCTCCGATGTGACTCTACTAAAGTTGTTTTGATCCCAAACGTGTATTTAAATTTACAATATATTATAATAAGTCTTAGGGACTCATTTGGAGCTCCACCAAACCTCAAAAACTTACCTCGCGTAAAAACTAAGTCCTTATAATTAGTTTTGCCGAAATCGAGCCTTTAACGAGTTTTTTGGGTCCGATGTGACTCTACCAAAGTTGTTTTGTTGCCAAAGTATTATAATAAGTCTTAGGGACTCATTCGGAGCACCAACAAACCTTAAAAATGCACCTCGCGCAAAAACTAAGTCCATATAACTTGTTTTGCTGAAATGGAGCCTTTAAAGGGCTTTTTTGGCTCCGATGTGACTCTACCAAAGTTGTTTTGTTCCCAATCGTGTTTTTTAACATATAATATATTATAACAAGTCTTAGGGACTCATTTGGAGCTCCAAAAAACCTTAAAAGCTCACATCACTCAAAAACTAAGTCCTTATCACTAGTTTTGCCGAAATCGAGTCTTTAACCGAGTTTTTTGGGTCCGATGTAACTCTGACAAAGTTGTTTTTTTCCAAAATTATTATAATAAGTCTTAGGGACTCATTGAGAGCGCCAACAAACCTTAAAAATGCACATCGCGTAAAAACTAAGTCCGTATAACTTGTTTTGCCGAAACGGAGCATTTAAAGGGCTTTTTTGGCTCCGATATGACTCTGGCAAAGTTGTTTTGTTCCCAAACGAGTTTTTAAACATATAATATATTACGATAAGTCTTAGGGACTCATTTGGAGCTCCAAAAAACCTTGAAAACTCACCTGGCTCAAAAACTAAGTCCTTATAACTAGTTTTGCCGAAATCGAGCCTTTAACACGCTTTTTTGGGTCCGATGTGACTCTTGCAAAGTTGTTTTGATCCCAAACGTGTATTTAAACTTATAATATATTATAATAAGTCTTAGAGACTCATTTGGAGCTCCAAAAAATCTTGAAAACTCACCTTGCTCAAAAACTAAGTCCTTATAACTAGTTTTGCTGAAATCGAGCCTTTAACCGACTTTTTTGCGTCCGATGCGACTCTAGCAAAGTTGTTTTGTTCCCAAAATATAATAATAAGTCTTAGGGACTCATTTGGAGCTCCAAAAAACCTTACGAACTCACGCTGCACAAAAACTAATTCCTTATAACAAGTTTTTCCGAAATCGAGCCTTTAATGGCTTTTTTGGCTCCGATGTGACTCTACTAAAGTTGTTTTGATCCCAAACGTGTATTTAAATTTACAATATATTATAATAAGTCTTAGGGACTCATTTGGAGCTCCACCAAACCTCAAAAACTTACCTCGCGTAAAAACTAAGTCCTTATAATTAGTTTTGCCGAAATCGAGCCTTTAACGAGTTTTTTGGGTCCGATGTGACTCTACCAAAGTTGTTTTGTTGCCAAAGTATTATAATAAGTCTTAGGGACTCATTCGGAGCACCAACAAACCTTAAAAATGCACCTCGCGCAAAAACTAAGTCCATATAACTTGTTTTGCTGAAATGGAGCCTTTAAAGGGCTTTTTTGGCTCCGATGTGACTCTACCAAAGTTGTTTTGTTCCCAATCGTGTTTTTTAACATATAATATATTATAACAAGTCTTAGGGACTCATTTGGAGCTCCAAAAAACCTTAAAAGCTCACATCGCTCAAAAACTAAGTCCTTATCACTAGTTTTGCCGAAATCGAGTCTTTAACCGAGTTTTTTGGGTCCGATGTAACTCTGACAAAGTTGTTTTTTTCCAAAATTATTATAATAAGTCTTAGGGACTCATTGAGAGCGCCAACAAACCTTAAAAATGCACATCGCGTAAAAACTAAGTCCGTATAACTTGTTTTGCCGAAACGGAGCCTTTAAAGGGCTTTTTTGGCTCCGATATGACTCTGGCAAAGTTGTTTTGTTCCCAAACGAGTTTTTAAACATATAATATATTACGATAAGTCTTAGGGACTCATCTGGAGCTCCAAAAAACCTTGAAAACTCACCTGGCTCAAAAACTAAGTCCTTATAACTAGTTTTGCCGAAATCGAGGCTTTAACACGCTTTTTTGGGTCCGATGTGACTCTTGCAAAGTTGTTTTGATCCCAAACGTGTATTTAAACTTATAATATATTATAATAAGTCTTAGAGACTCATTTGGAGCTCCAAAAAATCTTGAAAACTCACCTCGCTCAAAAACTAAGTCCTTATAACTAGTTTTGCTGAAATCGAGCCTTTAACCGACTTTTTTGCGTCCGATGCGACTCTAGCAAAGTTGTTTTGTTCCCAAAATATAATAATAAGTCTTAGGGACTCATTTGGAGCTCCAAAAAACCTTACGAACTCACGCTGCACAAAAACTAATTCCTTATAACAAGTTTTTCCGAAATCGAGCCTTTAATGGCTTTTTTGGCTCCGATGTGACTCTACTAAAGTTGTTTTGATCCCAAACGTGTATTTAAATTTACAATATATTATAATAAGTCTTAGGGACTCATTTGGAGCTCCACCAAACCTCAAAAACTTACCTCGCGTAAAAACTAAGTCCTTATAATTAGTTTTGCCGAAATCGAGCCTTTAACGAGTTTTTTGGGTCCGATGTGACTCTACCAAAGTTGTTTTGTTGCCAAAGTATTATAATAAGTCTTAGGGACTCATTCGGAGCACCAACAAACCTTAAAAATGCACCTCGCGCAAAAACTAAGTCCATATAACTTGTTTTGCTGAAATGGAGCCTTTAAAGGGCTTTTTTGGCTCCGATGTGACTCTACCAAAGTTGTTTTGTTCCCAATCGTGTTTTTTAACATATAATATATTATAACAAGTCTTAGGGACTCATTTGGAGCTCCAAAAAACCTTAAAAGCTCACATCGCTCAAAAACTAAGTCCTTATCACTAGTTTTGCCGAAATCGAGTCTTTAACCGAGTTTTTTGGGTCCGATGTAACTCTGACAAAGTTGTTTTTTTCCAAAATTATTATAATAAGTCTTAGGGACTCATTGAGAGCGCCAACAAACCTTAAAAATGCACATCGCGTAAAAACTAAGTCCGTATAACTTGTTTTGCCGAAACGGAGCATTTAAAGGGCTTTTTTGGCTCCGATATGACTCTGGCAAAGTTGTTTTGTTCCCAAACGAGTTTTTAAACATATAATATATTACGATAAGTCTTAGGGACTCATTTGGAGCTCCAAAAAACCTTGAAAACTCACCTGGCTCAAAAACTAAGTCCTTATAACTAGTTTTGCCGAAATCGAGCCTTTAACACGCTTTTTTGGGTCCGATGTGACTCTTGCAAAGTTGTTTTGATCCCAAACGTGTATTTAAACTTATAATATATTATAATAAGTCTTAGAGACTCATTTGGAGCTCCAAAAAATCTTGAAAACTCACCTCGCTCAAAAACTAAGTCCTTATAACTAGTTTTGCTGAAATCGAGCCTTTAACCGACTTTTTTGCGTCCGATGCGACTCTAGCAAAGTTGTTTTGTTCCCAAAATATAATAATAAGTCTTAGGGACTCATTTGGAGCTCCAAAAAACCTTACGAACTCACGCTGCACAAAAACTAATTCCTTATAACAAGTTTTTCCGAAATCGAGCCTTTAATGGCTTTTTTGGCTCCGATGTGACTCTACTAAAGTTGTTTTGATCCCAAACGTGTATTTAAATTTACAATATATTATAATAAGTCTTAGGGACTCATTTGGAGCTCCACCAAACCTCAAAAACTTACCTCGCGTAAAAACTAAGTCCTTATAATTAGTTTTGCCGAAATCGAGCCTTTAACGAGTTTTTTGGGTCCGATGTGACTCTACCAAAGTTGTTTTGTTGCCAAAGTATTATAATAAGTCTTAGGGACTCATTCGGAGCACCAACAAACCTTAAAAATGCACCTCGCGCAAAAACTAAGTCCATATAACTTGTTTTGCTGAAATGGAGCCTTTAAAGGGCTTTTTTGGCTCCGATGTGACTCTACCAAAGTTGTTTTGTTCCCAATCGTGTTTTTTAACATATAATATATTATAACAAGTCTTAGGGACTCATTTGGAGCTCCAAAAAACCTTAAAAGCTCACATCGCTCAAAAACTAAGTCCTTATCACTAGTTTTGCCGAAATCGAGTCTTTAACCGAGTTTTTTGGGTCCGATGTAACTCTGACAAAGTTGTTTTTTTCCAAAATTATTATAATAAGTCTTAGGGACTCATTGAGAGCGCCAACAAACCTTAAAAATGCACATCGCGCTAAAAACTAAGTCCGTATAACTTGTTTTGCCGAAACGGAGCCTTTAAAGGGCTTTTTTGGCTCCGATATGACTCTGGCAAAGTTGTTTTGTTCCCAAACGAGTTTTTAAACATATAATATATTACGATAAGTCTTAGGGACTCATTTGGAGCTCCAAAAAACCTTGAAAACTCACCTGGCTCAAAAACTAAGTCCTTATAACTAGTTTTGCCGAAATCGAGCCTTTAACACGCTTTTTTGGGTCCGATGTGACTCTTGCAAAGTTGTTTTGTTCCCAAACGTGTATTTAAACTTATAATATATTATAATAAGTCTTAGAGACTCATTTGGAGCTCCAAAAAATCTTGAAAACTCACCTCGCTCAAAAACTAAGTCCTTATAACTAGTTTTGCTGAAATCGAGCCTTTAACCGACTTTTTTGCGTCCGATGCGACTCTAGCAAAGTTGTTTTGTTCCCAAAATATTATAATAAGTCTTAGGGACTCATTTGGAGCTCCAAAAAACCTTACGAACTCACGCTGCACAAAAACTAATTCCTTATAACAAGTTTTTCCGAAATCGAGCCTTTAATGGCTTTTTTGGCTCCGATGTGACTCTACTAAAGTTGTTTTGATCCCAAACGTGTATTTAAATTTACAATATATTATAATAAGTCTTAGGGACTCATTTGGAGCTCCACCAAACCTCAAAAACTTACCTCGCGTAAAAACTAAGTCCTTATAATTAGTTTTGCCGAAATCGAGCCTTTAACGAGTTTTTTGGGTCCGATGTGACTCTACCAAAGTTGTTTTGTTGCCAAAGTATTATAATAAGTCTTAGGGACTCATTCGGAGCACCAACAAACCTTAAAAATGCACCTCGCGCAAAAACTAAGTCCATATAACTTGTTTTGCTGAAATGGAGCCTTTAAAGGGCTTTTTTGGCTCCGATGTGACTCTACCAAAGTTGTTTTGTTCCCAATCGTGTTTTTTAACATATAATATATTATGACAAGTCTTAGGGACTCATTTGGAGCTCCAAAAAACCTTAAAAGCTCACATCGCTCAAAAACTAAGTCCTTATCACTAGGTTTGCCGAAATCGAGTCTTTAACCGAGTTTTTTGGGTCCGATGTAACTCTGAC
Organism: Boehmeria nivea var. tenacissima; assembly: GCA_018132145.1. Lineage (NCBI taxonomy): Eukaryota > Viridiplantae > Streptophyta > Magnoliopsida > Rosales > Urticaceae > Boehmeria > Boehmeria nivea. The sequence continues at coordinate 1,623,043 of CM030878.1, forward strand.
AAAGTTGTTTTTTTCCAAAATTATTATAATAAGTCTTAGGGACTCATTGAGAGCGCCAACAAACCTTAAAAATGCACATCGCGCAAAAACTAAGTCCGTATAACTTGTTTTGCCGAAACGGAGCCTTTAAAGGGCTTTTTTGGCTCCGATATGACTCTGGCAAAGTTGTTTTGTTCCCAAACGAGTTTTTAAACATATAATATATTACGATAAGTCTTAGGGACTCATTTGGAGCTCCAAAAAACCTTGAAAACTCACCTGGCTCAAAAACTAAGTCCTTATAACTAGTTTTGCCGAAATCGAGCCTTTAACACGCTTTTTTGGGTCCGATGTGACTCTTGCAAAGTTGTTTTGTTCCCAAACGTGTATTTAAACTTATAATATATTATAATAAGTCTTAGAGACTCATTTGGAGCTCCAAAAAATCTTGAAAACTCACCTCGCTCAAAAACTAAGTCCTTATAACTAGTTTTGCTGAAATCGAGCCTTTAACCGACTTTTTTGCGTCCGATGCGACTCTAGCAAAGTTGTTTTGTTCCCAAAATATTATAATAAGTCTTAGGGACTCATTTGGAGCTCCAAAAAACCTTACGAACTCACGCTGCACAAAAACTAATTCCTTATAACAAGTTTTTCCGAAATCGAGCCTTTAATGGCTTTTTTGGCTCCGATGTGACTCTACTAAAGTTGTTTTGATCCCAAACGTGTATTTAAATTTACAATATATTATAATAAGTCTTAGGGACTCATTTGGAGCTCCACCAAACCTCAATAACTTACCTCGCGTAAAAACTAAGTCCTTATAATTAGTTTTGCCGAAATCGAGCCTTTAACGAGTTTTTTGGGTCCGATGTGACTCTACCAAAGTTGTTTTGTTGCCAAAGTATTATAATAAGTCTTAGGGACTCATTCGGAGCACCAACAAACCTTAAAAATGCACCTCGCGCAAAAACTAAGTCCATATAACTTGTTTTGCTGAAATGGAGCCTTTAAAGGGCTTTTTTGGCTCCGATGTGACTCTACCAAAGTTGTTTTGTTCCCAATCGTGTTTTTTAACATATAATATATTATGACAAGTCTTAGGGACTCATTTGGAGCTCCAAAAAACCTTAAAAGCTCACATCGCTCAAAAACTAAGTCCTTATCACTAGTTTTGCCGAAATCGAGTCTTTAACCGAGTTTTTTGGGTCCGATGTAACTCTGACAAAGTTGTTTTTTTCCAAAATTATTATAATAAGTCTTAGGGACTCATTGAGAGCGCCAACAAACCTTAAAAATGCACATCGCGCAAAAACTAAGTCCGTATAACTTGTTTTGCCGAAACGGAGCCTTTAAAGGGCTTTTTTGGCTCCGATATGACTCTGGCAAAGTTGTTTTGTTCCCAAACGAGTTTTTAAACATATAATATATTACGATAAGTCTTAGGGACTCATTTGGAGCTCCAAAAAACCTTGAAAACTCACCTGGCTCAAAAACTAAGTCCTTATAACTAGTTTTGCCGAAATCGAGCCTTTAACACGCTTTTTTGGGTCCGATGTGACTCTTGCAAAGTTGTTTTGATCCCAAACGTGTATTTAAACTTATAATATATTATAATAAGTCTTAGAGACTCATTTGGAGCTCCAAAAAATCTTGAAAACTCACCTCGCTCAAAAACTAAGTCCTTATAACTAGTTTTGCTGAAATCGAGCCTTTAACCGACTTTTTTGCGTCCGATGCGACTCTAGCAAAGTTGTTTTGTTCCCAAAATATTATAATAAGTCTTAGGGACTCATTTGGAGCTCCAAAAAACCTTACGAACTCACGCTGCACAAAAACTAATTCCTTATAACAAGTTTTTCCGAAATCGAGCCTTTAATGGCTTTTTTGGCTCCGATGTGACTCTACTAAAGTTGTTTTGATCCCAAACGTGTATTTAAATTTACAATATATTATAATAAGTCTTAGGGACTCATTTGGAGCTCCACCAAACCTCAATAACTTACCTCGCGTAAAAACTAAGTCCTTATAATTAGTTTTGCCGAAATCGAGCCTTTAACGAGTTTTTTGGGTCCGATGTGACTCTACCAAAGTTGTTTTGTTGCCAAAGTATTATAATAAGTCTTAGGGACTCATTCGGAGCACCAACAAACCTTAAAAATGCACCTCGCGCAAAAACTAAGTCCATATAACTTGTTTTGCTGAAATGGAGCCTTTAAAGGGCTTTTTTGGCTCCGATGTGACTCTACCAAAGTTGTTTTGTTCCCAATCGTGTTTTTTAACATATAATATATTATAACAAGTCTTAGGGACTCATTTGGAGCTCCAAAAAACCTTAAAAGCTCACATCGCTCAAAAACTAAGTCCTTATCACTAGTTTTGCCGAAATCGAGTCTTTAACCGAGTTTTTTGGGTCCGATGTAACTCTGACAAAGTTGTTTTTTTCCAAAATTATTATAATAAGTCTTAGGGACTCATTGAGAGCGCCAACAAACCTTAAAAATGCACATCGCGCAAAAACTAAGTCCGTATAACTTGTTTTGCCGAAACGGAGCCTTTAAAGGGCTTTTTTGGCTCCGATATGACTCTGGCAAAGTTGTTTTGTTCCCAAACGAGTTTTTAAACATATAATATATTACGATAAGTCTTAGGGACTCATTTGGAGCTCCAAAAAACCTTGAAAACTCACCTGGCTCAAAAACTAAGTCCTTATAACTAGTTTTGCCGAAATCGAGCCTTTAACACGCTTTTTTGGGTCCGATGTGACTCTTGCAAAGTTGTTTTGATCCCAAACGTGTATTTAAACTTATAATATATTATAATAAGTCTTAGAGACTCATTTGGAGCTCCAAAAAATCTTGAAAACTCACCTCGCTCAAAAACTAAGTCCTTATAACTAGTTTTGCTGAAATCGAGCCTTTAACCGACTTTTTTGCGTCCGATGCGACTCTAGCAAAGTTGTTTTGTTCCCAAAATATTATAATAAGTCTTAGGGACTCATTTGGAGCTCCAAAAAACCTTACGAACTCACGCTGCACAAAAACTAATTCCTTATAACAAGTTTTTCCGAAATCGAGCCTTTAATGGCTTTTTTGGCTCCGATGTGACTCTACTAAAGTTGTTTTGATCCCAAACGTGTATTTAAATTTACAATATATTATAATAAGTCTTAGGGACTCATTTGGAGCTCCACCAAACCTCAAAAACTTACCTCGCGTAAAAACTAAGTCCTTATAATTAGTTTTGCCGAAATCGAGCCTTTAACGAGTTTTTTGGGTCCGATGTGACTCTACCAAAGTTGTTTTGTTGCCAAAGTATTATAATAAGTCTTAGGGACTCATTCGGAGCACCAACAAACCTTAAAAATGCACCTCGCGCAAAAACTAAGTCCATATAACTTGTTTTGCTGAAATGGAGCCTTTAAAGGGCTTTTTTGGCTCCGATGTGACTCTACCAAAGTTGTTTTGTTCCCAATCGTGTTTTTTAACATATAATATATTATAACAAGTCTTAGGGACTCATTTGGAGCTCCAAAAAACCTTAAAAGCTCACATCGCTCAAAAACTAAGTCCTTATCACTAGTTTTGCCGAAATCGAGTCTTTAACCGAGTTTTTTGGGTCCGATGTAACTCTGACAAAGTTGTTTTTTTCCAAAATTATTATAATAAGTCTTAGGGACTCATTGAGAGCGCCAACAAACCTTAAAAATGCACATCGCGCAAAAACTAAGTCCGTATAACTTGTTTTGCCGAAACGGAGCCTTTAAAGGGCTTTTTTGGCTCCGATATGACTCTGGCAAAGTTGTTTTGTTCCCAAACGAGTTTTTAAACATATAATATATTACGATAAGTCTTAGGGACTCATTTGGAGCTCCAAAAAACCTTGAAAACTCACCTGGCTCAAAAACTAAGTCCTTATAACTAGTTTTGCCGAAATCGAGCCTTTAACACGCTTTTTTGGGTCCGATGTGACTCTTGCAAAGTTGTTTTGATCCCAAACGTGTATTTAAACTTATAATATATTATAATAAGTCTTAGAGACTCATTTGGAGCTCCAAAAAATCTTGAAAACTCACCTCGCTCAAAAACTAAGTCCTTATAACTAGTTTTGCTGAAATCGAGCCTTTAACCGACTTTTTTGCGTCCGATGCGACTCTAGCAAAGTTGTTTTGTTCCCAAAATATTATAATAAGTCTTAGGGACTCATTTGGAGCTCCAAAAAACCTTACGAACTCACGCTGCACAAAAACTAATTCCTTATAACAAGTTTTTCCGAAATCGAGCCTTTAATGGCTTTTTTGGCTCCGATGTGACTCTACTAAAGTTGTTTTGATCCCAAACGTGTATTTAAATTTACAATATATTATAATAAGTCTTAGGGACTCATTTGGAGCTCCACCAAACCTCAAAAACTTACCTCGCGTAAAAACTAAGTCCTTATAATTAGTTTTGCCGAAATCGAGCCTTTAACGAGTTTTTTGGGTCCGATGTGACTCTACCAAAGTTGTTTTGTTGCCAAAGTATTATAATAAGTCTTAGGGACTCATTCGGAGCACCAACAAACCTTAAAAATGCACCTCGCGCAAAAACTAAGTCCATATAACTTGTTTTGCTGAAATGGAGCCTTTAAAGGGCTTTTTTGGCTCCGATGTGACTCTACCAAAGTTGTTTTGTTCCCAATCGTGTTTTTTAACATATAATATATTATGACAAGTCTTAGGGACTCATTTGGAGCTCCAAAAAACCTTAAAAGCTCACATCGCTCAAAAACTAAGTCCTTATCACTAGTTTTGCCGAAATCGAGTCTTTAACCGAGTTTTTTGGGTCCGATGTAACTCTGACAAAGTTGTTTTTTTCCAAAATTATTATAATAAGTCTTAGGGACTCATTGAGAGCGCCAACAAACCTTAAAAATGCACATCGCGCAAAAACTAAGTCCGTATAACTTGTTTTGCCGAAACGGAGCCTTTAAAGGGCTTTTTTGGCTCCGATATGACTCTGGCAAAGTTGTTTTGTTCCCAAACGAGTTTTTAAACATATAATATATTACGATAAGTCTTAGGGACTCATTTGGAGCTCCAAAAAACCTTGAAAACTCACCTGGCTCAAAAACTAAGTCCTTATAACTAGTTTTGCCGAAATCGAGCCTTTAACACGCTTTTTTGGGTCCGATGTGACTCTTGCAAAGTTGTTTTGATCCCAAACGTGTATTTAAACTTATAATATATTATAATAAGTCTTAGAGACTCATTTGGAGCTCCAAAAAATCTTGAAAACTCACCTCGCTCAAAAACTAAGTCCTTATAACTAGTTTTGCTGAAATCGAGCCTTTAACCGACTTTTTTGCGTCCGATGCGACTCTAGCAAAGTTGTTTTGTTCCCAAAATATTATAATAAGTCTTAGGGACTCATTTGGAGCTCCAAAAAACCTTACGAACTCACGCTGCACAAAAACTAATTCCTTATAACAAGTTTTTTCGAAATCGAGCCTTTAATGGCTTTTTTGGCTCCGATGTGACTCTACTAAAGTTGTTTTGATCCCAAACGTGTATTTAAATTTACAATATATTATAATAAGTCTTAGGGACTCATTTGGAGCTCCACCAAACCACAATAACTTACCTCGCGTAAAAACTAAGTCCTTATAATTAGTTTTGCCGAAATCGAGCCTTTAACGAGTTTTTTTGGGTCCGATGTGACTCTACCAAAGTTGTTTTGTTGCCAAAGTATTATAATAAGTCTTAGGGACTCATTCGGAGCACCAACAAACCTTAAAAATGCACCTCGCGCAAAAACTAAGTCCATATAACTTGTTTTGCTGAAATGGAGCCTTTAAAGGGCTTTTTTGGCTCCGATGTGACTCTACCAAAGTTGTTTTGTTCCCAATCGTGTTTTTTAACATATAATATATTATGACAAGTCTTAGGGACTCATTTGGAGCTCCAAAAAACCTTAAAAGCTCACATCGCTCAAAAACTAAGTCCTTATCACTAGTTTTGCCGAAATCGAGTCTTTAACCGAGTTTTTTGGGTCCGATGTAACTCTGACAAAGTTGTTTTTTTCCAAAATTATTATAATAAGTCTTAGGGACTCATTGAGAGCGCCAACAAACCTTAAAAATGCACAGCGCGCAAAAACTAAGTCCGTATAACTTGTTTTGCCGAAACGGAGCCTTTAAAGGGCTTTTTTGGCTCCGATATGACTCTGGCAAAGTTGTTTTGTTCCCAAACGAGTTTTTAAACATATAATATATTACGATAAGTCCTAGGGACTCATTTGGAGCTCCAAAAAACCTTGAAAACTCACCTGGCTCAAAAACTAAGTCCTTATAACTAGTTTTGCCGAAATCGAGCCTTTAACACGCTTTTTTGGGTCCGATGTGACTCTTGCAAAGTTGTTTTGATCCCAAACGTGTATTTAAACTTATAATATATTATAATAAGTCTTAGAGACTCATTTGGAGCTCCAAAAAATCTTGAAAACTCACCTCGCTCAAAAACTAAGTCCTTATAACTAGTTTTGCTGAAATCGAGCCTTTAACCGACTTTTTTGCGTCCGATGCGACTCTAGCAAAGTTGTTTTGTTCCCAAAATATTATAATAAGTCTTAGGGACTCATTTGGAGCTCCAAAAAACCTTACGAACTCACGCTGCACAAAAACTAATTCCTTATAACAAGTTTTTTCGAAATCGAGCCTTTAATGGCTTTTTTGGCTCCGATGTGACTCTACTAAAGTTGTTTTGATCCCAAACGTGTATTTAAATTTACAATATATTATAATAAGTCTTAGGGACTCATTTGGAGCTCCACCAAACCTCAATAACTTACCTCGCGTAAAAACTAAGTCCTTATAATTAGTTTTGCCGAAATCGAGCCTTTAACGAGTTTTTTGGGTCCGATGTGACTCTACCAAAGTTGTTTTGTTGCCAAAGTATTATAATAAGTCTTAGGGACTCATTCGGAGCACCAACAAACCTTAAAAATGCACCTCGCGCAAAAACTAAGTCCATATAACTTGTTTTGCTGAAATGGAGCCTTTAAAGGGCTTTTTTGGCTCCGATGTGACTCTACCAAAGTTGTTTTGTTCCCAATCGTGTTTTTTAACATATAATATATTATAACAAGTCTTAGGGACTCATTTGGAGCTCCAAAAAACCTTAAAAGCTCACATCGCTCAAAAACTAAGTCCTTATCACTAGTTTTGCCGAAATCGAGTCTTTAACCGAGTTTTTTGGGTCCGATGTAACTCTGACAAAGTTGTTTTTTTCCAAAATTATTATAATAAGTCTTAGGGACTCATTGAGAGCGCCAACAAACCTTAAAAATGCACAGCGCGCAAAAACTAAGTCCGTATAACTTGTTTTGCCGAAACGGAGCCTTTAAAGGGCTTTTTTGGCTCCGATATGACTCTGGCAAAGTTGTTTTGTTCCCAAACGAGTTTTTAAACATATAATATATTACGATAAGTCCTAGGGACTCATTTGGAGCTCCAAAAAACCTTGAAAACTCACCTGGCTCAAAAACTAAGTCCTTATAACTAGTTTTGCCGAAATCGAGCCTTTAACACGCTTTTTTGGGTCCGATGTGACTCTTGCAAAGTTGTTTTGATCCCAAACGTGTATTTAAACTTATAATATATTATAATAAGTCTTAGAGACTCATTTGGAGCTCCAAAAAATCTTGAAAACTCACCTCGCTCAAAAACTAAGTCCTTATAACTAGTTTTGCTGAAATCGAGCCTTTAACCGACTTTTTTGCGTCCGATGCGACTCTAGCAAAGTTGTTTTGTTCCCAAAATATTATAATAAGTCTTAGGGACTCATTTGGAGCTCCAAAAAACCTTACGAACTCACGCTGCACAAAAACTAATTCCTTATAACAAGTTTTTTCGAAATCGAGCCTTTAATGGCTTTTTTGGCTCCGATGTGACTCTACTAAAGTTGTTTTGATCCCAAACGTGTATTTAAATTTACAATATATTATAATAAGTCTTAGGGACTCATTTGGAGCTCCACCAAACCACAATAACTTACCTCGCGTAAAAACTAAGTCCTTATAATTAGTTTTGCCGAAATCGAGCCTTTAACGAGTTTTTTGGGTCCGATGTGACTCTACCAAAGTTGTTTTGTTGCCAAAGTATTATAATAAGTCTTAGGGACTCATTCGGAGCACCAACAAACCTTAAAAATGCACCTCGCGCAAAAACTAAGTCCATATAACTTGTTTTGCTGAAATGGAGCCTTTAAAGGGCTTTTTTGGCTCCGATGTGACTCTACCAAAGTTGTTTTGTTCCCAATCGTGTTTTTTAACATATAATATATTATAACAAGTCTTAGGGACTCATTTGGAGCTCCAAAAAACCTTAAAAGCTCACATCGCTCAAAAACTAAGTCCTTATCACTAGTTTTGCCGAAATCGAGTCTTTAACCGAGTTTTTTGGGTCCGATGTAACTCTGACAAAGTTGTTTTTTTCCAAAATTATTATAATAAGTCTTAGGGACTCATTGAGAGCGCCAACAAACCTTAAAAATGCACATCGCGCAAAAACTAAGTCCGTATAACTTGTTTTGCCGAAACGGAGCCTTTAAAGGGCTTTTTTGGCTCCGATATGACTCTGGCAAAGTTGTTTTGTTCCCAAACGAGTTTTTAAACATATAATATATTACGATAAGTCTTAGGGACTCATTTGGAGCTCCAAAAAACCTTGAAAACTCACCTGGCTCAAAAACTAAGTCCTTATAACTAGTTTTGCCGAAATCGAGCCTTTAACACGCTTTTTTGGGTCCGATGTGACTCTTGCAAAGTTGTTTTGATCCCAAACGTGTATTTAAACTTATAATATATTATAATAAGTCTTAGAGACTCATTTGGAGCTCCAAAAAATCTTGAAAACTCACCTCGCTCAAAAACTAAGTCCTTATAACTAGTTTTGCTGAAATCGAGCCTTTAACCGACTTTTTTGCGTCCGATGCGACTCTAGCAAAGTTGTTTTGTTCCCAAAATATTATAATAAGTCTTAGGGACTCATTTGGAGCTCCAAAAAACCTTACGAACTCACGCTGCACAAAAACTAATTCCTTATAATAAGTTTTGCCGAAATCGAGCCTTTAATGGCTTTTTTGGCTCCGGTGTGACTCTACTAAAGTTGTTTTGATCCCAAACGTGTATTTAAATTTATAATATATTATAATAAGTCTTAGGGACTCATTTGGAGCTCCACCAAACCTTAAAAACTCACCTCGCGCAAAAACTAACTCCTTATAACTATTTTTCCCGAAATCGAGCCTTTAACGGGTTTTTTTGGGTCCGATGTGACTCTACCAAAGTTGTTTTGTTGCCAAAATATTATAATAAGTCTTAGGAACTCATTCGGAGCACCAACAAACCTTAAAAATGCACCTCGCGCAAAAATTAAGTACATATAACTTGTTTTGCTGAAATGGAGCCTTTAAAGGGCTTTTTTGGCTCAGATGTGACTCTACCAAAGTTGTTTTGTTCCCAATCGTGTTTTTTAACATATAATATATTATAACAAGTCTTAGGGACTCCAAAAAACCTTAAAAGCTCACATCGCTCAAAAACTAAGTCCTTATAACTAGTTTTGCCGAAATCGAGCCTTTAACTCGCTTTTTTGGGTCCGATGTGACTCTGGCAAAGTTGTTTTGATGCCAAACGTGTATTTAAACTTATAATATATTATAATAAGTCTTAGGAACACATATGGAGCTCCAAAAAATCTTGAAAACTCACCTCGCTCAAAAACTAAGTCCTTATAACTAGTTTTACCGAAATCGAGCCTTTAATCGGCTTTTTTGCGTCCGATGGGACTCTGGAAAAGTTGTTTTGTTCTTAAAATATTATAATAAGTCTTAGGGACTCATTTAAAGCTCCAAAAAACCTTATGAACTCACCCTGCACAAAAACTAATTCCTTATAACAAGTTTTGCCGAAATCGAGCCTTTAATGGCTTTTTTGGCCCGATGTGACTCTAGTAAAGTTGTTTTGATCCCAAACGTGTATTTAAATTTATAATATATTATAATAAGTCTTGGGGACTCATTTGGAGCTCCAACAAACCTTAAAAATGCACATCGCGCAAAAACTAAGTCCGTATAACTTGTTTTGCCGAAACGGAGCCTTTAAAGGGCTTTTTTGGCTCCGATATGACTCTGGCAAAGTTGTTTTATTCCCAAACGAGTTTTTAAACATATAATATATTACAATAAGTCTTAGGGAATCATTTGGAGCTCCAAAAAACCTTAAAAACTCACCTCGCTCAAAAACTAAGTCGTTATAACTAGTTTTGCCGAAATCGAGCCTTTAACTCGCTTTTTTGGGTCCGATCTGACTCTGGCAAAGTTGTTTTGATCCCAAACGTGTATTTAAACTTATAATATATTATAATAAGTCTTAGGGACTCATTTGGAGCTCCAAAAAATCTTGAAAACTCACCTCGCTCAAAAACTAAGTCCTCATAACTAGTTTTGGCGAAATCGAGCCATTAACCGGCTTTTTTTGCGTCCAATGCGACTATCACACCCCCAAACTTGAATCATTGCTTGTCCTCAAGCAACAATGAAGCACAAATTTTTAATTCTATGATGCATGACTCCTATCTTAAACATGAATAAGTGAATGAATGAATAATTGGATAAATGAATGAATAAATGAATGAATAATCCTAAATGAAAAATAATCCTAAATGAAAACAAAGCAAGTATGATTCTAACTTCAACATCCGGATTCTTTGTCGTGCCTGGCATGGATAGTTCTCAGGGACATTTCACCGATTCCCTTGTAGTATCGAAGTTCTCATCCAACTAGAGCTTTTACAGATCAAGCTTACCTCGAAAATGGCCTTTCAAGTGTGTGTGTGCGATTCCTCTTTCATCCAACCGACTACTGCATACTCAAGAAGACTTAACGGTTCATACCGAAGAGAATCACCATAAGCCCGAACCCGTTGCTAATCTCCACTAATGTAGATCACAAGTAATTGAGGATCAAAAGGATTTTTCGGCTTGTAATATTGCGGCCTCGGCTAAGGTAGGTTGAAGGTAAATTTTAAGCTCGATGTTCACCTAGACCTATGCCTTTACGGCAACACCACTGAATCTTTTTACACCTTCTTTTCCTTTCAATTTTTCCACCCGATTACCAAAACACCAAGCCACCCTTCCCCCAAACTTCGTTTTGACTACCCTTGTTAAATTAGAACATTGGATATATATATATATATATTTTTTTTTTTTCTTTTTTTTTTTTCGATCCAATCTTTTTATTGTTGATACGGGTAACGAAATTGGGTTTAAGGCTCTACATTGTTAACATAATCACTCTCCTTCATACAAAATTAAGCATTGCAGTCTAGGTGAACAAGGGTGATTGTGGATAATGTAAGGCTAGTGGGTGTGTAAATGTCACAGGTTGGTAAAATCAGAAATAAATGGTGGTTATAGGCTCAAAACTATGGGTGCAAAGATATGTTGTCCAAGGTGTGCTATTTAGGCTCAAACGGTCCAAATGATGGCCTTAATCATCTCCTCAATTTCTTGTTACTAGGATTTCGCCTCGAAAAGCAACTAAGGTCGGGTTCTAGAGATCTCGAACAAGCATTATCAGAAAGAACTTCTATTGCATACTTTCATCAGTCGGATTTCAAGAGAAATATTACGTGCATGGAATGTGAAATAGCCAAATCCTAAGTTTACTATCAATGTTATACTCAAAGAAGGGGAAAAAACTTACGACACAACGCAGGACTCGACTTCGTGCCAGTCCTCATCATCGACTCACGCCATTGCACAAACACAAGAAACACTAAACACTTCGTTAGAATTCATACAAATAACCAATTTTATTAACATGCATAAATGAAAACAAGCTAAATAAAAATAAACCTAATAACCTAAAAATAAAGTAAATGACAATGAAAACTAGATAGTTCAACAATAATTAAAATACAACTAATAATAATAAAAAAATAAAGATAGAAATTGTGCCTCCTCTCGATCGGGTTGCTGCGGCCGGGCCATGAGATGGAAAACACCCCCCCAAACTTAGAATAGACAGTGTCCTCACTGTCTCAAATGAAGCGGTGGAAGGGGGGTCTATTCGGGCCAAGGTTCCCACTCGACGTCGGGCCGGTCTGGGGACGGGCTGCGGTATGGCTGCAAGAGGGACTCGGGGAAGGGCTCCCGTGGTTGATGCTGCAGGTCCACCTCCAGGTTGTGCAAGTGCTGGGCGAGGTGGTACTGGCGCTGCTGCATGTCGGACACCCGGCGAAAGAGTCTATCCTGACCCAACTGTAGAGACTCCTGACCCAACCGCAGGGTCTCGAAACCCTGAGTCATCATCGCGGTGAGGGAGTCGAATGAATGGGGCTCGGGTGGTGGCGCACTGGAAGAGGAGCCCTCGCCTTGCTGGAATATGCGACGTGACCGACGCGCTGCTTGCCTGCGCTCCCGTTCTTCATCAACTCCCCTGTCGATGGTCTGCGTCGGAATCATGTTGAAGTGCCGAATGCGCGGTGGGGCTGCGGGTGGGGGCGGTGGCGGAGGCTGATTGGGGAAAGGCACGAAGCCCATCCCATCAGGGTCGGGGGTACCGCCGGGCCACTGCTCAAATCTCATCAGGCTGTCGTGGTTAAACTTCTTCGGCCCCAGAGTCATCTCCTCGTCGCTCATCGGCAGACCGGCCTGATATGAGTATGTCCAAGCCAACAAGAGCAAGTTCCGAGCCAGGTCCGAGAAAAAGCCCACAAGAGTAATCAGCTTGTAGAGGACGTGGAAATCAAGGAAATTAGTTAATTATGCATTAAATATGTTATTTTTATTTAATAATTTCGTTTGTATCATGTTTAGATTAGTTTCCTTTTATTTTAAGCAAAATAAGTTAGTTTTTATAGGCAGATTTCAGTTTCCTTGTTTGTTTCAGCACTAGTCAACTTTCCTTTTCTATTTTTGGCATGTAAGGCTATCTGATCAGCCATGATACTTTCCTTTAGGGTTATGAACGTCCATAATGGTTGATATTGAATATTTATGATGTATTTTCAGCCTATTTAAAGGCTTGAGTGTTAATGAAATAGAAGACAAGTATTATTCAGAAATTGAGAGTGTTTCTCTTTGGTTCTTTGTGAACTGATTTGAACTTATCAAGGTTTTCCTTGTGGCGTTCACCCTTTTGACTTATCAAACGGTTCATCCATTCCCGTTTGTGGCGTCTTCGACATACCGAGGTTCGTGCTTTGCTAAGCATTGGGTCGAGGTTTCCACCCTAAATCTGATCGTAGAACGATCTTGGGTTCCTTTTTGATTCCGGGTCTCGTTACTCTTAGCGAGGTTCGCATCATTTGGTATCAGAGCATAGGTCTATTTTCAGGTTTATCTATCCTTTTGTTAATTTTATTTTCGTTTTCCTTTAATCTGAAAAAAAAACAAACAAAAAAATTCGTCCAAAAAAAAAACACAAAAAAAAAAAGTTCTAGTTTCCTATTTTCTGCCTTGTTGCCCTTTTTCTAATCTAGTGCTATTGTCATCTAGTTATTTTTTTTTTTGTTTTTTCTTGTCGTTTTCTTATCTTTTCCTTTATTTCCTTTTAGTTCTCAATCTAAATAGTTCAGATTAAAAAAAAAATCGTAAAAAAAAAAAGAGGAGTCAACTTAGGTTATTCTCTGTTTGTGAATTGCTGCTGGAATTTTTGCTTTAACTGATTCTTGCAGAAATCATGTCTGGAAACAACGAAGAGGAAACCCAAGGAGGGGCAGATCAAAGGTTGCTTGTGGAGGCTTTGATAAGAGTAACGAGACCCGGAATCAAAAAGGAACCCAAGATCGTTCTACGATCAGATTTAGGGTGGAAACCTCGACCCAATGCTTAGCAAAGCACGAACCTCGGTATGTCGAAGACGCCACAAACGGGAATGGATGAACCGTTTGATAAGTCAAAAGGGTGAACGCCACAAGGAAAACCTTGATAAGTTCAAATCAGTTCACAAAGAACCAAAGAGAAACACTCTCAATTTCTGAATAATACTTGTCTTCTATTTCATTAACACTCAAGCCTTTAAATAGGCTGAAAATACATCATAAATATTCAATATCAACCATTATGGACGTTCATAACCCTAAAGGAAAGTATCATGGCTGATCAGATAGCCTTACATGCCAAAAATAGAAAAGGAAAGTTGACTAGTGCTGAAACAAACAAGGAAACTGAAATCTGCCTATAAAAACTAACTTATTTTGCTTAAAATAAAAGGAAACTAATCTAAACATGATACAAACGAAATTATTAAATAAAAATAACATATTTAATGCATAATTAACTAATTTCCTTGATTTCCACGTCCTCTACAAGCTGATTACTCTTGTGGGCTTTTTCTCGGACCTGGCTCGGAACTTGCTCTTGTTGGCTTGGACATACTCATATCATTCCCCTTCTCTTTAATGGGATTTGTCCTCAAATCCGCCAGCAGTGCTACAAAATGAGTCCAAAAGTGGGTGAGTTAAAATTGAAGCTCGTTTTGCATAGCAATTCTTCTGTACTTTCTTCCTCTTGTCTACCATTGTTAGCGAGGTCAATTCTTAGCGAGGTTCGCATCACGGCCTGAGCACACAAGTGGGTGATCAGAATCGGATGAATGAGTGCCGTCGGGTGCTGCCCCAGATTCGCCCGATGGCAGATGGAGTCTTTGATGATCGTGGCCGCGTCGATTGTGCGGCCGGAGCAGATGCAGTAGGTGAGGAGGGCTCGGTCGGTTGTGATCTCCGATCTCTGGGAGGTCGGTATGAGATTGTGGCGGATGAGGTGATACCATGCATGCGCGAAACGGTTGAGAGTGTTGGCACGGACATGCAGTGGCTTGGTCGGGTTGGAGGCCGAATAAGACCACTGGGAGCCTGGAAAACCCATCTCCTGCAAAAGAGCCTCATAATCGGCACCCTCGTGTAATAGACGATGGAAATCGTCATCCGCTACCGTGGGGAGGTTGAGGACGCTCCGTAGGGTATCAGAACTGAAGGACACGTCCTGTCCTCAAACTAACACGACATTGCCTGGTCTGTTGAAGTGGGCGTTGGCGTAAAACTCCCGGACCACGACCACATTGGCTGCGCAAGGTTGGTCACACAACCGTTGCCAGCCGAGCCGGCGTATCTGAGCCTGCAGATGACCGTCGCTGGGCTCGGGCGCGAAGTCGCACTCCACGTGCGTTGGTTGGCCAGATTGCACAAAGTGTTTATAGAGTCGTTCGGCATCTGCATTGACAAAAACCTGAGAAAAGGCCGCAGCGGGGCGGCGCACCAACTCGGCCGGCACCCTAGTCTTTCTCTTACCCATTACGGAGAAGTCGATAACTGAACACAACAATCACAACCCAAAACCGCACACGAACAAACCCGCAGCAACTAACAGCGAATCAAACCCACAAAACGACCACTGACAGAGATAAATTATCCAATAAAGCCCCAGAATCCCGACTCCCACCCCGCAGAATAATCGTAGCAGCAATATATCCAACAAAGAACCACTACCCAACCAACAAAGCTTGCCAACAACCAAGGTCCACGGAGAAGAAAAGTGGCAAACCTCAAAGAGCGAGAAGCAGCCGACGGTGCGCTGTGACGGCGGCGCGCGGCGAATGAAGGCTCGAAGACGGGATGGCTGGTACGGCAGGAGTGAAGGCGCGGACGGGTGAGGGCGGAGGCGCGCGGAAACGGAGATTGCGGGGCAAGAGGGACGCGGATCGGCGCGGAGGGACGCGAGACGGGGCTGAGCGGTCGCGGTGGAAGGGTGAGAGGTAAGGCTGAGCGGGCGAGGAGGGCACGGCGGGGGCTGAATTGGCTCGCGAGGGTGGCTTGGTGGTGAGAGAGAGAGAGAGAGAGAGAGAGAGTGGCGTTCGATCGGCTGTGGTGGTGGGGGCGAAGTGAGGAAGTTTTTAAGATAAAAACCCTCGTTTTCAAGTGAAACGCAGCGTTTAAGACTGATGCGCGCCTTGCCGATCGATCGGCTCTTGTTTCGCGATCGATCGGCTCTCTCGCGATCGATCGCAAGAGATCTCGCGATCGATCGGCTGCGTGTTGGGCTGGCGAAATTGTCTCCTCTCGCGATCGATCGGCGTATTCCTCGCGATCGATCGGCGATGGCTCGGCCTGAGTGAATTTTTGATTTTTTTTTTTTTTAACTGAAAATCAAAAACAAACTTATTAGCAATCATATCGAACTTCAAACTAAAAAAAATGAAGATAAAACAATAAAAATGCAAATAAAATAAAATGAAAATAAAAAGAAACAAAACGTAAAAAGCGAAAACATAAAATACGGCTCGGGTTGCCTCCCGAGAAGCCGATCCGTTTAACGTCCATCTTGACGCTGCATCTTCACTCGTTATTCTGATCTCTTGGTTGCCCAAGTAATTCTACTGCGAATTGATGCTTTCTGTTATGAATTTCATCTGCGGCTGGAACAGCTGTTGGCACGACTCTGGTCTTCTGAGTCTTGCCACGCCTTTTCAGACGTTTGAGGTATAACCGTAAATGTCTTGTCATCGAGCCCAGTTTGGTTGGCTCTTTCTGTAAAGTCTTGCCTTCTGATTCAGACATGCTTACTGCTTTCTCGTCTATCTCCTCTTGTTTTCTCCTGGGCTTTATTTCATGTGGTTTGGCTGAATGGGACTTGTGAAAGTGGACTTGCTCATTGTCCACTCGAAGCGTGAGACAACCTGCTTCGACGTCAATTAAGGCTCTGCCCGTAGCCAAGAATGGTCGCCCCAGGAGTAATGGTACCTCATTCACATCTCCCATATCTAATACAACGAAGTCTGCCGGGTAGATAAACTTGTTGACTTTTACGAGCACATCTTCAATCACTCCCCATGCTTTGGCGATGGAGCGGTCGGCCATTTGTAGTGCTATGGTTGTTGGTTTTGCTTCTTGGAGTCCAAGCTTCTTAAAAATAGATAGCGGCATTAAATTAATGCTTGCGCCCAAATCGCACAGCACATTGGTGAGTGTGGTGTCGCCGATCTTGCAAGGTATGGTGAAGCTCCCGGGGTCTTTCTCCTTCTTCGGTAGCTTCCTTTGGATTAATGCGCTGCATTCCTCAGTTAAACTGACCATCTTAACCTCTTCCACTTTGTGCTTCTTTGCCATCATCTTCTTCAAAAACTTTGCGTAATTTGGCATGTGTTCCAAGGCATCTGCAAATGGAATGTTGATGTGCAGTTTCTTGAACACCTCAAGGAACTTAGTGAATTTTTCATCGAGGTTCTGCTTCTTAAAGCGCTGAGGATACGGGAGTGGCGTGGTAATCTTCGGAGGGTTGTCAGGAAACATTATTCTCCCTGGTGTAAATGGCTCCTTTTCGACTTTCCCTGCGAGTGTTTCCTTCTTGGCCATCGTCAGAGCCGTAACCTCACAGTTTCGTTCCATTACCGCTTGTACTTCTGGGCCACTCTTTACCATTATCGCGTTGCATTCCCTTACATTGTTTTCTGCATCATTTGAGAGGGATCGGGTCGCTTGCTCCTTAACTGCCATAGCCAGTTGTCCAATTTGAGTTTCCAGAGTTTTGATGGAGGCTCCCATATTCGTGCAGTGAATCTCCAAACTGTTGAAGCGCTTATCATACGCCTCCATTCTCTTCCTTGATTCGTTCACGAAGGCGTTGAGATTGTCCTCCAGGGTTGATGCCCTCTTATCCACAGGCATGGTGTAATCTGAGGATGATTGCCCTTGGAAACCTGGAGGCGGTGCATTCAGGGCGTTTCTTGGGTTGCTGTAGGAGAAGTTTTCATGATTTCTTAACCCGGGGTGGTAGTGAGCGGGCAGATTATTGTTTGGCCGAAATTGATAATTCCTGTTCCCCACAAACTGAACATCTTCTACCCCACACTGTTCCTCTTGTTGCGAAGACTGCTCTTGCTGGCTCTGCATTGCCGCTACTTGTCCCATAGTTGGCCCTTTTTGGCTTGACAGCTTGTTGGTGAGGGAGGCTAGTTGAGCCTGAATAGCGGATAATTGGTCCACCTCTAGAACCCCTGCAACTCGCCTACCCACGTTTCTGTCCGACGGTGCTTGGTAGTGACTTGTGGCCATCTCTTCATACAGTTCAGTTGCTTCCTCAGCTGTCTTATTCATCACTGAACCACCTGCTGCAGCATCCACCATACTCCTAGTGGCATAGTTCAAACCATTGTAGAATGTCTGAGCTTGAAACCATAGCTCAAACCCGTGTTGTGGACACCTCCTTAACAGGTCCTTAAACCTGTCCCAAGCATCGTACAATGATTCGCTCTCCCCTTGTCGGAATTGGCTTATCTCAACCCTTAGCTGCGAAGTCATCTGTGGCGGGAAGAACTTTGTGAGAAACTTCTGCACCATGGCATCCCAAGTTTCAATGGACCCCTTTGGAAGAGCATGGAACCATGTGCGAGCCTTGTCCCGGAGAGAGAACGGGAACAATTGTAGCTTGATTGTATCGTGGGGCACACCATTATATTTCACGGTGTCGCACAGCTCCAGAAAGGATGATAGGTGGTTATGAGGATCTTCAGATGGCAAACCCCCAAACTGCTGCTGTTGTACCATGGCGATCAATCCGGGTTTCAACTCGAAGTTGTTGGCATTGATGGCCTGTCGCCGAATCCCCGAATAGTTTTCATTGACTACAGGCCTCAAGTAGTCACGAAGCGTGCGGACTTCATTCTGAGGTGGTTGCCCCTGTTGAGCCTGTAGAACATTAACGTTCCGTGCTTGTTGTGCAGCCGGTAAGTCGTCGGCCATTGTGAACTCGGATGTCAAATTCCTGTTGATCTTCCTCAACGACCGAAGTGTGCGTTCAATTTCTGGATCGAGTGGTAATATGTGTTGACCACCCGACCTTGGCATACACCTATAAAGCAAATGCACAAAAGAGACCGGCAACGTTAGTTAAGTAAAAATAAAACTCTAAATCAAAATAATTCTCGTTTATTGTAGTATTAAACAAAGTTAGACGCTTTGTTCCCCGGCAACGGCGCCAAAAACTTGTTCGCTCGAAAACACACGCGAATTTGTAACCGCAAGTGCACGGGTCATTCAAGTAATAAAGTGGATAATGAGTCCGAATATCGTTCCCACGGAGAACAATTGTCTATATCTAAGTACTACTATTACTAAAGAACTACTTTGTCTAGAAATCAAATTTAGATGAATATTGCGAATTAAAATAAACAAAACAATGAAATTAAATTGACAAGAACTAAAATTGCACGGATTAACTCAATTAACTAAATACTAGGGTCGATTGGCTTCCCTCGATGCTTCCTCAATTCAATCATTCACTAACTCCTTACTACAATTTTCAGTTATATACTAGTCTAAGAGATTATTGATTACGTCGCAGCTTTCGCTTGTTGACCTAATTGTGCATTTAACCCTAACTCACGCGTCCGTTTGCTAGAATTAACTACAAATTACGCTCAGCTCTTATAGTTCTAAATCGATCACCTCTCGGTCCCTACGATTTATACCTAGACTACCTAGACTATCAATCACCTCTCGGTCCCTATGATGTCTAAGTTGTGTTCTTACTATTCCCGATTTAACTCAATTTCCTCTCTCGAGTTTAATCAAATTAAACCTAAATTCTTCTATTCAATCTTTCAATTGCAACAGAAAATAAAATAAACCAGCAAGAATCACAAGTATATAAACTGAATATTGCAGAAATTTATTACTAAAACTTGAAAAGAATCGACATCGAGTTCAGCCAATCTCTCCTAGACAGAGAGATTAGCCTCTCATAATTATGTACAGCAAAGAATAAATTCTAGAGTTCATGAATAACATAGAATTAAATGAAAAGAAGATACAAAGAGAATAAGAGTAAGAAAAACTCTGAAAACGCGATGATCTTCACGAATTCTTCAGCTCCGATGAACGCTCAATCTTCTTCTTCTTGTTCTCTTGAGTTTCTCCGTGTCAAGTGTCTTTCTTTTTCGTCCAAGTCTCCCTTTCTTCGTCCAAATAGTGTTCTATTTATAGAGCATGAAGTTTGACCTAATTTTGGAGGAATTTCGGAACCTTTCGCACTTGGAAAACGACGTCGTTCAGCTTCAGGAGGTCTGGCCGATCGATCGGCACTTAACTTGCGATCGATCGGCGCCTACGCGTTTCTCAGGAATTCTGGCTCCCGATCGATCGGCTTCAATTCCACGATCGATCGGCGACGCCTCTGGTTGACTTTGCGTAGTTGAGCCGATCGATCGGCCAATGAGCCGCGATCGATCGGCGATGCTTCTGCCTTTTTGGGCTCGTCAATGCAACTCTTGCCGATCGATCGGCCAATGAGCCGCGATCGATCGGCGATGGCTCTGTCTATGTGGTCTCGTTTTCCTATGCTCCAAAATGTTCCGTTTTGTGTACTTTTTCACCTCGGTTTCCGTACTTGTGCTTAAATCACCTGTACACTCACAAAACTCATTAAATAACATAAACTTGAGGAATTTAACAACAATTCAAGCCCGAATTTGCGATATATAAGTGAGTATTTTGCTCACTTATCAGCGACTTTGGCAAAGTTGTTTTATTCCCAAAATATTATAATAAGTCTTAGGTACTCATTTGGAGCTCCAAAAAACCTTACGAACTCACCCTGCAAAAAAACTAATTACTTCTAACAAGTTTTGCCGAAATCGAGCCTTTAATGGCTTTTTTGGCTCCGATGTGACTCTAGTAAAGTTGTTTTGATCCCAAACGTGTATTTAAATTTATAATATATTATAATAAGTCTTAGGGACTCATTTGGAGCTCCACCAAACCTTAAAAACTCACCTCGCGCAAAAACTAAGTCCTTATAACTAGTTTTCCTGAAATCGAGCCTTTAACGGGTTTTTTTGGGTCCGATGTGACTCTACCAAAGTTGTTTGATTGCCAAAATATTATAATAAGTCTTAGAGACTCATTCGGAGCACCAACAAACCTTAAAAATGCACCTCAGTCAAATCGTCGTAAGTTGCTTAAGGACTTCAAGGAATATGATCCACATTCCTTCGATGAGAAGCCTGATCCAGCAGCTGAACTCTGGATCGAATCAGTAGAAAATAAGTTTGATATTTTTGGATATCCTCCAGCAGCAGTTCAGGATCGTCTGGAGGAGGAAGTTTTTCTCCTCATGGTGCTTGCCACAATTGCGGACAAGTTGGACACTTCAGACGCAACTGTCCTCAGCTACAGGGACAATAGCAACAGTCGGCCGGAGGATTCAATCAGAATTCGGCCTATGTTCCAGCAGAGTCCTGCACCCTCTTATGCTTCAGCCTCACAGTTTCGAGGTCCTCAGTAGAACTTCTATTGTCAGCAGCCGAGACCTCAACACTCTGGATTTCAGCCAACTCAGACTGTCCAGATTGCTACTCCAGCGACTAGCAGTCGAAGCAGCTTCCAGTCTCAGGGGAGTACAAGATCCAGCGGTAGTCAGCATCAAAGGGATCGTGGACGGCGATGACAGGGCAGAGGTAGAGGACAAGCTTTTGCAGTCGCGGTTCAAGAGGACGCCGGCAGGAACGTTGTGGATGGTATGCTCTTCATTTCTCAGTCTTGGGCTCACGTGTTGTTTGACACAAGAGCCACTCATTCTTTTGTTTCAGTATCCTTAGTACAAGCCTTACAGTTGGATGTGGAGAATTGTGATCGTTCTTTGGTATTGCCAACCCCGATGGGTGGATTGTCAGAGGTGACTTTGATTTGTAAAATGTGTCACCTGTTTATCGAAGAACATCGATTCTCTGCTGATTGATTTGTTTTGCCAATGCCTGAATTTGATGTGATTTTGGGCATGGATTGGCTAACCAAGTATCAAGCCACAGTTGATTGTTATCGGAGACGAGTTATTCTCCGGAAGAAACGTGGTCAAGTCGTGGAATTTCAAGCAAAACATGGAAGGTTCGTGTTTCCCCCGGTGCTCAAATCTCTTTTGGGCGGACGCCATAATGTGGAAGAGATGGGAATGCTGTTTGCTCTTGATGGAGAAATGGGAGGTGAAAGTGCAGACTCGTTTATTCCAGTGGTTAGTGAGTTCTTGGACGTGTTTCCTCCAGAACTTCCCGGACTTCCTCCAGAACGATAAATCGAGTTCTGCATTGATCTCATTTCTAGAACGTCTCCCGTCTCGATAACACCGTACTGAATGGCGTCGACTGAGCTTGTAGAGTTAAGGACTCAGCTCGATGATCTTTTGGACAAAAGGTTTGTCAGGCCGAGCACTTCGCTGTGGGGAGTACCCGTTGCCTCGAATTGAGGACCTTTTCGATCAACTTGGTGGTTGTTACTACTTCTCGAAGATCGATCTAAGGTCCGGGTATCATCAGTTAAGGATCCGAGAGGCTGACATTTCAAAGATTGCGTTTCGAACACGATATGAACATTTCGAGTTCCTGGTCATACCTTTTGGTTTGACAAACGCTCCGGCAGCCTTTATGGATTTAATGAACCGGGTCTATCGGTCTCATTTAGATCGGTTTGTCGTCGTTTTCATCGACGATATTCTCATCTACTCGAGAACCCAGGAGAACACGCCGAACACCTGAGAGTAGCTCTTCAAATCTTGCGAGACCATTGCCTTTATGCGAAACAGGAGAAATGTGAATTCTGGATGACGGAAGTCGAGTTCTTGGGTCACGTTGTCTCGTAAGGAGGAATAGTCGTATATCCCTCAAAGGTGGAAGTGGTGTTGAACTGGGATCGGCCCCGGAATGTGACGGAGATCAGAAGTTTTCTCGGGTTAGCCGGCTACTATCGGCGATTCGTGGAGAACTTCTCAAGGATTCCTGCATCTATGACAAAGTTGTTCAGAAAGGATATGTCGTTTGTGTGGGCTGACAAGTGTGAAGAAGCTTTCAACGAGTTGAAACGACGTATGACAAGTGCACCAGTTCTAGTGGTACCAAATCCCGAGGTGATGTATATTGTGTACACGGATGCCTCTCGAAGTGGATTAGGTTGTGTACTGATGCAGGAAGGGAAGGTGATAGCATATGCTTCCCGTCAATTAAAGCCTCACGAACAGAACTATCCGACCCATGACCTTGAATTAGCAGCCGTGATCTTTGCATTAAAGATTTGGCGTTGTTGTCTATACGGTGCAAGGTTCGAGGTATTCGCAGAGCATCAAAGCCTCTAGTACTTGTTTACTCAGAGGGATTTGAATCTAAGATAGCGAAGATGGGCCGAGTACATGGTGGATTACGACTTTACTCTTCAGTATCATCCGGGCAAGGCCAATGTAGTGGCAGATGCTTTGAGCAGGAAGAGTCATGGATTAATGGCGTGTCTTGCTCTCGACTCTTAGAAGAACTCTGTTGCTATCGGAGATTACAATTTGGAGTATTATGAAGATCAATACAGAGCTTGTGCCTATAATGTGATAGCAGTTCCATTGACGGTACTGCAAGTGAAACAGAATCAGTGGCAAGATGAGGAGTTACAGCAAATTTGGAATCAGCTTCAACGGGGTGAATAACTGGATGGATGGCAATTGAGCGTTGATGGATTCCTTCTCTTTAAGGGACGGCTTGTAGTAGCCGCAGATACACCCTGGAAGTACGAAGATGCATCACGATCTGAAGCGACAATATTACTGGTCTGGGATGAAGTCTGATGTCGCTATGTTTGTGAAGGAATGTCCGACGTGTCAGATGGTCAAGGCTGAGCATCAGAAGCCAGCTGGAGAGCTTCGACCTTTAGATATTCCTGAATGGAAGTGGGATTGTGTAACTATAGACTTTGTCATTGGGTTACCCTGCTCTCAAGAAGGACATGACGCAATTTGGTTGATTGTAGTTCGGCTTACCAAGACGGCTCACTTCATAGCCATACGAACTGATTATAAGGTACCTAAACTCTGCAAGTTATATATCGATCGGATCGTTAAGTTTCAAGGAGTTTCAGTTTTCATTGTATCTGATCGAGATACCCGCTTCACCTCTAATTTTTGGAAAGGATTACAACAAGCTTTGGAAACGGAGCTTCACCTGAGTACAGCATTCCACCCTCAGACTGATGGACAATCTGAGCGGACTATTCAGATCCTAGAGGATATGCTTCAAGCCTGTGTACTTGACTTCAGTGGAAAATGGGAGGAGCAGTTACCTTTCGCAGAGTTTGCCTACAACAACAGTTACCAAGCCAACATCGGTATGGCACCATATGAGGCATTGTATGATCGACCCTGTCGATCACCTCTTTGTTGGGCCGAGCATGAGGATCACATCACTCTTGGGCCTGATTACATCAGGGACACCACTGAGGCTGTCCAGATAATTCGTGGAAGGCTCAAGATGGCCCCAGAGTCGGCAGAAGAGTTATGCTGATAGACGAAGGAGACCATTGGAGTTCATGGTTGGAGACTTTGTCTTCTTGAAGGTTAGTCCTATGCATGGCATCACTCGTTTTGGAATCAAAGAGAATTTAGCTCCTCGGTTTACGGGTCCATTCGAAATAATAGAGCGAGTGGGACCACTTGCCTATCGTCTCGACCTACTTCTTTACCTATCAGACATTTACGCATGTTCCAAGTGTCAATGTTGAGGAAGTACGACCCTGACCCGTCACAAGTCATCATGTGGACGGAGATACCTCTCCGGGAAGACTTGATGTACGAGGAACAACCAATCATGATCTTGGACCGAGAAGTCAAGGTTTTGCGTCGTCGAGAGATTTCTCTTGTGAAGATGTTGTGGCAGTATCACGGAGTTGAAGAGGCGACTAGGGAGTTGGAGTCTGAGATGAGAGAGAAATATCCTTTCTTATTCTGAATCTTGTTGTCATCAAATTTCGGGGACGAAATTTCTTAAGGGGGAGAGGATTGTAAAGCCCTCAAAATCATTAAATTATTACAAGGATTTTTAGTGCAAAGAAAAAAATATTTTAATGGGCATTTGTACACTTTTTGATTTATTTTGGTCTAAATTTACACTACATTATATATTTTTCCATTTTTCTTTTCTTTTTCCATTTTCCTTTCCTTCTTCTCGTTCACGTCACTCTCTCTCTTCTATCTCTCCCAAATTCGAGCTCTCTCTCTCTCTCCTCACCAAATTATTTTTCAAATTTCTCCAAAACTTTAAACACTCATAACTTTCTCATCCGACGTCCGTTTGACGCGTGCTTGGTACCATTGGAAAGCTCTCGACGAGAGGAACAATTTGAGCGGTGGTTTGTCGCCGGAAACCACCGGGATTCGCCGGAAAATTGGCCGGAAAGTTCGGTCTTCGTGGGTTTCGCCGGATTTCCTATTTCCGAGCTGTTTTTGTAGAAACGAGCACCGCCATCGTGCTCGGGAGGGTCCAAACTATAGGACTGGAGTTGGGCAGCCGAGTTGCCGCCGGATTTCGCCGGAAAACGCGCCGCCGCCGCCGCCGTTCACCCTCGCCACCGTCGCCCGTCGCCGCCGGCCACCTTTTCTGAATTTTTTTGAGGGGTTTTGTAGAGGACAGCGTGGGCAGCAAAAGCCCTCAAGAATTTCTCCGATCCGACGCTCGGTGAGTGTTTAATTTCAGTTTGAAATTTAGAACTTTATTGATGAAATTGGATGTGTTGTGGTTGTTGTTTGATGAAATTGACCTCACCATTGGATTCGGAAGGGTCGAATTAGGTTGGGTAAGCTTTTTGCAGGTCGGAAATACGTCTGGTTGGCCGCCTCGTTTTGCGTGCCAAAATGCCGGTTATGTTAAAAATTGACATGTACTTCCGGACCTTCGATTAGTGATCCGACACTGCCGTTGGACTCGATTCGTCGCACTGATCGCAACGGTGGTCTCTGTTTGTGCAGATTCTACTCTGGGAGTTACCTCGATTTGCGTGCCAGCTTCGCCGTGCGAATCAACCGGATCGCCCGACAGGCCCAGTCTCCGATTGTCGATTGAGGACAGTCAGCGGACTCGGTTCAACGAGGCGAATGCAACGGTGACCTCCGTTTTGCAAGATTCGACTCCAGTTGAAAAGTCAACTGTTTGACCGCTCTACACGTATATCGAGGTAGGAGATTCTCTTATCAGATCTCTTTCTTTTATCTGATAGGTTTTATGAATGTTAGAAACTGATATTTAGGGCAGTTTAAATATATATAATTGATTGGTATTAGGAATTATGATTGGAATAATTAAAAATGTGCCTAATTGGACTAATCAATTATAGACGGCTAATGAGAAATTGAATAAATAACGAACTAATTGTGTGGAACTGAGATGGAGATTGTGAGGTCGTGAGTGTGATATCCCCGACCTATTTATTTTATGCATTTATGACTTTATGGATTTGGACGCGGGCCCCCGACGCGTGATGGGACCTGTTCTTGATTGTGATTGCCGCTGACGAGTGGCTGGCTGCTGCGCAGTATGCATCGGGATGACCACAGTACTTGAGGTACTGGATTAGTGTAGGGGAATGGTTTGAGAGCACGCAATGTATCTGTCGTCTCGACGTCCAAGCCAGACCGGGTTACGGATAGGGACGTTTGGTTCGCCTGTGGTCGGTCTTATGGCATTTCTTTGAGGATTTAGAGTTGTTCTTGGTACTCGTTGCGTGCTACCGGCCGTTCTCTTGTTTTGGACTTTATCTTGACAGTGAGAACTTTGTCTAGCACTCGTGAGA
The DNA here is from genome assembly GCA_018132145.1 of Boehmeria nivea var. tenacissima. Taxonomy (NCBI): domain Eukaryota; kingdom Viridiplantae; phylum Streptophyta; class Magnoliopsida; order Rosales; family Urticaceae; genus Boehmeria; species Boehmeria nivea. The sequence continues at coordinate 1,649,653 of CM030878.1, forward strand.
GTTGATGAATAATTTGACAGTAATTATATCCGGTTCAAAAGTAATAAAACTGGTTAGAAAACTAACGAAATAAATAACCGGACTAATTAAAGGTTTGACTAAAAGAGATTTGGTAATAGGATTTCCTACTGGGCTCGTTGAGTTCTTCCCCTTTCTTTTCCCCCCTTTCAGGAGGTGTGCAGTGCGACCTATCTGACGAGGCGTAGAAGTTTTCTTCTTCGAGATTTGGAAGGCGTTTTCTCTGTTTGCTCGCTTTCAAGTGTAGGTCTTCTGTCAGACCTTTGGTGCAGACTTTTAAGCTTGGATGACTGTATAATTATTAGATTAGAGCTTTTGTGACCGATGGGGATTTTTAACTTTATTTTCTAGTGGTGATGTATTAACTGTGGATTTTATAACTGTTTTAGTTTTATGTTAAATCCCATGGGTAAATTTCAAGTCATTATTTTTATTTTTTATTTATTTGTATAATTTTATTTATTATTTCATTAATCCTACTGACCCCCAATTAGGGGCGTCACAATTTTGACCTCCAACAACACTAATACACATTTGAAGTCCTTATAACTAGTTTTGCTTAAATCGAGCCTTTAAAGGCCTTTTTTGGCTCCGATGTGAATCTAGCAAAGTTGTTTTGTTCCCAAATGTGTATTTAAACATATAATATATAATAAGTCTTAGGGACTCATTTGGAGCTCCAAATAACCTTAAAAACTCACTTCGCGCAAAAACTAAGTCCTTATAACAAGTTTTGCCGAAATCGTGCCTTTAACGGGCTTTTTTGGGGTCCGATGTGACTCTAGCAAAGTTGTTTTGTTCCCAAAATATTATAATAAGTCTTAGGGAATCATTTGGAGCTCCAAAAAACATTAAAAACTCACCTCGCGTAAAAACTAAGTTCTTATACCTTGTTTTGCCGAAATCGAGCCTTTAAAGCCTTTTTTGGCTCCGATGTGACTCTAGCAAAGTTGTTTTGGTCCCAAACGTCAAACGTATAATATATTATATTAAGTCTTAAGAACTCATTTGGAGCTCCAAAAAATCTTAAAAAGTCACCTCGCGCAAAAACTAAGTCCTTATAACTAGTTTTTCCGAAATCGAGCCTTTAAAGGGCTTTTTTGACTACAATCTGAATCTAGCAAAGTTGTTTTCTTCTCAAACTTGTATTTCAACATATAATATATTATAATAAGTCTGAGGGACTTATTTGGATCTCCAAAAAAATGTTAAAAACTCACCTCGCGCAAGAACTAAGTCCTTATAACTAGTTTTACTAAAATCCAACCTTTAAAGGGCTTTTTTGGCTCCGATGTGAATCGACGAAAGTTGTTTTGTTCCCAAACGTTTATTTAAAGATATACTATATTATAATTAGTCTTAGGGACTCATTTTGATGTCCAAAAAACCTTAAAAACTCACCTCGCGCAAAACGAAGTCCTTATAACTAGTTTTGCCCAAATCGAGCCTTTAAAGGCTTTTTTTGCTCCGATGTTAATCTGGAAAAGTTGTTTGGTTCCCAAACGTGTATTTAATAAAACATATAATATATTATAATAAGTCTTAGGGACTCATTTGGAGCTCCAACAAGCCTTAAAATTTCACCTCGCGCTAAAACAAAGTCATTATAACTAGTTTTATTCAAAATTTAGCCCTTAATGGGCTTTTTGGCTCTGATATGACTCTAGTAAAGTTTTGATCCTAAATGAGTATTAAAAAATATAATATATTATAATAAGTCTTAGGGAGTCATTTGGAGATCCAAAAAGTCTTAAAAGCTCACCTCGCGCCAAAACTAAGTCCTTATAACTAGTTTTGTCGAAATCGAGCCTTTAAAGGGTTTTTTGACTCCGATATGAATCTAGAAAAGTTGTTTTGTTCTCAAACGTGTACTTAAACATATAATATATTATAATAAGTCTTAGGGACTTATTTTGATCTCGAAAAAAACTTAAAAACTCACTTCGCCCAAAGGCTAAGTCTTTATAACTAGTTTTGCCGAAATCGACCCTTTAACGGGCTTTGTTGGCTCCGACGTGACTCTAGCAAAGTTATTTTGTTCCCAAACGTGTATTTAAACAAATAATATATTATAATAAGTCTTAGAGACTCATTTGGAGATCCAAAAAAACTTAAAAACTAACCTCGCGCGAAAACTAAGTCCTTGTAACTAGTTTTGCATAAATCGAGCCATTAAAGGCCTTTTTTGGCTCCGATGTGAATCTAGCAAAGTTGTTTTGTTCCCAAATGTGTATTTAAACATATAATATATAATAAGTCTTAGGGACTCATTTGGACCTCCAAATAACCTTAAAACTCACTTCGCGCAAAAACTAAGTCCTTATAACAAGTTTTGCCGAAATCGAGCCTTTAACGGGCTTTTTTGGGGTCCGATGTGACTCTAGCAAAGTTGTTTGTTCCCAAAATATTATAATAAGTCTTAGGGAATCATTTGGAGCTCCAAAAAATATTAAAAACTCACCTCGCGTAAAAACGAAGTTCTTATACCTTGTTTTGCCGAAATCGAGCCTTTAAAGCCTTTTTTGGCTCCGATGTGACTCTAGCGAAGTTGTTTTGGTCCCAAACGTCAAACATATAATATATTATATTAAGTCTTAGGAACTCATTTGGAGCTCCAAAAAATCTTAAAAACTCACCTCGTGCAAAAACTAAGTCCTTATAACTAGTTTTTCCGAAATCGAGCCTTTAAAGGGCTTTTCTGACTACAATCTGAATCTAGCAAAGTTGTTTTCTTCTCAAACGTGTATTTAAACATATAATATATTATAATAAGTCTGAGGGACTTATTTGGATCTCCAAAAAACGTTAAAAACTCACCTCGCGCAAGAACTAAGTCCTTATAACTAGTTTTACTAAAATCCAACCTTTAAAGGGCTTTTTTGGCTCCCATGTGAATCTACCAAAGTTGTTTTGTTCCCAAACATGTATTTAAAGATATAATATATTATAATTAGTCTTAGGGACCCATTTGGATGTCCAAAAAACCTTAAAGACTCACCTCGCGCAAAACTAAGTCCTTATAACTAGTTTTGCCCAAATCGAGCCTTTAAAGGGCTTTTTTGGCTCCGATGTTAATCTGGCAAAGTTGTTTGGTTCCCAGACGTGTATTTAATAAAACACATAATATATTATAATAAGTCTTAGGGACTCATTTGGAGCTCCAACAAGCCTTAAAATTTCACCTCGCGCTAAAACAAAGTCATTAGAACTAGTTTTATTCAAAATTTAGCCTTTAAAGGGCTTCTTGGCTCCGATATGACTCTAGTAAAGTTTTGATCCTAAATGAGTATTAAAAAATATAATATATTATAATAAGTCTTAGGGACTCATTTGGAGATCCAAAAAGTCTTAAAAGCTCACCTCGCGCCAAAACTAAGTCCTTATAACTAGTTTTGCCGAAATCGAGCCTTTAAAGGGTTTTTTTTTACTCCGATGTGAATCTAGCAAAGTTTTTTTGTTCTCAAACGTGTATTTAAACATATAATATATTATAATAAGTGTTAGGGACTTATTTGGATCTCCAAAAAACCTTAAAAACTCACCTCGCCCAAAGACTAAGTCCTTATAACTAGTTTTGGCGAAATCGACCCTTTAACAAGCTTTGTTGGCTCCGATGTGACTCTAGCAAAGTTGTTTTGTTCCCAAACGTGTATTTAAACAAATAACATATTATAATAAGTCTTAGAGACTCATTTGGAGATCCAAAAAAACTTAAAAACTGACCTCGCGCAAAAACTAAGCCCTTATAACTAGTTTTGCTTAATTCGTCGAACAAATACAGAACTATGATGCGAAACGTTCAGACCCGTGACCGATACTCGCTTTGAGCTCAAACGGGCAATTTACAAAAACACAACCCAATACAATTAGATTATTAGGCGCGTGCAAACCCGATCCTGAAGATCACACAATTTTCCTTTTTATTAATTTTCTTAATTTAAGAAAATTCTCAATCTCTTGCCAATTAAGATAAATTGAGCTACTTCGCTACGTGCTCGGGTCATGTTTTATTTTATGTATATTAAAAACGACACTTCTTGGTGACTTCTAAATTTCTAAAACGAAACAAAACCACAAATTCTTGTAATGCAAAAATACTCAAAATATCAAGTCCCTTGAACTAGTACATTAACCAAAATATTTATAAGCCACGATTCAAAAGGAAATTCTAGATTTCCTAGTGATTAATTAACAAACCACTTCCAAAGTCATCTAATTCATAATCCCACAAAAATAAGATTTTCAACAATAACCCTTGTAAGACCATAACAAGCGGAACGAGACCAACTAAAATTTGTAAACTTAAACAACCACCAAAGTACCAAGAGTAACAATTTCCATATACACATCAGTTCGGACAATTGTCGGGTTTCTAAGTCTCAGTACAAATCCAACAAATTAGATTGTTCAAGACAACCAAATAAACAAAAACGCGAGTCTTTCGAAATTACAATTAGCTTCAAAACTGATAAGAACTCCAAAATCGACCAAGTTAACCATTTGACAAAATCCTTAGCCCCGAAAGACGACCAACGCAAAGTCTCCCTTAAACTTAAAGTCGATTCATTATCAAAAAGATTTCGAGCTTTAACACGAATTAATCAACCTAATCTGCCATACATCGAAACCCACACCATCAAAATTCAAACTCAACATAAATAACCCATAAGTAAATCATCTAAATCAACGTAATCACAGCCACAATATTGAACACGTATTAAATGGTCACAAATCGCCAAACACTACGATGTTCAAACGCGATAGAATGAAAACAAGGTCTCGGTTCAAGCTCAAAGCTCACCTAACGTGAGCAACGGCGGCTCGTCGACAAGCTTACTCGGCGGCACGAAAATTACAGCGGGCAAAGCTTGTGCTCGAGCTCGGCGCGTACGCCAGCGACGTGCACGGGATGGCCATGGTGTGGCAGAGCCTCGCGGAAGGGAGGCGCGGCTGCAGCTGGGAAGCGCTCGGGGCGGCACGAGAAGGGCTGGGCCACGCGAGAGGCGGCGGCGCCGCGCGTGGAAGGCGGGCTGGGCTGGCGCTCAAAAGAGTTGCGCGAAGATGGAGGTGCGCAGATCAAGGCCGAGCAGGGCGAGGCATGGCTCGCCAACGGCTGGGCGGCGCTGGGCGAGGAGTGCGGGCTGAAGCTCGCACGAAGGGGTGCGGCTCCAAGGCGCGAGAGGCACGCAGAGTGCGCAAGGGAGTTCGTGGCGTGAGGGTTCGCTGGCGCGGGGCAACGGCAGCTTGGGCTGGGCGCGGATCGGAGGCTCGCCGGGGGCTGAAAAGGCAGAGCCGCGCGATGCCGTGGAGGGGGCTCGATGAGGGTCAGCGGCATAGCGACACTCGGATGCGTGGCAAAGCCGAGCGCGAAGGCTCGCGCAATGGAGGCGAGCGAGCTCAGTGGCGGAGCAAAGCTGCTCAGCGAGGTCGAGCAGGGCTTGGCTCGCACGGACCGAAGGAAGGTGCACCGAAAAGGGCAAGCAAGGCGAGGTCCTCACGCGGGTCCCGCGGTGATGCGGTGCTGGATCGTCGTCGACGAGAGGGCTTGGCGGCTCGGCGTCGCGCGAGGGGTGTTGGAGGAGGCCGGAGCTGGGCGGCGTTCGGCGTGGCGGTACGCGTAGAGGCTGGGCGTCAGCCGCTCGTCGCCGGCGGGAGCTGGGTTGGCCGGTGGCAGGGGCTGAGGGGGAGGGAGGGTGCTCAACAGAGAGAGAGAGAGTGTGTGAGGCTGAGAGATAGAGAGAAAGTGAAAGGGTGGCGGCTGGGAAGAAAGAAAAAGGGAAAAAATAAAAATAAAGCCCTAGTGGGCTTGGGCTCAATTTTGGCCAAAATAGCCCAAAAAATTTACCAACGGGAATAGTAAAATTTCTCCGTGAAATAATAAAATTGCACACGTAATTTGGACAATGAGAGTTAGGAATTTTAATATCATTCTCGAAATAAAATAAACTCCTAACACATCCAAAAATTCGAAATTACAAAATATCCATCCAATTCCATAGTTTAAATCATAGCTCCAAAATGACCAGATTTAATGAAACTGGCCAATTTTATAAATTGGTCATAACTGAGGCAAAAATACAAATTCATTAACTGGCACAGTGCTTTTAAATTCAGGTCATTACATATTTAAAGATATATTATATTATAATTAGTCTTAGGGACTCATTTGGATGTCCAAAAAACCTTAAAAACTCACCTCGCGCAAATCTAAGTCCTTATAACTAGTTTTGCCCAAATCGAGCCTTTAAAGGGCTTTTTTGGCTCCGATGTTAATCTGGCAAAGTTGTTTGGTTCCCAAACGTTTATTTAATAAAACACATAATTTATTAAAATAAGTCTTAGGGACTCATTTGAAGCTCCAACAAGCCTTAAAATTTCACCTCGCGCTAAAACAAAGTCATTATAACTAGTTTTATTCAAAATTTAGCCTTTAAAGGGTTTTTTGGCTCCGATGTGAATCTAGCAAAGTTGTTTTGTTCTCAAACGTGTATTTAAATATATAATATATTATAATAAGTGTTAGGGACTTATTTGGATCTCGAAAAAACCTTAAAAACTCACCTCGCCCAAAAACTAAGTCCTTATAACTCGTTTTGCCGAAATCGACCCTTTAACGGGCCTTGTCGGCTCCGATGGGACTCTAGCAAAGTTGTTTTGTTTCCAACTGTGTATTTAAACAAATAATATATTATAATAAGTCTTAGATACTCATTTGGAGATCTAAAAAATCTTAAGAACTCACCTCGCGCAAAAACTAAGTCCTTATAACTAGTTTTGCTTAACTCGAGCCTTCAAAGGCCTTTTTTCGCTCCGATGTGAATCTAGCAAAGTTCTTTTGTTCACAAATGTGTATTTAAACATATAATATATAATAAGTCTTAGGGACTCATTTGGAGTTCTAAAAAACCTTAAAAACTCACTTCGCGCAAAAACTAAGTTCTTATAACAAGTTTTGCCGAAATCGAGCCTTAACGGAGTTTTTTGGGGTCCGATGTGACTCTACCAAAGTTGTTTTGCTCCCAAAATATTATAATAGGTCTTAGGGAATCATTTGGAGCTCCAAAAAACCTTAAAAACTCACCTCATGTAAAAACTAAGTTCTTATACCTTGTTTTGCCGAAATCGAGCCTTTAAAGCCTTTTTTGGCTCCGATGTGACTCCAGCAAAGTTGTTTTGGTCCCAATTGTCAAGCATATAATATATTATAATAAGTCTTAGGGACTCATTTGGAGCTGCAAAAAATCTTAAAACCTCACCTCTTGCAAAAAGTAAGTCCTTATAACTAGTTTTTCCGAAATGGAGCCTTTAAAGGGCTTTTTTGGCTACAATTTGAAACTAGCAAAGTTGTTTTCTTCTCAAACGTGTATTTAAACATATAGTATATTATAATAAGTCTGAGGGACTTATTTGGATCTCCAAAAAACGTTAAATACTCACCTCGCGCAAAAACTTGTTCCTTATAACTAGTTTTGCTGAAATCCAACCTTTAGAGGACTTTTTGGGCTCCGATGTGAATCTACCAAAGTTGTTGTGTTCCCAAACGTGTATTTAAAGATATATTATATTATAATTAGTCTTAGGCACTCATTTGGATGTCCAAAAAACCTAAAAAACTCACCTCACGCAAAACTAAGTCCTTATAACTAGTTTTGCCCAAATTGAGCATTTAAAGGGCTTTTTTGGCTCCGATGTTAATCTGGCAAAGTTGTTTGGTTCCCAAACGTGTATTTAATAAAACACATAATTTATTATAATAAGTCTTAAGGACTCATTTGAAGCTCCAACAAGCCTTAAAATTTCACCTCGCGCTAAAACAAAGTCATTATAACTAGTTTTATTCAAAATTTAGCCTTTAAAGGGCTTTTTGGCTCCGATATAACTCTAGCAATGTTTTGATCCTAAATGAGTATTAAAAAATATAATATATTATAATAAGTATTAGGGACTCATTTAGAGATCCAAAAAGTCTTAAAAGCTCACCTCGAGTAAAAACTAAGTCCTTATTACTAGTTTTGCCGAAATCGAGCCTTTAATGGGTTTTTTGGCTCCGATGTGAATCTAGCAAAGTTGTTTTGTTCTCAAACGTGTATTTAAACATATAATATATTATAATAAGTCTTATGGACTTATTTGGATCTCCAAAAAACCTTAAAACTCACCTCGCCCAAAAACTAAGTCGTTATAACTAGTTTTGCCGAAATCGACCCTTTAACGGGCCTTGTTGGCTCTGATCTGACTCTAGCAAAGTTGTTCTGTTCCCAAACGTGTATTTAAACATATAATATATAACAAGTCTTAGGGACTCATTTGGAGCACCAAAAAACCTTAAAAACTCACTTCGCGCAAAAACTAAGTCCTTATAACAAGTTTTGCTTAAATTGAGCCTTTAAAGGCCTTTTTTGGCTCCGATGTGAATCTAGCAAAGTTGTTTTGTTCCCAAATGTGTATTTAAACATATAATATATAACAAGTCTCAGGGACTCATTTGGAGCACCAAAAAACCTTAAAAACTCACTTCGCGCAAAAACTAAGTCCTTATAACTAATTTTGCCGAAATCGAGCTTTTAGCGGGCTTTTTTTGGGTCCGATGTGACTCTAGAAAAGTTGTTTTGTTCCCAAAATATTATAATAATTCTTAGGGAATCATTTGGAGTTCCAAAAAACCTTAAAAACTCACCTCGCGTAAAAACTAAGTTCTTAAACCTTGTTTTGCCGAAATCGAGCCTTTAAAGCCTTTTTTGGCTCCGATGTGACTCTAGCAAAGTTGTTTTGGTCCCAATCATCAAGCATATAATATATTATAATAAGTCTTAGGGACTCATTTGGAGCTCCAAAAAATCTTAAAAGCTCACCTCGCGCAAAAACGAAGTCCTTATAACCAGTTTTTCTGAAATCGAGCCTTCAAAAGGGCTTTTTTGGCTACAATCTGAATAAAGCAAAGTTGTTTTCTTCTCAAACGTGTATTTAAACATATAATATATTATAAAAACTCTGAGGGACTTATTTGGATCTCCAAAAAACGTTAAAAACTTACATCGCGCAAAAACTAAGTCCTTATAACTAGTTTTGCTGAAATCAAACCTTTAAAGAACTTTTTTGGCTACGATGTGAATCTACCAAAGTTGTTTTATTCCCAAACGTGTATTTAAAGATATATTATATTATAATTAGTCTTAGGGACTCATTTGGATGTCCAAAAAACCTTAAAAACACACCTCGCGCAAAACTAAGTCGTTATAACTAGTTTTGCCCAAATCGAGCCTTAAAAGGGCTTTTTTGGCTCCGATGTTAATGGCAAAGTTGTTTGGTTCCCAAACGTGTATTTAATAAAACACATCATATGTTATAATAAGTCTTAGGGACTCATTTGAAGCTCCAACAAGCCTTAAAATTTCACCTCGCGCTAAAACAAAGTCATTATAAATAGTTTTATTCAAAATTTAGCCTTTAAAGGGCTTTTTGGCTTCGATATGACTCTAGCAAAGTTTTGATCCTAAATGAGTATTAAAAAATATAATATATTATAATAAGTCTTAGGGACTCATTTGGAGATCCAAAAAGTCTTAAAAGCTCACCTCTTGCAAAAAGTAAGTCCTTATAACTAGTTTTGCTTAAATCGAGCCTTTAAAGGCCTTTTTTGGCTCCGATGTGAATCCAGCAAAGTTGTTTTGTTCCCAAATGTGTATTTAAACATATAATATATAATAAGTCTTAGGGACTCATTTGGAGTTCCAAAAAACCTTAAAAACTAACTTCGCGCAAAAACTAAGTCCTTATAACAAGTTTTGCCGAAATCGAGCCTTTAACGGGCTTTTTTGGGGTCCAATGTGACTCTAGCAAAGTTGTTTTGTTTCAAAAATATTATAATAAGTCCTATGGAATCATTTGGAGATCCAAAAAGTCTTAAAAGCTCACCTCGCGCAAAAACTAAGTCCTTATAACTAGTTTTGCCGAAATCGAGCCTTTAATGGGTTTTTTGGCTCCGATGTGAATCTAGCAAAGTTGTTTTGTTCTCAAACGTGTATTAAAACATATAATATATTATAATAAGTCTTAGGGACTTATTTGGATCTCCAAAAAACCTTAAAAACTCACTTCACCCAAAAACTAAGTCGTTAATAACTAGTTTTGCCCCTATGACGGGCCTTGTTGGCTCCGATGTGACTCTAGCAAAGTTGTTTTGTTCCCAAACGTGTATTTAAACAAATAATATATTATAATAGTCTTACAGACTCATTTGGAGATCCAAAAAACCTTAAAAGCTCACCTCGCGCAAAAACTAAGTCCTTATAACTAGTTTTGCTTAAATTGAGCCATTAAAGGCCTTTTTTGAATCCGATGTGAATCTAGCAAAGTTGTTTTGTTCCCAAATGTGTATTTAAACATATAATATATAATAAGTCTTAGGGACTCATTTGGAGCACCAAAAAACCTTAAAAACTCACTTCGCGCAAAAACTAAGTCTTTATACCAAGTTTTGCCGAAATCGAGCCTTTAACGGGCTTTTTTGGGGTCCGATGCGACTCTAGCAAAGTTGTTTTGTTCCCAATATATTATAATAAGTCTTAGGGAATCATTTGGAGCTCCAAAAAACCTTAAAAACTCACCTCGCGTAAAAACTAAGTTCTTATACCTTGTTTTGCCGAAATCGAGCCTTTAAAGCCTTTTTTGGCTCCGATGTGGCTCTAGCAAAGTTATTTTGCTCCCAAACCTCAAACATATAATATATTATAATAAGTCTTATGGACTCATTTGGAGCTCAAAAAAATCTTAAAAACTCACCTCGCGTAAAAACTAAGTCCTTATAGCTAGTTTTTCCGAAATCGAGCCTTTAAAGGGCTTTTTTGGCGCCGATGTGAATCTACCAAAGTTGTTTTGTTCCCAAACGTGTATTTAAAGATATATTATATTATAATTAGTCTTAGGTACTCATTTGGATGTCCAAAAAACCTTAATAACTCACCTCGCGCAAAAGTAAGTCCTTATAACTAGTTTTGCCCAAATCGAGCCTTTAAAGGGCTTTTTTGGCTCCGATGTTAATCTACCAAAGTTGTTTGGTTCCCAGACGTATATTTAATAAAACACATAATATATTATAATAAAACACATAACTAGTTTTATTCAAAATTTAGCCTTTAAAGGGCTTTGTGGCTCCGATATGACTCTAGCAAAGTTTTGATCTTAAATGAGTATTAAAAAATATAATATATTATAATAAGTCTTAAGGACTTATTTAGAGATCCAAAGAGTATTAAAATCTTACCTCGCGCAAAAACTAAGTCCTTATAACTAGTTTTGCCGAAATCGAGCCTTTAAAGGGTTTTTTGGCTCCGATATGAATCTAGCAAAGTTGTTTAGGTTCCCAAACGTTGTATTTAAACAAATAATATATTATAATAAGTCTTAGAGATTCATTTGGAGATCCAAAAAACCTTAAAAACTCACCTCACGCAAAAACTAAGTCCTTATAACTAGTTTTGCTTAAATCGAGTCTGTAAAGGCCTTTTTTTGGCTCCGATGTGACTCTAGCAAAGTTGTTTTATTTCCAAATGTGTATTTAAACATATAATATATAGTAAGTCTTAGGGACTCAATTGGAGTTCCAAAAAACCTTAAAAACTCACTTCGCGCAAAAACTAAGTTCTTATAACAACTTTTGCCGAAATCGAGCCTTTACCGGGCTTTTTTGGGGTCCGATGTGACTCTAGCAAAGTTGTTTTGTTCCCAAAATATTATAATAAGTCTTAAGGAATCATTTAGAGATCCAAAAAGTCTTAAAAGCTCACCTCGCGCAAAAACTAAGTCCTTATAACTAGTTTTGCCGAAATCGAGCCTTTAATGGGTTTTTTGGCTCCGATGTGAATCTAGCAAAGTTGTTTTGTTCTCAAACGTGTATTTAAACATATAATATATTATAATAAGTATTAGGGACTTATTTGGTTATCCAAAAAATCTTAAAAACTCACCTCGCCCAAAAACTTAGTACTTATAACTAGTTTTGCCGAAATCGACCCTTTAACGGGCCTTGTTGGCTCCGATGTGACTCTAGCAAAGTTGTTTTTTTCCCAAACGTGTATTTAAAAGTGTTAGAGACTAATTTGGGGATCAAAAAAACTTAAAACCTCACCTCGCGCAAAAACTAAGTCCTTATAACTAGTTTTACTTAAATCGAGCATTTAAAGGCCTTTTTTGGCTCCGATGTGAACCTAGCAAAGTTGTTTTGTTCCCAAATGTGTATTTAAACATATAATATATAACAAGTCTCAGGGACTCATTTGGAGCACCAAAAAACCTTAACAACTCACTTCGCGCAAAAACTAAGTCCTTATAACAACTTTTGCCGAAATCGAGCCTTTAACGGGCTTTTTTGGGGTCCGATGTGACTCTAGCAAAGTTGTTTTGTTTCCAAATATGTATTTAAACATATAATATATAATAAGTCTTAGAGACTCATTTGGATATCGAAAAACCTTAAAAACTCACCTCACGCAAAAACTAAGTCCTTACAACTAGTTTTTCTAAAATCGAGCCTTTAAAGGGCTTTTTTTTGCTACAATCTGAATCTAGCAAAGTTGTTTTCTTCTCAAACGTATATTTAAACATATAATATATTATAATAAGTCTGAGGGACTTATTTGGATCTCCAAAAAATGTTAAAAACTCACCTCGCGCAAAAATTAAGTCCTTATAACTAGTTTTGCTGAAATCCAACCTTGAAAGGGCTTTTTTGGCTCCGATGTGAATCTACCAAAGTTGTTTTGTTCCCGAACGTGTATTTAAACAAATAATATATTATAATAAGTCTTAGAGACTCATTTGGAGATCAAAAAAACCTTAAAAACTCACCTCGCGCAAAAACTAAGTCCTTAGAACTAGTTTTGCTTAAATCGAGCCTTTAAAGGCCTTTTTTTGGCTCCGATATGAATCTAGCAAAGTTGTTTTGTTTCTAAATGTGTATTTAAACATATAATATATAATAAGTCTTAGGGACTCATTTGGAGTTCCAAACAACCTTAAAAACTCACTTCGCGCAAAAACTAAGTCCTTATAACAACTTTTACAGAAATCGAGCTTTTAACGTGCTTTTTTGGGGTCCGATGTGACTCTAGCAAAGTTTTTTTGTTCCCAAAATATTATAATAAGTCTTAGGGAATCATTTGGAGATCCAAAAATTTTTAAAATCTCACCTCGTGCAAAAACTAAGTCCTTATAACTATTTTTGCCAAAATCGAGCCTTTAATGGGTTTTTTTGCTCCGATGTGAATCTAGCAAAGTTGTTTTTTTCTCAAACGTGTATTTAAACATATAATATATTATAATAAGTGTTAGGGACTTATTTGGATCTCCAAAAAACCTTAAAAACTCACCTCGCCCAAAAACTAAGTCCTTATAACTAGTTTTGCCGAAATCGACCCTTTAACGGGCCTTGTTGGCTCCGACGTGACTCTAGCAAAGTTGTGTTGTTCCCAAACGTGTATTTAAAAAATAATATATTATAATAAGTCTTAGAGACTCATTTGGAGATCCAAAAAACCTTAAAAACTCACCTCGCGTAAAAACTAAGTCCTTATAACTAGTTTTTCTAAAATCGAGCCTTTAAAGGGCTTTTTTTTGCTACAATCTGAATCTAGCAAAGTTGTTTTCTTCTCAAACGTGTATTTAAACATATAATATATTATAATAAGTCTAAGGGACTTATTTGGATCTCCAAAATATGTTAAAAACACACCTCGCGCAAAAATTAAGTCCTTATGACTAGTTTTGCTGAAATCCAACCTTGAAAGGTCTTTTTTGGCTCCGATGAGAATCTACCAAAGTTGTTTTGTTCCCAAACATGTATTCAAACAAATAATATATTATAATAAGTCTTAGAGACTCATTTGGAGATCCAACAAACCTTAAAAACTCACCTCGCGCAAAAACTAAGTCCTTAGAACTAGTTTTACTTAAATCGAGCCTTTAAAGGCCTTTTTTTGGCTCCGATGTGAATCTAGCAAAGTTGTTTTGTTTCCAAATGTGTATTTAAACATATAATATATAATAAGTCTTAGGGACTCATTTGGAGTTCCAAACAACCTTAAAAACTCAATTCGCGCAAAAACTAAGTCCTTATAACAACTTTTGCCGAAATCGAGCCTTTAACGGGCTTTTTTGGGGTCCGATGTGACTCTAGCAAAGTTGTTTTGTTCCCAAACGTGTATTTAAACAAATAATATATTAAAATAAGTCTTAGAGACTCATTTGGAGATCCAAAAAGCCTTAAAAACTCGCCTCGCGCAAAAACTAAGTCCTTGTAACTAGTTTTGCTTAAATCGAGCCTTTAATGGCCTTTTTTGGCTCCGGTGTGAATCTAGCATTGTTGTTTTGTTTCCAAATGTGTATTTAAACATATCTTAGGGACTCATTTGGAGTTCCAAAAAAGCTTAAAAACTCACTTTGCGCAAAAACTAAGTCCTTATAACAAGTTTTACCGAAATCGAGCCTTTAACGGGCTTTTTTGGGGTCCGATGTGACTCTAGCAAAGTTGTTTTGTTCCCAAAATATTATATTAAGTCTTAGGGAATCATTTAGAGCTCCAAAAAACCTTAAAAACTCACCTTGCGAAAAAACAAAGTTCTTATACCTTGTTTTGCCGAAATCGAGCCTGTAAAGCCTTTTTTGGCTCCGGGACTCTAGCAAAGTTATTTTGGTCCCAAACGTCAAACATATAATATATTATAATAAGTCTTAGGGACTCATTTGGAGCTCCAAAAAATCTTAAAAACTCACCTCGCGCAAAAACTAAGTCCTTATAACTAGTTTTTCTGAAATCGAGCCTTTAAAGGGCTTTTTTTGCTACAATCTAAATCTAGCAATGTTGTTTTCATCCCAAACGTGTATTTAAACGTATAATATATTATAATAAGTCTGAGGGACTTATTTGGATCTCCAAAAAACGTTAAAAACTCACCTCGCGTAAAAAGTAAGTCCTTATGACTAGTTTTGTTGAAATCCAACGTTGAAAGGGCTTTTTTGGCTCCGATAAGAATCTACCAAAGTTGTTTTGTTCCCAAACGTGTATTTAAACAACTAATATATTATAATAAGTCTTAGAGACTCATTTGGAGATCCAAAAAACCTTAAAAATCACCTCACGCAAAAACTAAGTCCTTACAACTAGTTTTGCTTAAATCGAGCCTTTAATGGCCTTTTTTGGCTCCGATGTGAATCTAGCAAAGTTGTTTTGTTTCCAAATGTGTATTTAAACATATCTTAGGGACTCATTTGGAGTTCCAAAAAACCTTAAAAACTCACTTCGCGCAAAAACTAAGTTCTTATAACAACTTTTGCCGAAATCGAGCCTTTAACGGGCTTGTTTGGGGTCCGATGTGACTCTAGCAAAGTTGTTTTGTTCCCAAAATATTATAATAAGTCTTAAGGAATCATTTGGAAATCTAAAAAGTCTTAAAAGCTCACCTCGCGCAAAAACTAAGTCCTTATAACTAATTTTGCCAAAATCGAGCCTTTAATGGGTTTTTTGGCTCCGATGTCAATCTAGCAAAGTTGTTTTATTCTCAAACGTGTTTTTAAACATATAATATATTATAATAAGTGTTAGGGACTTATTTGGATCTCCAAAAAACCTTAAAAACTCACCTCGCCCAAAAACTAAGTTCTTATAACTAGTTTTGCCGAAATCGATCCTTTAACGGGCCTTGTTGGCTCCGACGTGACTGTAGCAAAGTTGTGTTGTTCCCAAACGTGTATTTAAAAAATAATATATTATAATAAGTCTTAGAGACTCATTTGGAGATCCAAAAAACCTGAAAAACTCACCTCGCGCAAAAACTAAGTCCTTATAACTAGTTTTTCTAAAATCGAGCCTTTAAAGGGCTTTTTTTGCTACAATCTGAATCTAGCAAAGTTGTTTTCTTCACAAACGTGTATTTAAACATATAATATATTATAATAAGTATGAGGGACTTATTTGGATCTCTAAAAAACTTTAAAAACTCACCTCACGCAAAATGTAAGTCCTTATAACTAGTTTCGCTGAAATCCAACCTTTAAAGGGCTTTTTTCGCTCCGATGTGAATCTACCAAAGTTGTTTTGTTCCCAAACGTGTATTTAAACAAATAATATATTATAATAAGTCTTAGAGATTCATTTGGAGATCCAAAAAACCTTAAAAACTCACCTCGCGCAAAAACTAAGTCCTTATAACTAGTTTTGCTTAAATCGAGCCTTTAAAGGCCTTTTTTTTGGCTCCAATATGAATCTAGCAAAGTTGTTTTGTTTCCAAATGTGTATTTAAACATATAATTTATAATAAGTCTTAGGAACTCATTTGGAGTTCCAAACAACCTTAAAAACTCACTTCGCGCAAAAACTAAGTCCTTATAACAACTTTTGCCGAAATCGAGCCTTTAACGGGCTTTTTTGGGGTCCGATGTGACTCTAGCAAAGTTGTTTTGTTCCCAAAATATTATAATAAGTCTTAGGGAATCATTTGGAGATCCAAAAAGTCTTAAAATCTCACCTCGCGCAAAAACTAAGTCCTTATAACTAGTTTTGCCGAAATCGAGCCTTTAATGGGTTTTTGGGCTCCGATGTGAATCTAGCAAAGTTGTTTTGTTCTCAAACGTGTATTTAAACATATAATATATTATAATAAGTGTTAGGGACTTATTTGGATCTCCAAAAAACCTTAAAAACTCACCTTGCCCAAAAACTAAGTCCTTATAACTAGTTTTGTCGAAATCGACCCTTTAACGGGCCTTGTTGGCTCCGACGTGACTCTAGCAAAGTTGTGTTGTTCTTAAACGTGTATTAAAAAAATAATATATTATAATAAGTCTTAGAGACTCATTTGGAGATCCAAAAAACCTTAAAAACTCAACTCGCGCAAAAACTAAGTCCTTATAACGACTTTTGATTAAATTGAGCCTTTAAAGGCCTTTTTTGGCTCCGATGTGAATCTAGCAAAGTTGTTTTGTTCCCAAATATGTATTTGAACATATAATATATAATAAGTCTTAGGGAATCATTTGGAGCACCAAAAAACCTTAAAAACTCACTTCGCGCAAAAACTAAGTCCTTATAACAACTTTTGCCGAAATCGAGCCTTTAACGGGCTTTTTTGGGGTCCGATGTGAATCTAGCAAAGTTGTTTTGTTCCCAAAATATTATAATAAGTCTTAGGGAATCATTTGGAGATCCAAAAAGTCTTAAAATCTCACCTCGCACAAAAACTAAGCGCAGATAACTAGTTTTGCCGAAATCGAGCTTTTAATGGGTTTTTTTGGCTCCGATGTGAATCTAGCAAAGTTGTTTTGTTCTCAAACGTGTATTTAAATATATAATATATTATAATAAATGTTAGGGACTTATTTGGATCTCCAAAAAACCTTAAAAACTCACCTCGCCCAAAAACTAAGTCCTTATAACTAGTTCTGCCGAAATCAATCCTTTAAAGGGCCTTGTTGGCTCCGACGTGACTGTAGCAAAGTTGTGTTGTTCCCAAACGTGTATTTAAAAAATAATATATTATAATAAGTCTTAGAGACTCATTTGGAGATCCAAAAAACCTTAAAAACTCACCTCGCGCAAAAACTAAGTCATTATAACTAGTTTTTCTGAAATCGATCCTTTAAAAGGCTTTTTTTGCTACAATCTGAATCTAGCAAAGTTGTTTTCTTCTCAAACGTGTATTTAAACATATAATATATTATAATAAGTCTGAGGGACTTATTTGGATCTCCAAAAAATGTTAAAAACTCACCTCGTGCAAAATGTAAGTCCTTATAACTAGTTTTGCTGAAATCCAACCTTTAAAGGGCTTTTTTGGCTCCGATGTTAATCTACCAAAGTTGTTTTGTTCCCAAACGTGTATTTAAACAAATAATATATTATAATAAGTCTTAGTGATTCATTTGGATATCCAAAAAACCTTAAAAACTCACCTCGCGCAAAAACTAAGTCCTTATAACTAGTTTTGCTTAAATCGAGCCTTTAAAGGCCTTTTTTTGGCTCCGATGTGAATCTAGCAAATTTGTTTTGTTTCCAAATATGTATTTAAACATATAATATATAATAAATCTTAGGGACTCATTTGGAGTTCCAAACAACTTTAAAAACTCACTTTGCGCAAAAACTAAGTCCTTATAACAACTTTTGCCGAAATCGATCCTTTAACGGGCTTTTTTGGGGTCCGATGTGGCTCTAGCAAAGTTGTTTTGTTCCCAAAATATTATAATAAGTCTTAGGGAATCATTTCGAGATCCAAAAAGTCTTAAAATCTCACCTCGCGCAAAAACTAAGCCCAGATAACTAGTTTTGCCAAAATCGAGCCTTTAATGGGTTTTTTGGCTCCGATGTGAATCTAGCAAAGTTGTTTTGTTCTCAAACGTGTATTTAAACATATAATATATTATAATAAGTGTTAGGGACTTATTTGGATCTCCAAAAAACCTTAAAAACTCACCTCGCCCAAAAACTAAGTCCTTATAACTAGTTTTGCCGAAATCGACCCTTTAACGGGCCTTGTTGGCTCCGACGTGACTCTAGCAAAGTTGTGTTGTTCCCAAACGTGTATTTAAAAAATAATATATTATAATAAGTCTTAGAGACTCATTTGGAGATCCAAAAAACCTTAAAAACTCACCTCGCGCAAAAACTAAGTCCTTATAACTAGTTGTTCTGAAATCGATCCTTTAAAGTGCTTTTTTTGCTACAATCTGAATCTAGCAAAGTTGTTTTCTTCTCAAACGTGTATTTAAACATATAATATATTATAATAAGTCTGAGGGACTTATTTGGATCTCCAAAAAAGGTTAAAAACTCACCTCGTGCAAAATGTAAGTCGTTATAACTAGTTTTGCTGAAATCCAACCTTTAAAGGGCTTTTTTGGCTCCGATGTTAATCTACCAAAGTTGTTTTGTTCCCAAACGTGTATTTAAACAAATAATATATTATAATAAGTCTTAGAGATTCATTTGGAGATTCAAAAAACCTTAAAAACTCACCTCGCGCAAAAACTAAGTCCTTATAACTAGTTTTGCTTAAATCGAGCCTTTAAAGGCCTTTTTTTGGCTCCGATGTGAATCTAGCAAAGTTGTTTTGTTTCCAAATGTGTCTTTAAACATATAATATATAATAAGTCTTAGGGACTCATTTGGAGTTCCAAACAACCTTAAAAACTCACTTCGCGCAAAAACTAAGTCCTTATAACAACTTTTGCCGAAATCGAGCCTTTAACGGGCTTTTTTGGGGTCCGATGTAACTCTAGCAAAGTTGTTTTGTTCCCAAAATATTATAATAAGTCTTAGGAAATCATTTGGAGATCCAAAAAGTCTTAAAATCTCACCTCGCGCAAAAACTAAGTCCTTATAACTAGTTTTGCCGAAATCGAGCCTTTAATGGGTTTTTGGGCTCCGATGTGAATCTAGCAAAGTTGTTTTGTTCTAAGACGTGTATTTAAATATATAATATATTATAATAAGTGTTAGGGACTTATTTGGATCTCCAAAAAACCTTAAAAACTCACCTCGCCCAAAAACTAAGTCCTTATAACTAGTTTTGCTGAAATTGACCCTTTAACGGGCCTTGTTGGCTCCGACGTGACTCTAGCAAAGTTGTGTTGTTCCCAAACGTGTATTTAAAAAATAATATATTATAGTAAGTCTTAGAGACTCATTTGGAGATCCAAAAAACCTTAAAAACTCACGTCGCGCAAAAACTAAGTCCTTATAACGACTTTTGCTTAAATTGAGCCTTTAAAGCCCTTTTTTGGCTCCGATGTGAATCTAGCAAAGTTGTTTTGTTCCCAAATGTGTATTTGAACATATAATATATAATAAGTCTTAGGGAATCATTTGGAGCACCAAAAAACCTTAAAAACTCACTTCGCGCAAAAACTAAGTCCTTATAACAACTTTTGCCGAAATCGAGCCTTTAACGGGCTTTTTTGGGGTCCGATGTGACTCTAGCAAAGTTGTTTTGTTCCCAAAATATTATAATACGTCTTAGGGAATCATTTGGAGATCCAAAAAGTCTTAAAATCTCACCTCGCGCAAAAACTAAGCCCAGATAACTAGTTTTGCCGAAATCGAGCCTTTAATGGGTTTTTTGGCTCCGATGTGAATCTAGCAAAGTTGTTTTGTTCTCAAACGTGTATTTAATCATATAATATATTATAATAAGTGTTAGGGACTTATTTGGATCTCCAAAAAACCTTAAAAACTGTAACGACCCAAAACTTAAAACAATATTTTAGTTCCGAAAAATACGGACAAATTTGAACTTTTTAAAATAAGTTACATAATTGAGCTTTTAATAACAAACATAAGAAATATCAATCCTCATCATAACTAAACTTTATTTAATTTGAATATTTACAAAATATTGCGGAATTTAAAACTTTCTTTGCCAACGATTTGCCGGTAGTCCACGTAAGGTTTTACAGGTCGGTCCCGTATACACTTGATGTTCCCGTCGTTGTCGCCTCTCACTATTTGCTTTCGTGACAAGATACCTGCGACACGAGCACACTAGTGAGCTAATAGCCCAGTAAGTAGATTAGATAAGTAGGTTGCTAAGTCTGCAAGTAACAAACAATCAATGGGTATCACAATACAATAATCTAATGAAAGGACGGACTCGATAATCGAGTCGTCATAGTCTGAAGAGTAAACGTCACTCTTATGCAACCTTGCCCGCGAAGTAGATTTCAGAGATAAGGTGCTGAACCTACGCGGGATACAATACCTGCAAAAGAGTTGTGACTTGGAACGAGGTCGGGCTTAACGACGCATTAATCTCGACTCAAAAGTTAATCTCATAATTTATTCTAATCTCACTCAAGTTCACAACTCTCTGACTTAGCTTATAAAACTACGTGTGCACACGATTCGTATCCAGACCCCTTACGGGTCGTTCTAGAACTTATACATAATCTAGACCTCTCATGGGTCGCTATAGAATTCAATACTCATTTAGACCCATTACGGGTCGTTCTAGAACTCAATACACATTTAGACCCGTTACGGGTTGTTCTAGAACTAATACGACTCTGGACCCTCTGTGGTCCTTCCGAAACCTCACACAGACAATGGCCCCGTCGGGCGATCTCGGAGTCGATCATGATCGCAGCACACAGCATATAAAGAGGAAGGTCGTCTACCGACCTCCTTGAGACTTCTCGGGTCGTTCCGAAACCTCACACAGACAATGGCCCCATCGGGCGATCTCGGAATCGATCATGATCGCAGCACACAGCATATAAGAGGAAGGTCGTCTACCGACCTCCTTGAGACCCCACAGGTCAATCCGAAACTTCTCACGACCGGTGATTCCGTCGGACTGTTTCGGATTGATTGCGCAATCACCCCATCGGGTTAATTCAGGACATGCTATGGATCTTGGCCCCTCGGACCATCCCGATATTCTTTAAGATTGTGAGGACTCATCCTCCTCGGGCCTCTCTGCCCTTTCCGAAACCTTTTACGGCCAGTGACCCCGTCGGATCGTTTCGGAATTCATTATTGCACTTTACCCCGTCGGGCCGATCCGGATCGTCACATCATAAACTGTGGGGAGGGCCGTGGCTCTCCTCCCCAAGGCCCCTCGGGCCGTTCTGAAAGATGGTTCGTTGACCTCCGCGAGGTCCCTCGGGTCGTTCCGAAATCTATCATGGCTGCTGGCCCCGTCGGGCTATTTCGGAACCAAATCATGATCGCGGCCCCGTCGGGCCCCACCCAAATGAGCAAGGTACTCACACAGAGGAAGGTCGTCCACCGACCTCCCCTAGGCTCTCAGGCCGCCCCGAAATATGATAAGTGACCCCGTCGGGCTATTTCGGGACCGATCATGACTTGCGGCCTCGTCAGGCCCTACCCGCACACATACAGTGTTTTCACCCCTCTTAGCTTGTCTTAGAGTTTCTCTCTTACCTGCAATAAGTTCTCAACAACAACAGAAATAGTTTTATGTCTGTGGTCCCATACCCACAGACAGGAGACTCATGCACGCAATCACACATGTACTTAAAATATATGCAGACTCGCAACCCCATAATTGCGAGTTAGAAGACAGGGTATAAGCACGTGAGCCCATACTCACGCACCTAGGAAACTGAACATCACAAGTGACATTTCACGACATCACAAGAAGGAGAAACAATCAAACAAGGTAAAGCCTACTCATGTTACAGAGGAGATCCACTTACCTGAGGTCCTAAGTCTCTCATCTTTGTCCTCGCGATCTTTCCTCAGTGGCGTCCCTCTTTAAAGCTTGATGTGTGGCACTTCTGTCCAACACGAGGATTAGAGAGTCAATGCCTATGTTTACTAATCATTCGCAAGAAATGAGACTGTAGGTCTCAACGAATCAACAGAAGGGAAGTTTAGACAGTGGGACGACAGACAGTTCATCGAGAAATTCCTCTAGGGGTATTCTCGTCCCCAGTGTCATTGACTTAACGTTAATAATCAATCCAGACTATCGGGTCTTTTGTTTGACTAGATTAGGTGAGAAATGAATCCCTTAAACTAATCGGTTTCTGACTTTATTTTATTACGTATTAAATATTCGAGCCGAAAATCCGGCAGAGTTTCCCCTATTTTTCGGATATCCCGGCCGAAGCCTTCACCTAATTTCAACCCAGCACCGAACTAATTTCGGTCACAGTCAATCACAACAACCACACAGAATAATTTACACAATAATATTTTGAATCATTTGAAACATAAACACAAGCCATCACTAAGCCTTATCGGCTCGGATTCTACTCAAAGGTGATAAGCGTTTGTATAAAACTCAAATCAATCGTTCCCAAGTCTCCGAAATATTTAGGTTGGACGCCATAGTCAATCGCCCGTTTATACCTTTGGTAAATGACGGGGAAGAGTCGTGCGTCCAAACTTGTGTCGTAGGCGTTCCTGCACAGTTTGGGAGAATAGAAAAAGAGATCGAATTAAGTTTCGAACTAAAACAAAAACATGATGCGAAACGCTCGAACCCACTACCCGATACTCGCCTTAAGCTCAAACGGGCAAGTCAAAACACAACCCAATACAATTAGATTATTAGGCGCGTGCAAAACCCGATCCTGAAGATCACAAAATTTTCTTTTTTATTAATTTTCTTAATTTAAGAAAATTCTCAATCTCTTGCCAATTAAGATAAATTAAGCTACTTCGCTACGTGCTCGGGTCATGTTTTATTTTATATATATTAAAACGACACTTCTTGGTGAGTTCTAAATTTCTAAAACGAAGCAAAACCACAAACTTTTGTCATGCAAAGATACTCAAAATATCAAGTCCCTTGAACTAGTACATTAACCAAAATATTCTAGCCACAATTCAAAAAGGACATTTTAGATTTCCGCACGATTAAACAATAAGCACCTCCTAAAATCCTTGCAATTACAATCCCGCAAAAATGAGATTTTCAACAATAATCTTCTTAGTAAAGCAAAACCATTAACAAGCGGGACGAGTCCAACTAAAGTTTATGAAATAAACTTAAACAACCAACAAATCACCAAGAGTGATAAATCCCATATACACACATTAGTTTGGACAGATACAAGGTTTTCAAATCTCGGTACAAAACCAACCAATTAAACAACTGACCAAGATTTGGTTAATCTTGTTACATATATAAGACAAATAAATCATCGATGGCAATCCAACCAACAAAAGTACCAATTTTCTAAAATAATAAAAATTAGCTTCAAATTACACGGAGCATTTGATCACCTTACCCAAAACCACCAAGAGACGCACACTAAGGCACAATCTCATCTAATTACATAATAAACACAAATAGATAATATAGCCAAGATATGTGCAACAAAATCAACCGATTTGCACCCATCCAGTAATGTTTACAAGGGGACTACGCTACACAATTTTAATCACGTCATCAAGCCCAAACAAGATTTTATTTCATTATTACTGAAAATTTCTAAGACTTTTCAGTAATCCAATTAACACTAAAAACATGCCACAAACACGAATTACCAAAAACGTGCCAACAAATCATAATTTAACCTCCCAATCAACAATTCACGAATCACAACAAGACTTATCATTACGAGCCAAACATTACAAAACACCACCAAGCATTACAAACTCAAATATAATTTTATCACTAAGATTAACTCGGGCTCGAGGCTCACCAAGCGTGAAGGCAGCGGTGAACCCGAGACGAGCTCGAGGCGGCTCGCTAGGTTGGGGCTCGCAGAGGTGGCGTCGCGAGCTTGGGACTTGGCGGCGCGCAGGCTGAGGTGGCCGTGTGGGGCGGAGCTCTAGCAAGCTCAGCGAGGCGGCCGACAGCGCGGGTCACAGCCGGCGGCGGTTCGACGGCACGAAGGAGTTGAGTCGGCGAGGCTCGCGGGCTGTGCGAGCTCTCAGGCCCGCTAGTCACGCTCGGACGAGGCGCGGCGAGTGGGCCAGCTCCGGGAGAGAGGCGACATTGCGCGGCTGGGGGCGGCGCGAAGAAGGAGGCGCGACACAGCGATTGGGCTGGGCGCGGAGAGGAGGCCGCGGAGAAAGATCGCGCGAAGGTGGGTCTCGCGCGGGGGATAACCGGGCGGCGTTGCTCGGGCTTGTGAGCGACCTGGGTCGCGCGAGGAGGCCGCGCGCGAAGAAGGCTGGGCGAGGTGGGGTCCGGCGCGGGAAGGCGCTGAGGCTCGGAGCGCGCTGGGTCGCACGGATCGGGGCGTCGCGCGGCTGGGTGAGAGGCGAAGGAGGAGGCGCGCGGAGGCCTGGGTCGGCGTTGAGCGCAGCCGGGTCGGCGCGGAGGAGGCTGGGCTCATCGGGGTTGCTCAGGGCGGCGCGAGGAGGACGCGCGACAAGGCCGGCCGCTCGCATGGAGGCGGCGCCGGAGCTGGGTTCGCGCTGCTTGCGGAGCTCGGACGGAGCTCGGGCGGTCTCGCGGCACGGGACCGCTGCTGGAGGCGCGACGGTGGGGGAGGGTGGCGCGGCTGTGCGCCGGCGAGGAGAGAGGGAGATCGAGTGAGAGGAATAGAGAGTGAGAGCAAGGAGAGTTAGACGAGGGGGAGGGGGAAAAGAGAAAAAGAAAAAGCCCTAATGGGCTTGGGCCAATAGTCGGGCCAAAATGGCTAGCAAATTTACAATTAGAACAAAGGAAATGGTATAATCTTCCGTATCAAATTTTAAAATTGCACTAATAAATTGAACTCGACAAGTTAGGAATTTTAATATCACATTCAAGTTGAAATTTGGTTCTTAACATGCTCAAATATTCGAAAATGCACAATTAATATTATTGCACTAATATTTTTACATGGCCATGAGTTGGCCAGAATTGACGAAACTCACCAACTTCCTTCAGAGTTAAATTACCATAATAATATTAAAAGCGCATTTGTCTCAAAATTCAAAATAAATGCTCGTATAAGGAGCCTCGATTTCAGGTTATTACAATCCTACCCCCTTACAGAAGTTTCGTCCTCGAAACTTAGAACAAGGGTGGGTATTTCTCTCCGGTTAAAGTCTTAAGCCCGCAGGTTGCCCCTTCTTCAGTGTGGTTCCCCAACAGAACTTTAACCATCGGGATAGTCACGTCCCTCAACTCCTTTTTATGGGTGCCACTATCAAAGAACCCGTGGTCACCCTCCTTGAACTCTAAGGGTCAGCGTCGGACATCTACGTAGTTCTTTCGTCTACTCTGAGCAGTCGTCATGTGGCTTTGAATCTCCTCGATGGCCGCAACGAAAGTTCTTTCGGCTCAGAGTGTCCGCTACCTTGTTAAATTCTACCTAGGCAATAATGAACAGCACCACTACAGAATTTGACCAGCTTATCATGCAGGCTCTTTGTTTCGGCTTGCAGTCGCCATAAATCACGTAAAGGTGGTGACTCAAATTCTTCAAGAAAACACGACTGTGCCAAGCTCGAGTTCGTGAGTAGGGTAACGGGCCTCATAATCATTGAGTTGTCTCAATGTTCAACCACTACTTTATCATATTGCATCAACACCGCACCCGATCCTTGCTTCGAAATGCCACAGTAAAGCGCAATTACAGTGGTTCTCCTGGACATAAATCTCCGTTAACCAATCCATGGGGTATGTCCTTTGCACCGGCAAAAAGTGCGCTGACTTTATGAGCCTATCTACAATCACCCAAATGGCATTGCAATAAGGGTAAATCTAGTGGTTCCCGTGGGGATTGTCAACACTGGAGCAGTTGTAAGATGCCTTATGAGCCATTAGAGACTCATTTCACTCGTCAGAGCCCAAGAAAACTCATTACTCTTTCGAGAGAGGTGAGTTAGGTGCAGCGCAAGCTAGGAAGATCCCTCCACAAATCGTCTCTAGTGTTCGACTACAGCCAAGAACTACAAACCTCTATGGCCCTCATGGGTTGTTTCCACGAACCCACGACTTCGACCCTTGACGGATCCACAAAAATCCTTTCGATAGACACTATCGTGACAAATAAATGAGGCGTATTCAACCAAAACTCACACTTCTTGAGCTTTTCATATGCCTTTCTCTCGGCTACACTCTGCATAATAGCTTGTTCATGCTATTTATGTTCCTCTTTTATTTTCGAGTATACAAGAATATCGTTGCCAAAGACTATAACGAACCCGTTGATATAGTCTTCGAGGACATTATTCGTTAAGGTCGTAGTACAGCTGGGGTATTGTTGAGTCCAAAGGACATCACCAAGGGCTCACAGTGACTGTACGGGGTACAAAAAGCAGTCTTGAGTGTGTCCTGCTCGAGTTTTTTTTTTTTTTTTTTTTTTTTTTTTTAAACTGGTGATAATTCGATCGTAAGTCCTTACCTTGAAAACAGGTGCGTTATACCTCTACTAACCCACGTTGTGAGGGATTGCGCAGCTTACCCTGTCTTACCTTTCTCTTGGCTCAAGGGGTTATGACTGTCGCAATCACCCTGCTTTTCTAAAATAGAGTACCGAAGCTCCCAACGGCGAGTGGCTGGGTTTTATTAAACCCTTGTTGAATAGCCTTTTAAGCTAAATTTACCCATTTAACCCCGTTGGAATCACACTGTACTACACCGTCAATACTGGGGCGGCACTCGACAATAGTTTGACAACAAACTCAATCTCAAGGTCGAGAGGTAATCTGAAAAGGTCCTCGGAAAGGGCATGAATAAAATTTCTTACGATCGAAATATCCAAAGTTTGATGCATGTCCTCATAGGACAGGTCGCAATGCAAGTGAGGAAGCCCCAACAGTCTTCATCTATCACCTTTCACGTTTTACAAGCGGAGATGACAAATATGGCTAAGCCTATAGATGACCCTACTAATAAAAACCGTAATACATCGTATACAACCATCCAAATGTAATTATCACAGAGCACAGTAAAGTTCAAATGGATTGAATAATACATAACCTTAAGAAAGAGCAATTTGTATTAATCAGGATTTGGAAGTCAGTAAGGAACAAGCTAACCAAGCTTTCGAGAGGCTTGGATCTCTCCCACGAGGTCTGAGTTCTGCAATAAACAAATTTCTAGATGACCAATACGCTTATAGCGTAACCCCTCTATTCCAAATATCATCGTGATCTAACGTAACAAATCACATTACTTGACACGAAAACCACACGCCAACCACTCACATCACACATCACCAGACTTATGAATAGGAGTTCTACTACACGATAGCACTTATATTCCCTCTATTCTTACGCCTTGTACACATAGAGTGAAACGGTGGCCCAAAACACTCTTAAAGTCAAAGCCGCGACTCTGTGGTCTCATCCGTCGGGGTGAGAGCCTTGAACGATTAAGCTATCACGTCAACTGTCTACGCTAATCTCTTGACCACGCCCTTCGCAATTGAAGTGAAACGCCTTAGAGCCTTTAACCCCCTCTTTTTTTTTTTCCACGCTTCCGCTGCGACACTCTGATAATCAAAAAGATTGTGGACATTTCCTCGCGATTAGTATTGGTGCGTCCTGTCCTTGAGCATGAGTCGGTGGCCGTGGCAGCGTAGGCGCGTTGCAACTGAGCCTATGATCTTACAACTGCACGAAACTTAGACCACTGCTCTTGATGGGACTGGCCTTAGGATGGCTACTTCGAAAAAGATGACAGCACGACGATTGGTTGCTTCTATTATTAATAGTTATTTCGAAGAGAGTCTATTATACTCGGCTCAAGCAAAAAGGAAAGTGCTACACTTTTGTCAAGTAAAGTCTAATCGGCGCCTCAAAGGAAACTTTAGGCTGGGGATCATCTGTGATTGATGTGTCTTTAATGACTTTCGTTCCTTTCGAAAATGGCCGTTGCGTTCCTTCAAGTGATATCGACGACCAACAACGCGAGAATTGTACACCTTAAGAATTGATACTAGTAGCGAATATCATCAGACCGACATTGGCCTACTCGAGGTAACACAGGTAGTGGAGAGCTACCACTCGGAACGAAAACGTCTCTCAGACGGTCACATCGCGTCGCAAGTCTCGGGTGGATCCTCTCGTCTCATCTTGCTCATACTATTTAAGTACACCTGCAACTACCTTTACTAAATTAACATCTCATTGCTCGTGAAGCATAAGTAAGGGTTACTCACATTGGCGACAACGAAGGAACCACGCTTGTGCATACGGGGTTGTCTACAGGACCGGCTAAACCGTGGCTCTGATACCAACTTTGTAACGACCCAAAACTTAAAACAATATTTTAGTTCCGAAAAATACGGACAAATTTGAACTTTTTAAAATAAGTTACATAATTGAGCTTTTAATAACAAACATAAGAAATATCAATCCTCATCATAACTAAACTTTATTTAATTTGAATATTTACAAAATATTGCGGAATTTAAAACTTTCTTTGCCAACGATTTGCCGGTAGTCCACGTAAGGTTTTACAGGTCGGTCCCGTATACACTTGATGTTCCCGTCGTTGTCGCCTCTCACTATTTGCTTTCGTGACAAGATACCTGCGACACGAGCACACTAGTGAGCTAATAGCCCAGTAAGTAGATTAGATAAGTAGGTTGCTAAGTCTGCAAGTAACAAACAATCAATGGGTATCACAATACAATAATCTAATGAAAGGACGGACTCGATAATCGAGTCGTCATAGTCTGAAGAGTAAACATCACTCTTATGCAACCTTGCCCGCGAAGTAGATTTCAGAGATAAGGTGCTGAACCTACGCGGGATACAATACCTGCAAAAGAGTTGTGACTTGGAACGAGGTCGGGCTTAACGACCCATTAATCTCGACTCAAAAGTTAATCTCATAATTTATTCTAATCTCACTCAAGTTCA
The DNA here is from genome assembly GCA_018132145.1 of Boehmeria nivea var. tenacissima. Classification (NCBI taxonomy): domain Eukaryota; kingdom Viridiplantae; phylum Streptophyta; class Magnoliopsida; order Rosales; family Urticaceae; genus Boehmeria; species Boehmeria nivea. Next base: position 1,678,943 of record CM030878.1, read on the forward strand.
CAACTCTCTGACTTAGCTTATAAAACTACGTGTGCACACGATTCGTATCCAGACCCCTTACGGGTCGTTCTAGAACTTATACATAATCTAGACCTCTCATGGGTCGCTATAGAATTCAATACTCATTTAGACCCATTACGGGTCGTTCTAGAACTCAATACACATTTAGACCCGTTACGGGTTGTTCTAGAACTAATACGACTCTGGACCCTCTGTGGTCCTTCCGAAACCTCACACAGACAATGGCCCCGTCGGGCGATCTCGGAATCGATCATGATCGCAGCACACAGCATATAAAGAGGAAGGTCGTCTACCGACCTCCTTGAGACTTCTCGGGTCGTTCCGAAACCTCACACAGACAATGGCCCCGTCGGGCGATCTCGGAATCGATCATGATCGCAGCACACAGCATATAAGAGGAAGGTCGTCTACCGACCTCCTTGAGACCCCACAGGTCAATCCGAAACTTCTCACGACCGGTGATTCCGTCGGACTGTTTCGGATTGATTGCGCAATCACCCCATCGGGTTAATTCAGGACATGCTATGGATCTTGGCCCCTCGGACCATCCCGATATTCTTTAAGATTGTGAGGACTCATCCTCCTCGGGCCTCTCTGCCCTTTCCGAAACCTTTTACGGCCAGTGACCCCGTCGGATCGTTTCGGAATTCATTATTGCACTTTACCCCGTCGGGCCGATCCGGATCGTCACATCATAAACTGTGGGGAGGGCCGTGGCTCTCCTCCCCAAGGCCCCTCGGGCCGTTCTGAAAGATGGTTCGTTGACCTCCGCGAGGTCCCTCGGGTCGTTCCGAAATCTATCATGGCTGCTGGCCCCGTCGGGCTATTTCGGAACCAAATCATGATCGCGGCCCCGTCGGGCCCCACCCAAATGAGCAAGGTACTCACACAGAGGAAGGTCGTCCACCGACCTCCCCTAGGCTCTCAGGCCGCCCCGAAATATGATAAGTGACCCCGTCGGGCTATTTCGGGACCGATCATGACTTGCGGCCTCGTCAGGCCCTACCCGCACACATACAATGTTTTCACCCCTCTTAGCTTGTCTTAGAGTTTCTCTCTTACCTGCAATAAGTTCTCAACAACAACAGAAATAGTTTTATGTCTGTGGTCCCATACCCACAGACAGGAGACTCATGCACGCAATCACACATGTACTTAAAATATATGCAGACTCGCAACCCCATAATTGCGAGTTAGAAGACAGGGTATAAGCACGTGAGCCCATACTCACGCACCTAGGAAACTGAACATCAGAAGTGACATTTCACGACATCACAAGAAGGAGAAACAATCAAACAAGGTAAAGCCTACTCGTGTTACAGAGGAGATCCACTTACCTGAGGTCCTAAGTCTCTCATCTTTGTCCTCGCGATCTTTCCTCAGTGGCGTCCCTCTTTAAAGCTTGATGTGTGGCACTTCTGTCCAACACGAGGATTAGAGAGTCAATGCCTATGTTTACTAATCATTCGCGAGAAATGAGACTGTAGGTCTCAATGAATCAACAGAAGGGAAGTTTAGACAGTGGGACGATAGACAGTTCATCGAGAAATTCCTCTAGGGGTATTCTCGTCCCCAGTGTCATTGACTTAACGTTAATAATCAATCCAGACTATCGGGTCTTTTGTTTGACTAGATTAGGTGAGAAATGAATCCCTTAAACTAATCGGTTTCTGACTTTATTTTATTACGTATTAAATATTCGAGCCGAAAATCCGGCAGAGTTTCCCCTATTTTTCGGATATCCCGGCCGAAGCCTTCACCTAATTTCAACCCAGCACCGAACTAATTTCGGTCACAGTCAATCACAACAACCACACAGAATAATTTTCACAATAATATTTTGAATCATTTGAAACATAAACACAAGCCATCACTAAGCCTTATCGGCTCGGATTCTACTCAAAGGTGATAAGCGTTTATATAAAACTCAAATCAATCGTTCCCAAGTCTCCGAAATATTTAGGTTGGACGCCATAGTCAATCGCCCGTTTATACCTTTGGTAAATGACGGGGAAGAGTCGTGCGTCCAAACTTGTGTCGTAGGCGTTCCTGCACAGTTTGGGAGAATAGAAAAAGAGATCGAATTAAGTTTCGAACTAAAACAAAAACATGATGCGAAACGCTCGAACCCACTACCCGATACTCGCCTTAAGCTCAAACGGGCAAGTCAAAACACAACCCAATACAATTAGATTATTAGGCGCGTGCAAAACCCGATCCTGAAGATCACAAAATTTTCTTTTTTATTAATTTTCTTAATTTAAGAAAATTCTCAATCTCTTGCCAATTAAGATAAATTAAGCTACTTCGCTACGTGCTCGGGTCATGTTTTATTTTATATATATTAAAACGACACTTCTTGGTGAGTTCTAAATTTCTAAAACGAAGCAAAACCACAAACTTTTGTCATGCAAAGATACTCAAAATATCAAGTCCCTTGAACTAGTACATTAACCAAAATATTCTAGCCACAATTCAAAAAGGACATTTTAGATTTCCGCACGATTAAACAATAAGCACCTCCTAAAATCCTTGCAATTACAATCCCGCAAAAATGAGATTTTCAACAATAATCTTCTTAGTAAAGCAAAACCATTAACAAGCGGGACGAGTCCAACTAAAGTTTATGAAATAAACTTAAACAACCAACAAATCACCAAGAGTGATAAATCCCATATACACACATTAGTTTGGACAGATACAAGGTTTTCAAATCTCGGTACAAAACCAACCAATTAAACAACTGACCAAGATTTGGTTAATCTTGTTACATATATAAGACAAATAAATCATCGATGGCAATCCAACCAACAAAAGTACCAATTTTCTAAAATAATAAAAATTAGCTTCAAATTACACGGAGCATTTGATCACCTTACCCAAAACCACCAAGAGACGCACACTAAGGCACAATCTCATCTAATTACATAATAAACACAAATAGATAATATAGCCAAGATATGTGCAACAAAATCAACCGATTTGCACCCATCCAGTAATGTTTACAAGGGGACTACGCTACACAATTTTAATCACGTCATCAAGCCCAAACAAGATTTTATTTCATTATTACTGAAAATTTCTAAGACTTTTCAGTAATCCAATTAACACTAAAAACATGCCACAAACACGAATTACCAAAAACGTGCCAACAAATCATAATTTAACCTCCCAATCAACAATTCACGAATCACAACAAGACTTATCATTACGAGCCAAACATTACAAAACACCACCAAGCATTACAAACTCAAATATAATTTTATCACTAAGATTAACTCGGGCTCGAGGCTCACCAAGCGTGAAGGCAGCGGTGAACCCGAGACGAGCTCGAGGCGGCTCGCTAGGTTGGTGCTCGCAGAGGTGGCGTCGCGAGCTTGGGACTTGGCGGCGCGCAGGCTGAGGTGGCCGTGTGGGGCGGAGCTCTAGCAAGCTCAGCGAGGCGGCCGACAGCGCGGGTCACAGCCGGCGGCGGCTCGACGGCACGAAGGAGTTGAGTCGGCGAGGCTCGGGGGCTGCGCTAGCTCTCAGGCCCGCTAGTCACGCTCGGACGAGGCGCGGCGAGTGGGCCAGCTCCGGGAGAGAGGCGACATTGCGCGGCTGGGGGCGGCGCGAAGAAGGAGGCGCGACACAGCGATTGGGCTGGGCGCGGAGAGGAGGCCGCGGAGAAAGATCGCGCGAAGGTGGGTCTCACGCGGGGGATAACCGGGCGGCGTTGCTCGGGCTTGTGAGCGACCTAGGTCGCGCGAGGAGGCCGCGCGCGAAGAAGGCTGGGCGAGGTGGGGTCCGGCGCGGGAAGGCGCTGAGGCTCGGAGCGCGCTGGGTCGCACGGATCGGGGCGTCGCGCGGCTGGGTGAGAGGCGAAGGAGGAGGCGCGCGGAGGCCTGGGTCGGCGTTGAGCGCAGCCGGGTCGGCGCGGAGGAGGCTGGGCTCATCGGGGTTGCTCAGGGCGGCGCGAGGAGGACGCGCGACAAGGCCGGCCGCTCGCATGGAGGCGGCGCCGGAGCTGGGTTCGCGCTGCTTGCGGAGCTCGGACGGAGCTCGGGCGGTCTCGCGGCACGGGACCGCTGCTGGAGGCGCGACGGTGGGGGAGGGTGGCGCGGCTGTGCGCCGGCGAGGAGAGAGGGAGATCGAGTGAGAGGAATAGAGAGTGAGAGCAAGGAGAGTTAGACGAGGGGGAGGGGGAAAAGAGAAAAAGAAAAAGCCCTAATGGGCTTGGGCCAATAGTCGGGCCAAAATGGCTAGCAAATTTACAATTAGAACAAAGGAAATGGTATAATCTTCCGTATCAAATTTTAAAATTGCACTAATAAATTGAACTCGACAAGTTAGGAATTTTAATATCACATTCAAGTTGAAATTTGGTTCTTAACATGCTCAAATATTCGAAAATGCACAATTAATATTATTGCACTAATATTTTTACATGGCCATGAGTTGGCCAGAATTGACGAAACTCACCAACTTCCTTCAGAGTTAAATTACCATAATAATATTAAAAGCGCATTTGTCTCAAAATTCAAAATAAATGCTCGTATAAGGAGCCTCGATTTCAGGTTATTACAATCCTACCCCCTTACAGAAGTTTCGTCCTCGAAACTTAGAACAAGGGTGGGTATTTCTCTCCGGTTAAAGTCTTAAGCCCGCAGGTTGCCCCTTCTTCAGTGTGGTTCCCCAACAGAACTTTAACCATCGGGATAGTCACGTCCCTCAACTCCTTTTTATGGGTGCCACTATCAAAGAACCCGTGGTCACCCTCCTTGAACTCTAAGGGTCAGCGTCGGACATCTACGTAGTTCTTTCGTCTACTCTGAGCAGTCGTCATGTGGCTTTGAATCTCCTCGATGGCCGCAACGAAAGTTCTTTCGGCTCAGAGTGTCCGCTACCTTGTTAAATTCTACCTAGGCAATAATGAACAGCACCACTACAGAATTTGACCAGCTTATCATGCAGGCTCTTTGTTTCGGCTTGCAGTCGCCATAAATCACGTAAAGGTGGTGACTCAAATTCTTCAAGAAAACACGACTGTGCCAAGCTCGAGTTCGTGAGTAGGGTAACGGGCCTCATAATCATTGAGTTGTCTCAATGTTCAACCACTACTTTATCATATTGCATCAACACCGCACCCGATCCTTGCTTCGAAATGCCACAGTAAAGCGCAATTACAGTGGTTCTCCTGGACATAAATCTCCGTTAACCAATCCATGGGGTATGTCCTTTGCACCGGCAAAAAGTGCGCTGACTTTATGAGCCTATCTACAATCACCCAAATGGCATTGCAATAAGGGTAAATCTAGTGGTTCCCGTGGGGATTGTCAACACTGGAGCAGTTGTAAGATGCCTTATGAGCCATTAGAGACTCATTTCACTCGTCAGAGCCCAAGAAAACTCATTACTCTTTCGAGAGAGGTGAGTTAGGTGCAGCGCAAGCTAGGAAGATCCCTCCACAAATCGTCTCTAGTGTTCGACTACAGCCAAGAACTACAAACCTCTATGGCCCTCATGGGTTGTTTCCACGAACCCACGACTTCGACCCTTGACGGATCCACAAAAATCCTTTCGATAGACACTATCGTGACAAATAAATGAGGCGTATTCAACCAAAACTCACACTTCTTGAGCTTTTCATATGCCTTTCTCTCGGCTACACTCTGCATAATAGCTTGTTCATGCTATTTATGTTCCTCTTTTATTTTCGAGTATACAAGAATATCGTTGCCAAAGACTATAACGAACCCGTTGATATAGTCTTCGAGGACATTATTCGTTAAGGTCGTAGTACAGCTGGGGTATTGTTGAGTCCAAAGGACATCACCAAGGGCTCACAGTGACTGTACCGGGTACAAAAAGCAGTCTTGAGTGTGTCCTGCTCGAGTTTTTTTTTTTTTTTTTTTTTTTTTTTTAAACTGGTGATAATTCGATCGTAAGTCCTTACCTTGAAAACAGGTGCGTTATACCTCTACTAACCCACGTTGTGAGGGATTGCGCAGCTTACCCTGTCTTACCTTTCTCTTGGCTCAAGGGGTTATGACTGTCGCAATCACCCTGCTTTTCTAAAATAGAGTACCGAAGCTCCCAACGGCGAGTGGCTGGGTTTTATTAAACCCTTGTTGAATAGCCTTTTAAGCTAAATTTACCCATTTAACCCCGTTGGAATCACACTGTACTACACCGTCAATACTGGGGCGGCACTCGACAATAGTTTGACAACAAACTCAATCTCAAGGTCGAGAGGTAATCTGAAAAGGTCCTCGGAAAGGGCATGAATAAAATTTCTTACGATCGAAATATCCAAAGTTTGATGCATGTCCTCATAGGACAGGTCGCAATGCAAGTGAGGAAGCCCCAACAGTCTTCATCTATCACCTTTCACGTTTTACAAGCGGAGATGACAAATATGGCTAAGCCTATAGATGACCCTACTAATAAAAACCGTAATACATCGTATACAACCATCCAAATGTAATTATCACAGAGCACAGTAAAGTTCAAATGGATTGAATAATACATAACCTTAAGAAAGAGCAATTTGTATTAATCAGGATTTGGAAGTCAGTAAGGAACAAGCTAACCAAGCTTTCGAGAGGCTTGGATCTCTCCCACGAGGTCTGAGTTCTGCAATAAACAAATTTCTAGATGACCAATACGCTTATAGCGTAACCCCTCTATTCCAAATATCATCGTGATCTAACGTAACAAATCACATTACTTGACACGAAAACCACACGCCAACCACTCACATCACACATCACCAGACTTATGAATAGGAGTTCTACTACACGATAGCACTTATATTCCCTCTATTCTTACGCCTTGTACACATAGAGTGAAACGGTGGCCCAAAACACTCTTAAAGTCAAAGCCGCGACTCTGTGGTCTCATCCGTCGGGGTGAGAGCCTTGAACGATTAAGCTATCACGTCAACTGTCTACGCTAATCTCTTGACCACGCCCTTCGCAATTGAAGTGAAACGCCTTAGAGCCTTTAACCCCCTCTTTTTTTTTTTCCACGCTTCCGCTGCGACACTCTGATAATCAAAAAGATTGTGGACATTTCCTCGCGATTAGTATTGGTGCGTCCTGTCCTTGAGCATGAGTCGGTGGCCGTGGCAGCGTAGGCGCGTTGCAACTGAGCCTATGATCTTACAACTGCACGAAACTTAGACCACTGCTCTTGATGGGACTGGCCTTAGGATGGCTACTTCGAAAAAGATGACAGCACGACGATTGGTTGCTTCTATTATTAATAGTTATTTCGAAGAGAGTCTATTATACTCGGCTCAAGCAAAAAGGAAAGTGCTACACTTTTGTCAAGTAAAGTCTAATCGGCGCCTCAAAGGAAACTTTAGGCTGGGGATCATCTGTGATTGATGTGTCTTTAATGACTTTCGTTCCTTTCGAAAATGGCCGTTGCGTTCCTTCAAGTGATATCGACGACCAACAACGCGAGAATTGTACACCTTAAGAATTGATACTAGTAGCGAATATCATCAGACCGACATTGGCCTACTCGAGGTAACACAGGTAGTGGAGAGCTACCACTCGGAACGAAAACGTCTCTCAGACGGTCACATCGCGTCGCAAGTCTCGGGTGGATCCTCTCGTCTCATCTTGCTCATACTATTTAAGTACACCTGCAACTACCTTTACTAAATTAACATCTCATTGCTCGTGAAGCATAAGTAAGGGTTACTCACATTGGCGACAACGAAGGAACCACGCTTGTGCATACGGGGTTGTCTACAGGACCGGCTAAACCGTGGCTCTGATACCAACTTTGTAACGACCCAAAACTTAAAACAATATTTTAGTTCCGAAAAATACGGACAAATTTGAACTTTTTAAAATAAGTTACATAATTGAGCTTTTAATAACAAACATAAGAAATATCAATCCTCATCATAACTAAACTTTATTTAATTTGAATATTTACAAAATATTGCGGAATTTAAAACTTTCTTTGCCAACGATTTGCCGGTAGTCCACGTAAGGTTTTACAGGTCGGTCCCGTATACACTTGATGTTCCCGTCGTTGTCGCCTCTCACTATTTGCTTTCGTGACAAGATACCTGCGACACGAGCACACTAGTGAGCTAATAGCCCAGTAAGTAGATTAGATAAGTAGGTTGCTAAGTCTGCAAGTAACAAACAATCAATGGGTATCACAATACAATAATCTAATGAAAGGACGGACTCGATAATCGAGTCGTCATAGTCTGAAGAGTAAACATCACTCTTATGCAACCTTGCCCGCGAAGTAGATTTCAGAGATAAGGTGCTGAACCTACGCGGGATACAATACCTGCAAAAGAGTTGTGACTTGGAACGAGGTCGGGCTTAACGACCCATTAATCTCGACTCAAAAGTTAATCTCATAATTTATTCTAATCTCACTCAAGTTCACAACTCTCTGACTTAGCTTATAAAACTACGTGTGCACACGATTCGTATCCAGACCCCTTACGGGTCGTTCTAGAACTTATACATAATCTAGACCTCTCATGGGTCGCTATAGAATTCAATACTCATTTAGACCCATTACGGGTCGTTCTAGAACTCAATACACATTTAGACCCGTTACGGGTTGTTCTAGAACTAATACGACTCTGGACCCTCTGTGGTCCTTCCGAAACCTCACACAGACAATGGCCCCGTCGGGCGATCTCGGAATCGATCATGATCGCAGCACACAGCATATAAAGAGGAAGGTCGTCTACCGACCTCCTTGAGACTTCTCGGGTCGTTCCGAAACCTCACACAGACAATGGCCCCGTCGGGCGATCTCGGAATCGATCATGATCGCAGCACACAGCATATAAGAGGAAGGTCGTCTACCGACCTCCTTGAGACCCCACAGGTCAATCCGAAACTTCTCACGACCGGTGATTCCGTCGGACTGTTTCGGATTGATTGCGCAATCACCCCATCGGGTTAATTCAGGACATGCTATGGATCTTGGCCCCTCGGACCATCCCGATATTCTTTAAGATTGTGAGGACTCATCCTCCTCGGGCCTCTCTGCCCTTTCCGAAACCTTTTACGGCCAGTGACCCCGTCGGATCGTTTCGGAATTCATTATTGCACTTTACCCCGTCGGGCCGATCCGGATCGTCACATCATAAACTGTGGGGAGGGCCGTGGCTCTCCTCCCCAAGGCCCCTCGGGCCGTTCTGAAAGATGGTTCGTTGACCTCCGCGAGGTCCCTCGGGTCGTTCCGAAATCTATCATGGCTGCTGGCCCCGTCGGGCTATTTCGGAACCAAATCATGATCGCGGCCCCGTCGGGCCCCACCCAAATGAGCAAGGTACTCACACAGAGGAAGGTCGTCCACCGACCTCCCCTAGGCTCTCAGGCCGCCCCGAAATATGATAAGTGACCCCGTCGGGCTATTTCGGGACCGATCATGACTTGCGGCCTCGTCAGGCCCTACCCGCACACATACAATGTTTTCACCCCTCTTAGCTTGTCTTAGAGTTTCTCTCTTACCTGCAATAAGTTCTCAACAACAACAGAAATAGTTTTATGTCTGTGGTCCCATACCCACAGACAGGAGACTCATGCACGCAATCACACATGTACTTAAAATATATGCAGACTCGCAACCCCATAATTGCGAGTTAGAAGACAGGGTATAAGCACGTGAGCCCATACTCACGCACCTAGGAAACTGAACATCAGAAGTGACATTTCACGACATCACAAGAAGGAGAAACAATCAAACAAGGTAAAGCCTACTCGTGTTACAGAGGAGATCCACTTACCTGAGGTCCTAAGTCTCTCATCTTTGTCCTCGCGATCTTTCCTCAGTGGCGTCCCTCTTTAAAGCTTGATGTGTGGCACTTCTGTCCAACACGAGGATTAGAGAGTCAATGCCTATGTTTACTAATCATTCGCGAGAAATGAGACTGTAGGTCTCAATGAATCAACAGAAGGGAAGTTTAGACAGTGGGACGATAGACAGTTCATCGAGAAATTCCTCTAGGGGTATTCTCGTCCCCAGTGTCATTGACTTAACGTTAATAATCAATCCAGACTATCGGGTCTTTTGTTTGACTAGATTAGGTGAGAAATGAATCCCTTAAACTAATCGGTTTCTGACTTTATTTTATTACGTATTAAATATTCGAGCCGAAAATCCGGCAGAGTTTCCCCTATTTTTCGGATATCCCGGCCGAAGCCTTCACCTAATTTCAACCCAGCACCGAACTAATTTCGGTCACAGTCAATCACAACAACCACACAGAATAATTTTCACAATAATATTTTGAATCATTTGAAACATAAACACAAGCCATCACTAAGCCTTATCGGCTCGGATTCTACTCAAAGGTGATAAGCGTTTATATAAAACTCAAATCAATCGTTCCCAAGTCTCCGAAATATTTAGGTTGGACGCCATAGTCAATCGCCCGTTTATACCTTTGGTAAATGACGGGGAAGAGTCGTGCGTCCAAACTTGTGTCGTAGGCGTTCCTGCACAGTTTGGGAGAATAGAAAAAGAGATCGAATTAAGTTTCGAACTAAAACAAAAACATGATGCGAAACGCTCGAACCCACTACCCGATACTCGCCTTAAGCTCAAACGGGCAAGTCAAAACACAACCCAATACAATTAGATTATTAGGCGCGTGCAAAACCCGATCCTGAAGATCACAAAATTTTCTTTTTTATTAATTTTCTTAATTTAAGAAAATTCTCAATCTCTTGCCAATTAAGATAAATTAAGCTACTTCGCTACGTGCTCGGGTCATGTTTTATTTTATATATATTAAAACGACACTTCTTGGTGAGTTCTAAATTTCTAAAACGAAGCAAAACCACAAACTTTTGTCATGCAAAGATACTCAAAATATCAAGTCCCTTGAACTAGTACATTAACCAAAATATTCTAGCCACAATTCAAAAAGGACATTTTAGATTTCCGCACGATTAAACAATAAGCACCTCCTAAAATCCTTGCAATTACAATCCCGCAAAAATGAGATTTTCAACAATAATCTTCTTAGTAAAGCAAAACCATTAACAAGCGGGACGAGTCCAACTAAAGTTTATGAAATAAACTTAAACAACCAACAAATCACCAAGAGTGATAAATCCCATATACACACATTAGTTTGGACAGATACAAGGTTTTCAAATCTCGGTACAAAACCAACCAATTAAACAACTGACCAAGATTTGGTTAATCTTGTTACATATATAAGACAAATAAATCATCGATGGCAATCCAACCAACAAAAGTACCAATTTTCTAAAATAATAAAAATTAGCTTCAAATTACACGGAGCATTTGATCACCTTACCCAAAACCACCAAGAGACGCACACTAAGGCACAATCTCATCTAATTACATAATAAACACAAATAGATAATATAGCCAAGATATGTGCAACAAAATCAACCGATTTGCACCCATCCAGTAATGTTTACAAGGGGACTACGCTACACAATTTTAATCACGTCATCAAGCCCAAACAAGATTTTATTTCATTATTACTGAAAATTTCTAAGACTTTTCAGTAATCCAATTAACACTAAAAACATGCCACAAACACGAATTACCAAAAACGTGCCAACAAATCATAATTTAACCTCCCAATCAACAATTCACGAATCACAACAAGACTTATCATTACGAGCCAAACATTACAAAACACCACCAAGCATTACAAACTCAAATATAATTTTATCACTAAGATTAACTCGGGCTCGAGGCTCACCAAGCGTGAAGGCAGCGGTGAACCCGAGACGAGCTCGAGGCGGCTCGCTAGGTTGGTGCTCGCAGAGGTGGCGTCGCGAGCTTGGGACTTGGCGGCGCGCAGGCTGAGGTGGCCGTGTGGGGCGGAGCTCTAGCAAGCTCAGCGAGGCGGCCGACAGCGCGGGTCACAGCCGGCGGCGGCTCGACGGCACGAAGGAGTTGAGTCGGCGAGGCTCGGGGGCTGCGCTAGCTCTCAGGCCCGCTAGTCACGCTCGGACGAGGCGCGGCGAGTGGGCCAGCTCCGGGAGAGAGGCGACATTGCGCGGCTGGGGGCGGCGCGAAGAAGGAGGCGCGACACAGCGATTGGGCTGGGCGCGGAGAGGAGGCCGCGGAGAAAGATCGCGCGAAGGTGGGTCTCACGCGGGGGATAACCGGGCGGCGTTGCTCGGGCTTGTGAGCGACCTAGGTCGCGCGAGGAGGCCGCGCGCGAAGAAGGCTGGGCGAGGTGGGGTCCGGCGCGGGAAGGCGCTGAGGCTCGGAGCGCGCTGGGTCGCACGGATCGGGGCGTCGCGCGGCTGGGTGAGAGGCGAAGGAGGAGGCGCGCGGAGGCCTGGGTCGGCGTTGAGCGCAGCCGGGTCGGCGCGGAGGAGGCTGGGCTCATCGGGGTTGCTCAGGGCGGCGCGAGGAGGACGCGCGACAAGGCCGGCCGCTCGCATGGAGGCGGCGCCGGAGCTGGGTTCGCGCTGCTTGCGGAGCTCGGACGGAGCTCGGGCGGTCTCGCGGCACGGGACCGCTGCTGGAGGCGCGACGGTGGGGGAGGGTGGCGCGGCTGTGCGCCGGCGAGGAGAGAGGGAGATCGAGTGAGAGGAATAGAGAGTGAGAGCAAGGAGAGTTAGACGAGGGGGAGGGGGAAAAGAGAAAAAGAAAAAGCCCTAATGGGCTTGGGCCAATAGTCGGGCCAAAATGGCTAGCAAATTTACAATTAGAACAAAGGAAATGGTATAATCTTCCGTATCAAATTTTAAAATTGCACTAATAAATTGAACTCGACAAGTTAGGAATTTTAATATCACATTCAAGTTGAAATTTGGTTCTTAACATGCTCAAATATTCGAAAATGCACAATTAATATTATTGCACTAATATTTTTACATGGCCATGAGTTGGCCAGAATTGACGAATCTCACCAACTTCCTTCAGAGTTAAATTACCATAATAATATTAAAAGCGCATTTGTCTCAAAATTCAAAATAAATGCTCGTATAAGGAGCCTCGATTTCAGGTTATTACAAAAACTCACCTCGCCCAAAAACTAAGTCCTTATAACTAGTTCTGCCGAAATCGATCCTTTAACGGGCCTTGTTGGCTCCGACGTGACTGTAGCAAAGTTGTGTTGTTCCCAAACGTGTATTTAAAAAATAATATATTATAATAAGTCTTAGGGACTCATTTGGAGCTCCAAATAACCTTAAAAACTCACTTCGCGCAAAAACTAATTCCTTATAAAATGTTTTTTTTTTTTTTTCCGAAATTGAGCCTTTACCGGGCTTTTTTGGGTTCCGATGTGACTCTAGCAAAGTTTTTTTGGTCCCACAATATTATAATAAGTCTTAGGGAATCATTTGGAGTTCCAAAAAACCTTAAAAACTCACCTCGCGTAAAAACTAAGTTCTTATACCTTGTTTTGCCGAAATCGAGCCTTTAAAGCCTTTTTTGGCTCCGATGTGACTCTAGCAAAGTTATTTTGCTCCCAAACGTCAAATATATAGTATATTATAATGAGTCTTAGGGACTCATTTGGAGCTCCAAAAAATCATAAAAACTCACCTCGCGCAAAAACTAAGTCCTTATAAATAGTTTTTCTGAAATCGAGCCTTTAAAGGGCTTTTTTGGCTACAATCTGAATCTAGCAAAGTTCTTTTCTTCTCAAACGTGTATTTAAACATATATTATATTATAATAAGTTCGAGGGACATATTTGGATCTCCAAAAAATGTTAAAAACTCACCTCGCACAAAAACTAAGTCCTTATAACTAGTTTTGCCGAAATCCAACCTTTAAAGGGCTTTTTTGGCTTCGATGTGTGTCTACCAAAGTTGTTTTGTTCCCAAACGTATATTTAAAGATATATTATATTTTAATTAGTCTTAAGGACTCATTTGGATGTCCAAAAAACCTTAAAAACTCACCTCGTGCAAAACTAAGTCCTTATAACTAGTTTTGCCCAAATTGAGCCTTTAAAGGGCTTTTTTGGCTCCGATGTCAATCTGGCAAAGTTGTTTGGTTCCCAAACGTGTATTTAATAAAACACATAATATATTATAATAAGTCTTAGGGACTCATTTGGAGCTCCAACAAGCCTTAAAATTTCACCTCGCGCAAAAACAAAATCATTATAACTAGTTTTATTCAAAATTTAACCTTTAAAGGGCTTTTTGGCTCCGATATGACTCTAGCAAAGTTTTGATCCTAAATGAGTATTAAAAAATATAATATATTATAATAAGTCTTAGGGACTCATTTGGAGCTCCAAATAACCTTAAAAACTCACTTCGGGCAAAAACTAATTCCTTATAAAATGTTTTTTTCCCGAAATTGAGCCTTTAACGGGCTTTTTTTGGGTCCGATGTGACTCTAGCAAAGTTTTTTTGGTCCAACAATATTATAATAAGTCTTAGGGAATCATTTGGAGTTCCAAAAAACCTTAAAAACTCACCTCGCGTAGAAACTAAGTTCTTATACCTTGTTTTGCCGAAATCGAGCCTTTAAAGCCTTTTTTGGCTCCGATGTGACTCTAGCAAAGTTGTTTTGGTCCCAAACGTCAAACATATAATATATTATAATAAGTTTTAGGGACTCATTTGGAGCTCCAAAAAATCTTAAAAACTCATCTCGCGCAAAAACTAAGTCCTTATAACTAGTTTTTCCGAAATCGAGCCTTTAAAGGGCTTTTTTGGCTACAATCTGAATCTAGCAAAGTTGTTTTCTTCTCAAACGTGTATTTAAACATATAATATATTATAATAAGTCTGATGGACTTATTTGGATGTCCAAAAAACGTTAAAAACTCACCTCGCGCAAAAACTAAGTCCTTATAACTAGTTTTGCTGAAATCCAACCTTTAAAGGGCTTTTTTCGCTCCGATGTGAATCTACCAAAGTTGTTTTGTTCCCAAACGTGTATTTAAAGATATATTATATTATAATTAGTCTTAGGGACTCATTTGGATGTCCAAAAAACCTAAAAAACTCACCTCACGCAAAACTAAGTCCTTATAACTAGTTTTGCCCAAATCGAGCCTTTAAAGGGCTTTTTTGGCTCCGATGTTAATCTGGCAAAGTTGTTTGGTTCACAAATGTGTATTTAATAAAATACATAATATATTATAATAAATCTTAAGGACTCATTTAGAGCTCCAACAAGCCTTAAAATTTCACCTCGCGCTAAAAGAAAGTCATTATAACTAGTTTTATTCAAAATTTAGCCTTTAAAGGGCTTTTTGGCTCCGATATGACTCTAGCAAAGTTTTGATCCTAAATGAGTATTAAAAAATATAATATATTATAATAAGTCTTAGGGACTCATTTGGATCTCCAAATAACCTTAAAAACTCACTTCGGGCAAAAACTAATTCCTTATAAAATGTTTTTTTTTTTCCGAAATTGAGCCTTTAACGGGCTTTTTTGGGGTCCGATGTGACTCTAGCAAAGTTTTTTTCGTCCCACAATATTATAATAAGTCTTAGGGAATCATTTGGAGTTCCAAAAAACCTTAAAAACTCACCTCGCGTAAAAACTAAGTTCTTATACCTTGTTTTGCCGAAATCGAGCCTTTAAAGCCTTTTTTGGCTCCGATGTGACTCTAGCAAAGTTGTTTTGGTCCCAAACGTCAAACATATAATATATTATAATAAGTTTTAGGGACTCATTTGGAGCTCCAAAAAATCTTAAAAACTCATCTCGCGCAAAAACTAAGTCCTTATAACTAGTTTTTCCGAAATTGAGACTTTAAAACTTTTTTGGCTAGAATCTGAATCTAGCAAAGTTGTTTTCTTCTCAAACGTGTATTTAAACATATAATATGTTATAATAAGTCTGATGGACTTATTATGATCTCCAAAAAACGTTAAAAACTCACCTCGCGCAAAAACTAAATCCTTATAACTAGTTTTGCTGAAATCGAACCTTTAAAGGGCTTTTTTGCTCCGATGTAAATCTACCAAAGTTTTTTTGTTCCCAAACGTGTATTTAAAGATATATTATATTATAATTAGTCTTAGGGACTCATTTGGATGTCCAAAAAACCTAAAAAACTCACCTCGCGCAAAACTAAGTCCTTATAACTAGTTTTTCCGAAATTGAGACTTTAAAACTTTTTTGGCTAGAATCTGAATGTAGCAAAGTTGTTTTCTTCTCAAACGTGTATTTAAACATATAATATGTTATAATAAGTCTGATGGACTTATTATGATCTCCAAAAAACGTTAAAAACTCACCTCGCGCAAAAACTAAATCCTTATAACTAGTTTTGCTGAAATCGAACCTTTAAAGGGCTTTTTTGCTCCGATGTAAATCTACCAAAGTTTTTTTGTTCCCAAACGTGTATTTAAAGATATATTATATTATAATTAGTCTTAGGGACTCATTTGGATGTCCAAAAAACCTAAAAAACTCACCTCGCGCAAAACTAAGTCCTTATAACTAGTTTTGCCCAAATCGAGCCTTTCAAGGGCTTTTTTGGCTCCGATGTTAATCTGGCAAAGTTGTTTGGTTCACAAACGTGTATTTAATAAAATACATAATATATTATAATAAATCTTAAGGACTCATTTAGAGCTCCAACAAGCCTTAAAATTTCACCTCGCGCTAAAAGAAAGTCATTATAACTAGTTTTATTCAAAATTTAGCCTTTAAAGGGCTTTTTGGCTCCGATATGACTCTAACAAAGTTTTGATCCTAAATGAGTATTAAAAAATATAATATATTATAATAAGTCTTAGGGACTCATTTGGAGCTCCAAATAACCTTAAAAACTCACTTCGGGCAAAAACTAATTCCTTATAAAATGTTTTTTTTTTCCGAAATTGAGCCTTTAACGGGCTTTTTTGGGGTCCGATGTGACTCTAGCAAAGTTTTTTTGGTCCCACAATATTATAATAAGTCTTAGGGAATCATTTCGAGTTCCAAAAAACCTTAAAAACTCACCTCGCGTAAAAACTAAGTTCTTATACCTTGTTTTGCCGAAATCGAGCCTTTAAAGCCTTTTTTGGCTCCGATGTGACTCTTGCAAAGTTGTTTTGGTCCCAAACGTCAAACATATAATATATTATAATAAGTTTTAGGGACTCATTTGGAGCTCCAAAAAATCTTAAAAACTCATCTCGCGCAAAAACTAAGTCCTTATAACTAGTTTTTCCGAAATTGAGACTTTAAAACTTTTTTGGCTAGAATCTGAATCTAGCAAAGTTGTTTTCTTCTCAAACGTGTATTTAAACATATAATATGTTATAATAAGTCTGATGGACTTATTATGATCTCCAAAAAACGTTAAAAACTCACCTCGCGCAAAAACTAAATCCTTATAACTAGTTTTGCTGAAATCGAACCTTTAAAGGGCTTTTTTGCTCCGATGTAAATCTACCAAAGTTTTTTTGTTCCCAAACGTGTATTTAAAGATATATTATATTATAATTAGTCTTAGGGACTCATTTGGATGTCCAAAAAACCTAAAAAACTCACCTCGCGCAAAACTAAGTCCTTATAACTAGTTTTTCCGAAATTGAGACTTTAAAACTTTTTTGGCTAGAATCTGAATGTAGCAAAGTTGTTTTCTTCTCAAACGTGTATTTAAACATATAATATGTTATAATAAGTCTGATGGACTTATTATGATCTCCAAAAAACGTTAAAAACTCACCTCGCGCAAAAACTAAATCCTTATAACTAGTTTTGCTGAAATCGAACCTTTAAAGGGCTTTTTTGCTCCGATGTAAATCTACCAAAGTTTTTTTGTTCCCAAACGTGTATTTAAAGATATATTATATTATAATTAGTCTTAGGGACTCATTTGGATGTCCAAAAAACCTAAAAAACTCACCTCGCGCAAAACTAAGTCCTTATAACTAGTTTTGCCCAAATCGAGCCTTTCAAGGGCTTTTTTGGCTCCGATGTTAATCTGGCAAAGTTGTTTGGTTCACAAACGTGTATTTAATAAAATACATAATATATTATAATAAATCTTAAGGACTCATTTAGAGCTCCAACAAGCCTTAAAATTTCACCTCGCGCTAAAAGAAAGTCATTATAACTAGTTTTATTCAAAATTTAGCCTTTAAAGGGCTTTTTGGCTCCGATATGACTCTAACAAAGTTTTGATCCTAAATGAGTATTAAAAAATATAATATATTATAATAAGTCTTAGGGACTCATTTGGAGCTCCAAATAACCTTAAAAACTCACTTCGGGCAAAAACTAATTCCTTATAAAATGTTTTTTTTTTTCCGAAATTGAGCCTTTAACGGGCTTTTTTGGGGTCCGATGTGACTCTAGCAAAGTTTTTTTGGTCCCACAATATTATAATAAGTCTTAGGGAATCATTTCGAGTTCCAAAAAACCTTAAAAACTCACCTCGCGTAAAAACTAAGTTCTTATACCTTGTTTTGCCGAAATCGAGCCTTTAAAGCCTTTTTTGGCTCCGATGTGACTCTTGCAAAGTTGTTTTGGTCCCAAACGTCAAACATATAATATATTATAATAAGTTTTAGGGACTCATTTGGAGCTCCAAAAAATCTTAAAAACTCATCTCGCGCAAAAACTAAGTCCTTATAACTAGTTTTTCCGAAATTGAGACTTTAAAACTTTTTTGGCTAGAATCTGAATCTAGCAAAGTTGTTTTCTTCTCAAACGTGTATTTAAACATATAATATGTTATAATAAGTCTGATGGACTTATTATGATCTCCAAAAAACGTTAAAAACTCACCTCGCGCAAAAACTAAATCCTTATAACTAGTTTTGCTGAAATCGAACCTTTAAAGGGCTTTTTTGCTCCGATGTAAATCTACCAAAGTTTTTTTGTTCCCAAACGTGTATTTAAAGATATATTATATTATAATTAGTCTTAGGGACTCATTTGGATGTCCAAAAAACCTAAAAAAACTCACCTCGCGCAAAACTAAGTCCTTATAACTAGTTTTGCCCAAATCGAGCCTTTACAGGGCTTTTTTGGTTCCGATGTTAATCTGGCAAAGTTGTTTGGTTCCCAAATGTGTAATTAATAAAACACATAATATATTATAATAAGTCTTAGGGACTCATTTGGAGCTCCAATAAGCCTTAAAATTTCACCTCGCGCAAAAACAAAGTCATTATAACTAGTTTTATTCAAAATTTAGCCTTTAAAGGGCTTTTTGGCTCCGATATGACTCTAGCAAAGTTTTGATCCTAAATGAGTATTAAAAAATATAATATATTATAATAAGTCTTAGGGACTCATTTGGAGCTCCAAATAACCTTAAAAACTCACTTCGCGCAAAAACTAAGACTTATAACAAGTTTTGCCGAAATCGAGCCTTTAACGGGCTTTTTTTGGGTCCGATGTGACTCTAGCAAAGTTGTTTTGGTCCCAAAATATTATAATAAATCTTACGGAATCATTTGGAGCACCAAAAAACCTTAAAAACTCACCTCGCGTAAAAACTAAGTTCTTATACCGTGTTTTGCCGAAATCGAGCCTTTAAAGCCTTTTTTCGCTCCGATGTGACTCTAGAAAAGTTGTTTTCTTCCCAAACGTGTATTTAAACAAATAATATATTATAATAAATCTTAGAGACTCATTTGGAGATCTAAAAAACCTTAAAAACTCACCTCGCGCAAAAACTAAGTCCTTATAACTAGTTTTGCTTAAATCGAGCCTTTAAAGGTCTTTTTTTGGCTCCGATGTGAATCTAGCAAAGTTGTTTTGTTTCCAAATGTGTATTTAAACATATAATATATAATAAGTCCTAGGGACTCATTTTGAGTTCCAAAAAACCTTAAAAACTCACTTCGCGCAAAAACTAAGTCCTTCAAACAACTTTTGCTGAAATCGAGCCTTTAACGGGCTTTTTTGGGGTCCGATGTGACTCTAGCAAAGTTGTTTTGTTCCCAAAATATTATAATAAGTCTTAGGGAATAAGTTCGAGCTCCAAAAAACCTTAAAAACTCATCTCGCATAAAAACTAAGTTCTTATACCTTGTTTTGCCGAAATCGAGCCTTTAAAGCCTTTTTTGGCTCCGATGTGACTCTAGCAAAGTTGTTTTGGTCCCAAACGTCAAATATATAGTATATTATAATGAGTCTTAGGGACTCATTTGGAGCTCCAAAAAATCATAAAAACTCACCTCGCGCAAAAACTAAGTCCTTATAACTAGTTTTTCTGAAATCGAGCCTTTAAAGGGCCTTTTTGGCTACAATCTGAATCTAGCAAAGTTGTTTTCTTCTCAAACGTGTATTTAAACATATAATATATGAGTCCGAGGGACATATTTGGATCTCCAAAAAATTTAAAAAACTCACCTCGCACAAAAACTAAGTCCTTATAACTAGTTTTGCTGAAATCCAACCTTTAAAGGGCTTTTTTGGCTTCGATGTGTGTCTACCAAAGTTGTTTTGTTCCCAAACGTGTATTTAAAGATATATTATATTTTAATTAGTCTTAAGGACTCATTTGGATGTCCAAAAAACCTTAAAAACTCACCTCGTGCAAAACTAAGTCCTTATAACTAGTTTTGCCCAAATCGAGCCTTTAAAGGGCTTTTTTGGCTCCGATGTTAATCTGGCAAAGTTGTTTGGTTCCAAAACGTGTATTTAATAAAACACAAAATATATTATAATAAGTATTAGGGACTCATTTGGAGCTCCAACAAGCCTTAAAATTTCACCTCGTGCAAAAACAAAGTCAGTATAACTAGTTTTATTCAAAATTTAGCCTTTAAAGGGCTTTTTGGCTCCGATATGACTCTAGCAAAGTTTTGATCCTAAATGAGTATTAAAAAATATAATATATTATAATAAGTCTTAGGGACTCATTTGGAGCTCCAAATAACCTTAAAAACTCGCTTCGGGCAAAAACTAATTCCTTATAAAATGTTTTTTTTTTTCCGAAATTGAGCCTTAAACGGGCTTTTTTGGGGTCCGATGTGACTCTAGCAAAGTTTTTTTCATCCCACAATATTATAATAAGTCTTAGGGAATCATTTGGAGTTCCAAAAAACCTTAAAAACTCACCTCGCGTAAAAACTAAATTCTTATACCTTGTTTTGCCGAAATCGAGCCTTTTAAGCCTTTTTTGGCTCCGATGTGACTCTAGCAAAGTTGTTTTGGTCCCAAACGTCAAACATATAATATATTATAATAAGTTTTAGGGACTCATTTGGAGCTCCAAAAAATCTTGAAAACTTATCTCGCGCAAAAACTAAGTCCTTATAACTAGTTTTTCTGAAATCGAGACTTTAAAGGGCTTTTTTGGCTAGAATCTGAATCTAGCAAAGTTGTTTTCTTCTCAAACGTGTATTTAAACATATAATATGTTATAATAAGTCTGATGGACTTATTTAGATCTCCAAAAAAACGTTAAAAACTCACCTCGCGCAAAAACTAAGTCCTTATAACTAGTTTTGCTGAAATCCAACCTTAAAAGGGCTTTTTTTGCCCCGATGTAAATCTACCAAAGTTGTTTTGTTCCCAAACGTGTATTTAAAGATATATTATATTATAATTAGTCTTAGGGACTCATTTGGATGTCCAAAAAACCTTAAAAACTCACCTCGCGCAAAACTAAGTCCTTATAACTAGTTTTGCACAAATCGAGCCTTTACAGGGCTTTTTTGGTTCCGATGTTAATCTGGCAAAGTTGTTTGGTTCCCAAATGTGTATTTGATAAAATACATAATATATTATAATAAGTCTTAGGGACTCATTTGGAGCTCCAACAAACCTTAAAATTTCACCTCGCGCAAAAACAAAGTCATTATAACTAGTTTTATTCAAAATTTAGCCTTTAAAGGGCTTTTTGGCTCCGATATGACTCTAGCAAAGTTTTGATCCTAAATGAGTATTAAAAAATATAATATATTATAATAAGTCTTAGGGACTCATTTGGAGCTCCAAATAACCTTAAAAACTCACTTCGCGCAAAAACTAAAACTTATAACATGTTTTGCCGATATCGAGCCTTTAACGGGCTTTTTTTGGGTCCGATGTGACTCTAGCAAAGTTTTTTTGGTCCCAAAATATTATAATAAATCTTAAGGAATCATTTGGAGCACCAAAAAACGTTAAAAACTCACCTCGCGTAAAAACTAAGTTCTTATACCGTGTTTTGCCGAAATTGAGCCTTTAAAGCCTTTTTTGGCTCCGACGTGACTCTAGAAAAGTTGTTTTCTTCCCAAACGTGTATTTAAACAAATAATATATTATAATAAATCTTAGAGACTCATTTGGAGATCTAAAAAACCTTAAAAACTCACCTCGCGCAAAAACTAAGTCCTTATAACTAGTTTTGCTTAAATCGAGCCTTTAAAGGCCTTTTTTGGCTCCGATGTGAATCTAGCAAAGTTGTTTTGTTTCCAAATGTGCATTTAAACGTATAATATATAATAAGTATTAGGGAATCATTTGGAGCACCAAAAAACCTTAAAAACTCACCTCGCGTAAAAACTAAGTTCTTATACCTTGTTTTGCCGAAATTGAGCCTTTAAAGCCTTTTTTGGCTCCGATGTGACTATAGAAAAGTTGTTTTCTTCCCAAACGTGTATTTAAACAAATAATATATTACAAAAAATCTTAGAGACTCATTTGGAGATCCAAAATACCTTAAAAAATCACCTCACGCAAAAACTAAGTCCTTATAACTAGTTTTCCTTAAATCGAGCCTTTAAAGGCCTTTTTTTGGCTCCGATGTGAATCTAGCAAAGTTGTTTTGTTCCCAAATGTGTATTTAAACATATAATATATAATAAGTCTTAGGGACTCATTTTGAGTTCCAAAAAACCTTAAAAACTCACTTCGCGCAAAAACTAAGTCCTTCTAACAACTTTTGCCGTAATCGAGCCTTTAACGGGCTTTTTTGGGGTCCGATGTGACTCTAGCAAAGTTGTTTTGTTCCCAAAATTTTATAATAAGTCTTAGGGAATCAGTTGGAGCTCCAAAAAACCTTAAAAACTCACCTCGCGTAAAAACTAAGTTCTTATACCTTGTTTTGCCGAAATCGAGCCTTTTAAAGCCTTTTTTTGGCTCCGATGTGACTCTAGCAAAGTTGTTTTGGTCCCAAACGTCAAACATATAGTATATTATAATGAGTCTTAGGGACTCATTTGGAGCTCCAAATAACCTTAAAAACTCAATACGCGCAAAAACTAAGTCTTATAACAAGTTTTGCTGAAATCGAGCCTTTAAAAGGCTTTTTTGGGGTCCGATGTGACTCTAGTAAAGTTTTTTTGGTCCCAAAATATTATAATAAGTCTTAGGGAATCATTTGGAGCACCAAAAAACCTTAAAAACTCACCTCGCGTAAAAACTAAGTTCTTATACCTTGTTTTGCCGAAATTGAGCCTTTAAAGCCTTTTTTGGCTCCGATGTGACTATAGAAAAGTTGTTTTCTTCCCAAACGTGTATTTAAACAAATAATATATTACAAAAAATCTTAGAGACTCATTTGGAGATCCAAAAAACCTTAAAAACTCACCTCACGCAAAACCTAAGTCCTTATAACTAGTTTTGTTTAAATCGAGCCTTTAAAGGCCTTTTTTTGGCTCCGATGTGAATCTAGCAAAGTTGTTTTGTTCCCAAATGTGTATTTAAACATATAATATATAATAAGTCTTAGGGACTCATTTTGAGTTCCAAAAAACCTTAAAAACTCACTTCGCGCAAAAACTAAGTCCTTCTAACAACTTTTGCCGAAATCGAGCCTTTAACGGGCTTTTTTGGGGTCCGACGTGACTCTAGCAAAGTTGTTTTGTTCCCAAAATATTATAATAAGTCTTAGGGAATCAGTTGGAGCTCCAAAAAACCTTAAAAACTCACCTCGCGTAAAAACTAAGTTCTTATACCTTGTTTTGCCCAAATCGAGCCTTTACAGGGCTTTTTTGGTTCCGATGTTAATCTGGCAAAGTTGTTTGGTTCCCAAATGTGTAATTAATAAAACACATAATATATTATAATAAGTCTTAGGGACTCATTTGGAGCTCCAATAAGCCTTAAAATTTCACCTCGCGCAAAAACAAAGTCATTATAACTAGTTTTATTCAAAATTTAGCCTTTAAAGGGCTTTTTGGCTCCGATATGACTCTAGCAAAGTTTTGATCCTAAATGAGTATTAAAAAATATAATATATTATAATAAGTCTTAGGGACTCATTTGGAGCTCCAAATAACCTTAAAAACTCACTTCGCGCAAAAACTAAGACTTATAACAAGTTTTGCCGAAATCGAGCCTTTAACGGGCTTTTTTTGGGTCCGATGTGACTCTAGCAAAGTTTTTTTGGTCCCAAAATATTATAATAAATCTTACGGAATCATTTGGAGCACCAAAAAACCTTAAAAACTCACCTCGCGTAAAAACTAAGTTCTTATACCGTGTTTTGCCGAAATCGAGCCTTTAAAGCCTTTTTTCGCTCCGATGTGACTCTAGAAAAGTTGTTTTCTTCCCAAACGTGTATTTAAACAAATAATATATTATAATAAATCTTAGAGACTCATTTGGACATCTAAAAAACCTTAAAAACTCACCTCGCGCAAAAACTAAGTCCTTATAACTAGTTTTGCTTAAATCGAGCCTTTAAAGGCCTTTTTTTGGCTCCGATGTGAATCTAGCAAAGTTGTTTTGTTTCCAAATGTGTATTTAAACATATAATATATAATAAGTCCTAGGGACTCATTTTGAGTTCCAAAAAACCTTAAAAACTCACTTCGCGCAAAAACTAAGTCCTTCAAACAACTTTTGCTGAAATCGAGCCTTTAACGGGCTTTTTTGGGGTCCGATGTGACTCTAGCAAAGTTGTTTTGTTCCCAAAATATTATAATAAGTCTTAGGGAATAAGTTGGTGCTCCAAAAAACCTTAAAAACTCATCTCGCATAAAAACTAAGTTCTTATACCTTGTTTTGCCGAAATCGAGCCTTTAAAGCCTTTTTTGGCTCCGATGTGACTCTAGCAAAGTTGTTTTGGTCCCAAACGTGAAATATATAGTATATTATAATGAGTCTTAGGGACTCATTTGGAGCTCCAAAAAATCATAAAAACTCACCTCGCGCAAAAACTAAGTCCTTATAACTAGTTTTTCTGAAATCGAGCCTTTAAAGGGCCTTTTTGGCTACAATCTGAATCTAGCAAAGTTGTTTTCTTCTCAAACGTGTATTTAAACATATAATATATTATAACAAGTCCGAGGGACATATTTGGATCTCCAAAAAATGTTAAAAACTCACCTCGCACAAAAACTAAGTCCTTATAACTAGTTTTGCTGAAATCCAACCTTTAAAGGGCTTTTTTGGCTTCGATGTGTGTCTACCAAAGTTGTTTTGTTCCCAAACGTGTATTTAAAGATATATTATATTTTAATTAGTCTTAAGGACTCATTTGGATGTCCAAAAAACCTTAAAAACTCACCTCGTACAAAACTAAGTCCTTATAACTAGTTTTGCCCAAATCGAGCCTTTAAAGGGCTTTTTTGGCTCCGATGTTAATCTGGCAAAGTTGTTTGGTTCCCAAACGTGTATTTAATAAAACACATAATATATTATAATAAGTATTAGGGACTCATTTGGAGCTCCAACAAGCCTTAAAATTTCACCTCGTGCAAAAACAAAGTCATTATAACTAGTTTTATTCAAAATTTAGCCTTTAAAGGGCATTTTGGCTCCGATATGACTCTAGCAAAGTTTTGATCCTAAATGAGTATTAAAAAATATAATATATTATAATAAGTCTTAGGGACTCA
Organism: Boehmeria nivea var. tenacissima; assembly: GCA_018132145.1. Classification (NCBI taxonomy): domain Eukaryota; kingdom Viridiplantae; phylum Streptophyta; class Magnoliopsida; order Rosales; family Urticaceae; genus Boehmeria; species Boehmeria nivea. The sequence continues at coordinate 1,704,639 of CM030878.1, forward strand.
TTTGGAGCTCCAAATAACCTTAAAAACTCGCTTCGGGCAAAAACTAATTCCTTATAAAATGTTTTTTTTTTTTTCCGAAATTGAGCCTTAAACGGGCTTTTTTGGGGTCCGATGTGACTCTAGCAAAGTTTTTTTCGTCCCACAATATTATAATAAGTCTTAGGGAATCATTTGGAGTTCCAAAAAACCTTAAAAACTCACCTCGCGTAAAAACTAAATTCTTATACCTTGTTTTGCCGAAATCGAGCCTTTTAAGCCTTTTTTGGCTCCGATGTGACTCTAGCAAAGTTGTTTTGGTCCCAAACGTCAAACATATAATATATTATAATAAGTTTTAGGGACTCATTTGGAGCTCCAAAAAATCTTGAAAACTTATCTCGCGCAAAAACTAAGTCCTTATAACTAGTTTTTCTGAAATCGAGACTTTAAAGGGCTTTTTTGGCTAGAATCTGAATCTAGCAAAGTTGTTTTCTTCTCAAACGTGTATTTAAACATATAATATGTTATAACAAGTCTGAGGGACTATTTAGATCTCCAAAAAACGTTAAAAACTCACCTCGCACAAAAACTAAGTCCTTATAACTAGTTTTGCTGAAATCCAACCTTTAAAGGGCTTTTTTTGCTCGATGTGAGTCTACCAAAGTTGTTTTGTTCCCAAACGTGTATTTAAAGATATATTATATTATAATTAGTCTTAGGGACTCATTTGGATGTCCAAAAAACCTTAAAAACTCACCTCGTACAAAACTAAGTCCTTATAACTAGTTTTGCACAAATCGAGCCTTTACAGGGCTTTTTTGGCTCCGATGTTAATCTGGCAAAGTTGTTTGGTTCCCAAACGTGTATTTGATAAAACACATAATATATTATAATAAGTCTTAGGGACTCATTTGGAGCTCCAAGAAGCCTTAAAATTTCACCTCGTGCAAAAACAAAGTCATTATAACTAGTTTTATTCAAAATTTAGCCTTTAAAGGGCATTTTGGCTCCGATATGACTCTAGCAAAGTTTTGATCCTAAATGAGTATTAAAAAATATAATATATTATAATAAGTCTTAGGGACTCATTTGGAGCTCCAAATAACCTTAAAAACTCGCTTCGGGCAAAAACTAATTCCTTATAAAATGTTTTTTTTTTTTTCCGAAATTGAGCCTTAAACGGGCTTTTTTGGGGTCCGATGTGACTCTAGCAAAGTTTTTTTCGTCCCACAATATTATAATAAGTCTTAGGGAATCATTTGGAGTTCCAAAAAACCTTAAAAACTCACCTCGCGTAAAAACTAAATTCTTATACCTTGTTTTGCCGAAATCGAGCCTTTTAAGCCTTTTTTGGCTCCGATGTGACTCTAGCAAAGTTGTTTTGGTCCCAAACGTCAAACATATAATATATTATAATAAGTTTTAGGGACTCATTTGGAGCTCCAAAAAATCTTGAAAACTTATCTCGCGCAAAAACTAAGTCCTTATAACTAGTTTTTCTGAAATCGAGACTTTAAAGGGCCTTTTTGGCTAGAATCTGAATCTAGCAAAGTTGTTTTCTTCTCAAACGTGTATTTAAACATATAATATATTATAACAAGTCTGAGGGACATATTTGGATCTCCAAAAAACGTTAAAAACTCACCTCGCACAAAAACTAGGTCCTTATAACTAGTTTTGCTGAAATCCAACCTTTAAAGGGCTTTTTTGGCTTCGATGTGTGTCTACCAAAGTTGTTTTGTTCCCAAACGTGTATTTAAAGATATATTACATTTTAATTAGTCTTAAGGACTCATTTGGATGTCCAAAAAACCTTAAAAACTCACCTCGTGCAAAACTAAGTCCTTATAACTAGTTTTGCCCAAATCGAGCCTTTAAAGGGCTTTTTTGGCTCCGATGTTAATCTGGCAAAGTTGTTTGGTTCCCAAACGTGTATTTAATAAAACACATAATATATTATAATAAGTATTAGGGACTCATTTGGAGCTCCAACAAGCCTTAAAATTTCACCTCGTGCAAAAACAAAGTCATTATAACTAGTTTTATTCAAAATTTAGCCTTTAAAGGGCATTTTGGCTCCGATATGACTCTAGCAAAGTTTTGATCCTAAATGAGTATTAAAAAATATAATATATTATAATAAGTCTTAGGGACTCATTTGGAGCTCCAAATAACCTTAAAAACTCGCTTCGGGCAAAAACTAATTCCTTATAAAATGTTTTTTTTTTTTCCGAAATTGAGCCTTAAACGGGCTTTTTTGGGGTCCGATGTGACTCTAGCAAAGTTTTTTTCGTCCCACAATATTATAATAAGTCTTAGGGAATCATTTGGAGTTCCAAAAAACCTTAAAAACTCACCTCGCGTAAAAACTAAATTCTTATACCTTGTTTTGCCGAAATCGAGCCTTTTAAGCCTTTTTTGGCTCCGATGTGACTCTAGCAAAGTTGTTTTGGTCCCAAACGTCAAACATATAATATATTATAATAAGTTTTAGGGACTCATTTGGAGCTCCAAAAAATCTTGAAAACTTATCTCGCGCAAAAACTAAGTCCTTATAACTAGTTTTTCTGAAATCGAGACTTTAAAGGGCTTTTTTGGCTAGAATCTGAATCTAGCAAAGTTGTTTTCTTCTCAAACGTGTATTTAAACATATAATATGTTATAATAAGTCTGATGGACTAATTTAGATCTCCAAAAAACGTTAAAAACTCACCTCGCGCAAAAACTAAGTCCTTATAACTAGTTTTGCTGAAATCCAACCTTAAAAGGGCTTTTTTTGCTCCGATGTAAATCTACCAAAGTTGTTTTGTTCCCAAACGTGTATTTAAAGATATATTATATTATAATTAGTCTTAGGGACTCATTTGGATGTCCAAAAAACCTTAAAAACTCACCTCGCGCAAAACTAAGTCCTTATAACTAGTTTTGCACAAATCGAGCCTTTACAGGGCTTTTTTGGTTCCGATGTTAATCTGGCAAAGTTGTTTGGTTCCCAAATGTGTATTTGATAAAACACATAATATATTATAATAAGTCTTAGGGACTCATTTGGAGCTCCAAGAAGCCTTAAAATTTCACCTCGTGCAAAAACAAAGTCATTATAACTAGTTTTATTCAAAATTTAGCCTTTAAAGGGCATTTTGGCTCCGATATGACTCTAGCAAAGTTTTGATCCTAAATGAGTATTAAAAAATATAATATATTATAATAAGTCTTAGGGACTCATTTGGAGCTCCAAATAACCTTAAAAACTCGCTTCGGGCAAAAACTAATTCCTTATAAAATGTTTTTTTTTTTTTCCGAAATTGAGCCTTAAACGGGCTTTTTTGGGGTCCGATGTGACTCTAGCAAAGTTTTTTTCGTCCCACAATATTATAATAAGTCTTAGGGAATCATTTGGAGTTCCAAAAAACCTTAAAAACTCACCTCGCGTAAAAACTAAATTCTTATACCTTGTTTTGCCGAAATCGAGCCTTTTAAGCCTTTTTTGGCTCCGATGTGACTCTAGCAAAGTTGTTTTGGTCCCAAACGTCAAACATATAATATATTATAATAAGTTTTAGGGACTCATTTGGAGCTCCAAAAAATCTTGAAAACTTATCTCGCGCAAAAACTAAGTCCTTATAACTAGTTTTTCTGAAATCGAGCCTTTAAAGGGCCTTTTTGGCTACAATCTGAATCTAGCAAAGTTGTTTTCTTCTCAAACGTGTATTTAAACATATAATATATTATAACAAGTCCGAGGGACATATTTGGATCTCCAAAAAATGTTAAAAACTCACCTCGCACAAAAACTAAGTCCTTATAACTAGTTTTGCTGAAATCCAACCTTTAAAGGGCTTTTTTGGCTTCGATGTGTGTCTACCAAAGTTGTTTTGTTCCCAAACGTGTATTTAAAGATATATTACATTTTAATTAGTCTTAAGGACTCATTTGGATGTCCAAAAAACCTTAAAAACTCACCTCGTGCAAAACTAAGTCCTTATAACTAGTTTTGCCCAAATCGAGCCTTTAAAGGGCTTTTTTGGCTCCGATGTTAATCTGGCAAAGTTGTTTGGTTCCCAAACGTGTATTTAATAAAACACATAATATATTATAATAAGTATTAGGGACTCATTTGGAGCTCCAACAAGCCTTAAAATTTAACCTCGTGCAAAAACAAAGTCATTATAACTAGTTTTATTCAAAATTTAGCCTTTAAAGGGCATTTTGGCTCCGATATGACTCTAGCAAAGTTTTGATCCTAAATGAGTATTAAAAAATATAATATATTATAATAAGTCTTAGGGACTCATTTGGAGCTCCAAATAACCTTAAAAACTCGCTTCGGGCAAAAACTAATTCCTTATAAAATGTTTTTTTTTTTTCCGAAATTGAGCCTTAAACGGGCTTTTTTGGGGTCCGATGTGACTCTAGCAAAGTTTTTTTCGTCCCACAATATTATAATAAGTCTTAGGGAATCATTTGGAGTTCCAAAAAACCTTAAAAACTCACCTCGCGTAAAAACTAAATTCTTATACCTTGTTTTGCCGAAATCGAGCCTTTTAAGCCTTTTTTGGCTCCGATGTGACTCTAGCAAAGTTGTTTTGGTCCCAAACGTCAAACATATAATATATTATAATAAGTTTTAGGGACTCATTTGGAGCTCCAAAAAATCTTGAAAACTTATCTCGCGCAAAAACTAAGTCCTTATAACTAGTTTTTCTGAAATCGAGACTTTAAAGGGCTTTTTTGGCTAGAATCTGAATCTAGCAAAGTTGTTTTCTTCTCAAACGTGTATTTAAACATATAATATGTTATAATAAGTCTGATGGACTTATTTAGATCTCAAAAAAACGTTAAAAACTCACCTCGCGCAAAAACTAAGTCCTTATAACTAGTTTTGCTGAAATCCAACCTTAAAAGGGCTTTTTTTGCTCCGATGTAAATCTACCAAAGTTGTTTTGTTCCCAAACGTGTATTTAAAGATATATTATATTATAATTAGTCTTAGGGACTCATTTGGATGTCCAAAAAACCTTAAAAACTCACCTCGCGCAAAACTAAGTCCTTATAACTAGTTTTGCACAAATCGAGCCTTTACAGGGCTTTTTTGGTTCCGATGTTAATCTGGCAAAGTTGTTTGGTTCCCAAATGTGTATTTGATAAAACACATAATATATTATAATAAGTCTTAGGGACTCATTTGGAGCTCCAAGAAGCCTTAAAATTTCACCTCGTGCAAAAACAAAGTCATTATAACTAGTTTTATTCAAAATTTAGCCTTTAAAGGGCATTTTGGCTCCGATATGACTCTAGCAAAGTTTTGATCCTAAATGAGTATTAAAAAATATAATATATTATAATAAGTCTTAGGGACTCATTTGGAGCTCCAAATAACCTTAAAAACTCGCTTCGGGCAAAAACTAATTCCTTATAAAATGTTTTTTTTTTTTCCGAAATTGAGCCTTAAACGGGCTTTTTTGGGGTCCGATGTGACTCTAGCAAAGTTTTTTTCGTCCCACAATATTATAATAAGTCTTAGGGAATCATTTGGAGTTCCAAAAAACCTTAAAAACTCACCTCGCGTAAAAACTAAATTCTTATACCTTGTTTTGCCGAAATCGAGCCTTTTAAGCCTTTTTTGGCTCCGATGTGACTCTAGCAAAGTTGTTTTGGTCCCAAACGTCAAACATATAATATATTATAATAAGTTTTAGGGACTCATTTGGAGCTCCAAAAAATCTTGAAAACTTATCTCGCGCAAAAACTAAGTCCTTATAACTAGTTTTTCTGAAATCGAGCCTTTAAAGGGCCTTTTTGGCTACAATCTGAATCTAGCAAAGTTGTTTTCTTCTCAAACGTGTATTTAAACATATAATATATTATAACAAGTCCGAGGGACATATTTGGATCTCCAAAAAATGTTAAAAACTCACCTCGCACAAAAACTAAGTCCTTATAACTAGTTTTGCTGAAATCCAACCTTTAAAGGGCTTTTTTGGCTTCGATGTGTGTCTACCAAAGTTGTTTTGTTCCCAAACGTGTATTTAAAGATATATTACATTTTAATTAGTCTTAAGGACTCATTTGGATGTCCAAAAAACCTTAAAAACTCACCTCGTGCAAAACTAAGTCCTTATAACTAGTTTTGCCCAAATCGAGCCTTTAAAGGGCTTTTTTGGCTCCGATGTTAATCTGGCAAAGTTGTTTGGTTCCCAAACGTGTATTTAATAAAACACATAATATATTATAATAAGTATTAGGGACTCATTTGGAGCTCCAACAAGCCTTAAAATTTAACCTCGTGCAAAAACAAAGTCATTATAACTAGTTTTATTCAAAATTTAGCCTTTAAAGGGCATTTTGGCTCCGATATGACTCTAGCAAAGTTTTGATCCTAAATGAGTATTAAAAAATATAATATATTATAATAAGTCTTAGGGACTCATTTGGAGCTCCAAATAACCTTAAAAACTCGCTTCGGGCAAAAACTAATTCCTTATAAAATGTTTTTTTTTTTTTCCGAAATTGAGCCTTAAACGGGCTTTTTTGGGGTCCGATGTGACTCTAGCAAAGTTTTTTTCGTCCCACAATATTATAATAAGTCTTAGGGAATCATTTGGAGTTCCAAAAAACCTTAAAAACTCACCTCGCGTAAAAACTAAATTCTTATACCTTGTTTTGCCGAAATCGAGCCTTTTAAGCCTTTTTTGGCTCCGATGTGACTCTAGCAAAGTTGTTTTGGTCCCAAACGTCAAACATATAATATATTATAATAAGTTTTAGGGACTCATTTGGAGCTCCAAAAAATCTTGAAAACTTATCTCGCGCAAAAACTAAGTCCTTATAACTAGTTTTTCTGAAATCGAGACTTTAAAGGGCTTTTTTGGCTAGAATCTGAATCTAGCAAAGTTGTTTTCTTCTCAAACGTGTATTTAAACATATAATATGTTATAATAAGTCTGATGGACTTATTTAGATCTCCAAAAAAACGTTAAAAACTCACCTCGCGCAAAAACTAAGTCCTTATAACTAGTTTTGCTGAAATCCAACCTTAAAAGGGCTTTTTTTGCTCCGATGTAAATCTACCAAAGTTGTTTTGTTCCCAAACGTGTATTTAAAGATATATTATATTATAATTAGTCTTAGGGACTCATTTGGATGTCCAAAAAACCTTAAAAACTCACCTCGCGCAAAACTAAGTCCTTATAACTAGTTTTGCACAAATCGAGCCTTTACAGGGCTTTTTTGGTTCCGATGTTAATCTGGCAAAGTTGTTTGGTTCCCAAATGTGTATTTGATAAAACACATAATATATTATAATAAGTCTTAGGGACTCATTTGGAGCTCCAAGAAGCCTTAAAATTTCACCTCGTGCAAAAACAAAGTCATTATAACTAGTTTTATTCAAAATTTAGCCTTTAAAGGGCATTTTGGCTCCGATATGACTCTAGCAAAGTTTTGATCCTAAATGAGTATTAAAAAATATAATATATTATAATAAGTCTTAGGGACTCATTTGGAGCTCCAAATAACCTTAAAAACTCGCTTCGGGCAAAAACTAATTCCTTATAAAATGTTTTTTTTTTTTCCGAAATTGAGCCTTAAACGGGCTTTTTTGGGGTCCGATGTGACTCTAGCAAAGTTTTTTTCGTCCCACAATATTATAATAAGTCTTAGGGAATCATTTGGAGTTCCAAAAAACCTTAAAAACTCACCTCGCGTAAAAACTAAATTCTTATACCTTGTTTTGCCGAAATCGAGCCTTTTAAGCCTTTTTTGGCTCCGATGTGACTCTAGCAAAGTTGTTTTGGTCCCAAACGTCAAACATATAATATATTATAATAAGTTTTAGGGACTCATTTGGAGCTCCAAAAAATCTTGAAAACTTATCTCGCGCAAAAACTAAGTCCTTATAACTAGTTTTTCTGAAATCGAGCCTTTAAAGGGCCTTTTTGGCTACAATCTGAATCTAGCAAAGTTGTTTTCTTCTCAAACGTGTATTTAAACATATAATATATTATAACAAGTCCGAGGGACATATTTGGATCTCCAAAAAATGTTAAAAACTCACCTCGCACAAAAACTAAGTCCTTATAACTAGTTTTGCTGAAATCCAACCTTTAAAGGGCTTTTTTGGCTTCGATGTGTGTCTACCAAAGTTGTTTTGTTCCCAAACGTGTATTTAAAGATATATTACATTTTAATTAGTCTTAAGGACTCATTTGGATGTCCAAAAAACCTTAAAAACTCACCTCGTGCAAAACTAAGTCCTTATAACTAGTTTTGCCCAAATCGAGCCTTTAAAGGGCTTTTTTGGCTCCGATGTTAATCTGGCAAAGTTGTTTGGTTCCCAAACGTGTATTTAATAAAACACATAATATATTATAATAAGTATTAGGGACTCATTTGGAGCTCCAACAAGCCTTAAAATTTAACCTCGTGCAAAAACAAAGTCATTATAACTAGTTTTATTCAAAATTTAGCCTTTAAAGGGCATTTTGGCTCCGATATGACTCTAGCAAAGTTTTGATCCTAAATGAGTATTAAAAAATATAATATATTATAATAAGTCTTAGGGACTCATTTGGAGCTCCAAATAACCTTAAAAACTCGCTTCGGGCAAAAACTAATTCCTTATAAAATGTTTTTTTTTTTTTCCGAAATTGAGCCTTAAACGGGCTTTTTTGGGGTCCGATGTGACTCTAGCAAAGTTTTTTTCGTCCCACAATATTATAATAAGTCTTAGGGAATCATTTGGAGTTCCAAAAAACCTTAAAAACTCACCTCGCGTAAAAACTAAATTCTTATACCTTGTTTTGCCGAAATCGAGCCTTTTAAGCCTTTTTTGGCTCCGATGTGACTCTAGCAAAGTTGTTTTGGTCCCAAACGTCAAACATATAATATATTATAATAAGTTTTAGGGACTCATTTGGAGCTCCAAAAAATCTTGAAAACTTATCTCGCGCAAAAACTAAGTCCTTATAACTAGTTTTTCTGAAATCGAGACTTTAAAGGGCTTTTTTGGCTAGAATCTGAATCTAGCAAAGTTGTTTTCTTCTCAAACGTGTATTTAAACATATAATATGTTATAATAAGTCTGATGGACTTATTTAGATCTCCAAAAAATGTTAAAAACTCACCTCGCGCAAAAACTAAGTCCTTATAACTAGTTTTGCTGAAATCCAACCTTAAAAGGGCTTTTTTTGCTCCGATGTAAATCTACCAAAGTTGTTTTGTTCCCAAACGTGTATTTAAAGATATATTATATTATAATTAGTCTTAGGGACTCATTTGGATGTCCAAAAAACCTTAAAAACTCACCTCGCGCAAAACTAAGTCCTTATAACTAGTTTTGCACAAATCGAGCCTTTACAGGGCTTTTTATGTTCCGATGTTAATCTGGCAAAGTTGTTTGGTTCCCAAATGTGTATTTGATAAAACACATAATATATTATAATAAGTCTTAGGGACTCATTTGGAGCTCCAACAAGCCTTAAAATTTCACCTCGCGCAAAAACAAAGTCATTATAACTAGTTTTATTCAAAATTTAGCCTTTAAAGGGCTTTTTGGCTCCGATATGACTCTAGCAAAGTTTTGATCCTAAATGAGTATTAAAAAATATAATATATTATAATAAGTCTTAGGGACTCATTTGGAGTTCCAAATAACCTTAAAAACTCACTTCGCGCAAAAACTAAAACTTATAACATGTTTTGCCGATATCGAGCCTTTAACGGGCTTTTTTTGGGTCCGATGTGACTCTAGCAAAGTTTTTTTGGTCCCAAAATATTATAATAAATCTTAAGGAATCATTTGGAGCACCAAAAAACGTTAAAAACTCACCTCGCGTAAAAACTAAGTTCTTATACCGTGTTTTGCCGAACTTGAGCCTTTAAAGCCTTTTTTGGCTCCAATGTGACTCTAGAAAAGTTGTTTTCTTCCCAAACGTGTATTTAAACAAATAATATATTATAATAAATCTTAGAGACTCATTTGGAGATCTAAAAAACCTTAAAAACTCACCTCGCGCAAAAACTAAGTCCTTATAACTAGTTTTGCTTAAATCGAGCCTTTAAAGGCCTTTTTTGGCTCCGATGTGAATCTAGCAAAGTTGTTTTGTTTCCAAATGTGCATTTAAACGTATAATATATAATAAGTATTAGGGAATCATTTGGAGCACCAAAAAACCTTAAAAACTCACCTCGCGTAAAAACTAAGTTCTTATACCTTGTTTTGCCGAAATTGAGCCTTTAAAGCCTTTTTTGGCTCCGATGTGACTATAGAAAAGTTGTTTTCTTCCCAAACGTGTATTTAAACAAATAATATATTACAAAAAATCTTAGAGACTCATTTGGAGATCCAAAATACCTTAAAAAATCACCTCACGCAAAAACTAAGTCCTTATAACTAGTTTTCCTTAAATCGAGCCTTTAAAGGCCTTTTTTTGGCTCCGATGTGAATCTAGCAAAGTTGTTTTGTTCCCAAATGTGTATTTAAACATATAATATATAATAAGTCTTAGGGACTCATTTTGAGTTCCAAAAAACCTTAAAAACTCACTTCGCGCAAAAACTAAGTCCTTCTAACAACTTTTGCCGAAATCGAGCCTTTAACGGGCTTTTTTGGGGTCCGACGTGACTCTAGCAAAGTTGTTTTGTTCCCAAAATTTTATAATAAGTCTTAGGGAATCAGTTGGACCTCCAAAAAACCTTAAAAACTCACCTCGCGTAAAAACTAAGTTCTTATACCTTGTTTTGCCGAAATCGAGCCTTTTAAAGCCTTTTTTGGCTTCGATGTGACTCTAGCAAAGTTGTTTTGGTCCCAAACGTGAAACATATAGTATATTATAATGAGTCTTAGGGACTCATTTGGAGCTCCAAAAAATCATAAAAACTCACCTCGCGCAAAAACTAAGTCCTTATAACTAGCTTTTTTCGCTTCGATGTGTGTCTACCAAAGTTGTTTTGTTCCCAAACGTGTATTTAAAGATGTATTATATTTTAATTAGTCTTAGGGACTCATTTGGATGTCCGAAAAACCTTAAAAACTCACCTCGTGCAAAACTAAATCCTTATAACTAGTTTTGCCCAAATCGAGCCTTTAAAGGGCTTTTTTGGCTCCGATGTTAATCTGGCAAAGTTGTTTGGTTCCCAAACGTGTATTTAATAAAACACATAATATATTATAATAAGTCTTAGGGACTCATTTGGAGCTCCAACAAGCCTTAAAATTACACCTCGCGCAAAAATAAAGTCATTATAACTAGTTTTATTAAAAATTTAGCCTTTAAAGGGCTTTTTGGCTCCGATATGACTCTAGCAAAGTTTTGATCCTAAATGAGTATTAAAAAATATAATATATTATAATAAGTCTTAGGGACTCATTTGGAGCTCCAAATAACCTTAAAAACTCACTTCGGGCAAAAACTAATTCCTTATAACAAGTTTTGCCGAAAACGAGCCTTTAACGGGCTTTTTTAGGGTCCGATGTGACTCTAGCAAAGTTTTTTTGGTCCCACAATATTATAATAAGTCTTAGGGAATCATTTGGAGCTCCAAAAAATCTTAAAAACTCACCTCGCATATAAACTACGTTCTAATACCTTGTTTTGCCGAAATCGAGCCTTTAAAGCCTTTTTTGGCTCCGATGTGACTCTAGCAAAGTTCTTTTGGTCCCAAACGTCAAACATATAATATATTATAATAAGTTTTAGGGACTCATTTGGAGCTCCAAAAAATCTTAAAAACCCATCTCGTGCAAAAACTAAGTCCTTATAACTAGTTTTTTCGAAATCGAGCCTTTAAAGGGCTTTTTTGGCTACAATCTGAATCCAGCAAAGTTGTTTTCTTCCCAAACGTATATTTAAACATATAATATATTATAATAAGTCTGATGGACTTATTTGGATCTCCAAAAAACGTTAATAACTCACCTCGCGCAAAAACTAAATCCTTATAACTAGTTTTGCTGAGATCCAACCTTTAAAGGGCTTTTTTGGCTTCGATGAGTATCTACCAAAGTTGTTTTGTTCCCAAACGTGTATTTAAAGATATATTATATTTTAATTAGTCTTAGGGACTCATTTGGATGTCCAAAAAACCTTAAAAACTCACCTCGTGCAAAGCTAAGTCCTTATAACTAGTTTTGCCCAAATCGAGCCTTTAAAGGGCTTTTTTGGTTCCGATGTTAATCTGGCAAAGTTGTTTGGTTCCCAAACGTGTATTTAATAAAACACATAATATATTATAATAAGTCTTAGGGACTCATTTGGAGCTCCAACAAGCCTTAAAATTACACCTCGCGCTAAAACAAAGTCACTATAACAAGTTTTATTCAAAATTTAGCCTTTAAAGGGCTTTTTGGCTCCGATATGACTCTAGCAAAGTTTTGATCTTAAATGAGTATTATAAAATATAATATATTATAATAAGTCTTAGGGACTCATTTGGAGCTCCAAATAACCTTAAAAACTCACTTCGGGCAAAAACTAATTCTTTATAACAAGTTTTGCCGAAAACGAGCCTTTAACGGGCTTTTTTAGGGTCCGATGTGACTCTAGCAAAGTTTTTTTTGTCCCACAATAATATAATAAGTCTTAGGGAATCATTTGGAGCTCCAAAAAACCTTAAAAACTCACCTTGCGTAAAAACTAAGTTCTTATACCTTGTTTTGCCGAAATCGAGCCTTTAAAGCCTTTTTTGGCTCCGATGTGACTCTAGCAAATTTGTTTTGGTCCCAAACGTCAAACATATAATATATTATAATACGTTTTAGAGACTCATTTGGAGCTCCAAAAATCTTAAAAACCCTTCTCGCGCAAAAACTAAGTCCTTATAACTAGTTTTTCCGAAATCGAGCCTTTAAAGGGCTTTTTTGGCTACAATCTGAATCTAGCAAAGTTGTTTTGTTCTCAAACGTGTATTTAAATATATAATATATTATAATAACTGTTAGGGACTTATTTGGATCTCCAAAAAACCTTATAAACTCACCTCGCCCAAAAACTAAGTCCTTATAACTAGTTTTGCCGAAATCGACCCTTTAACGGGCCTTGTTGGCTCTGATGTGACTCTAGCAAAGTTGTTTTTCTTTCTAAACGTGTATTTAAACAAAGAATATATTATAATAAGTCTTAGAGACTCATTTGGAGATCCAAAAAACCTTAAAAACTCACCTCGCACAAAAACTAAGTCCTTATAACTAGTTTTGCTTAAATCGAGCCTTTAAAGGTCTTTTTTGGCTCCGATGTGAATCTAGCAAAGTTGTTTTATTCCCAAATGTGTATTTAAACATATAATATATAATAAGTCTTAGGGACTCATTTTGAGTTCCAAAAAACCTTAAAACCTCACTTCGCGCAAAAACTAAGTCCTTATAACAAGTTATGTCGAAATCGAGCATTTAACGGGCTTTTTAGGGGTCCGATGTGACTCTAGCAAAGTTGTTTTGTTCCCAAAATATTATAATAAGTCTTAGGGAATCATTTGGAGCTCCAAAAAACCTTAAAAACTCACCTCGCGTAAAAACTAAGTTCTTATACCTTGTTTTGCCGAAATCGAGCCTTTAAAGCCTTTTTTGGCTCCGATGTGACTCTAGCAAAGTTGTTTTGGTCCCAAACGTCAAACATATATTTGATTATAATAAGTTTTAGGGACTCATTTGGTGCTCCAAAAAATCTTAAAAACTTACCTCGCGCAAAAACTTAGTCCTTATAACTTGTTTTTCTGAAATCGAGCCTTTAAAGGGCTTTTTTGGCTACAATCTGAATATAGCAAATTTGTTTTCTTCTCAAACGTGTATTTAAACATATAATATATTATAATAAGTCTGAGGGACTTATTTGGGTCTCCAATAAATGTTAAAAACTCACCTCGCGCAAAAACTAAGTCCTTATAACTAGTTTTGCGGAAATCCAACGTTTAAAGGGCTTTATTGGCTCCGATGTGAATCTACCAAGGTTGTTTTGTTCCCAAACGTGTATTTAAAGATATATTATATTATAATTAGTCTTAGGGACTCATTTGGATGTCCAAAAAACCTTGAAAACCCACCTCGCACAAAACTAAGTCCTTTTACTAGTTTTGCCCAAATCGAGCCTTTAAAGGGCTTTTTTGGCTCCGATGTTAATCTGGCAAAGTTGTTTTGTTCCCAAACGTGTATTTAATAAAACACATAATATATTATAACAAGTCTTAGGGACTCATTTGGAGCTCCAATAAGCCTTAAAATTTCATCTCACGCTAAAACAAAGTCATTATCACTAGTTTTATTCAAAATTTATCCTTTAAAGGGCTTTTCGGGTCCGATATGACTCTAGCAAAGTTTTGATCCTAAATGAGTATTAAAAAATATAATATATTATAATAAGTCTTAGGGACTCATTTGAAGATCCAAAAAACCTTAAAAACTCACCTCGCACAAAAACTAAGTCCTTATAACTAGTTTTGCTTAAATCGAGCCTTTAAAGGTCTTTTTTGGCTCCGATGTGAATCTAGCAAAGTTGTTTTATTCCCAAATGTGTATTTAAACATATAATATATAATAAGTCTTAGGGACTGATTTGGAGTTCCAAAAAACCTTAAAACCTCACTCCGCGCAAAAACTAAGTCCTTATATCAAGTTTTGTCGAAATCGAGCCTTTCATTGGCTTTTTTGGTGTCCGATGTGACTCTAGCAAAGTTGTTTTGTTCCCAAAATATTATAATAAGTCTTAGGGAATCATTTGGAGCTCCAAAAAACCTTAAAAACTCACCTCGCGTAAAAACTAAGTTCTTATAACTAGTTTTGCCGAAATCCAACCTTTAAAGGGCTTTTTTGACTCCGATGTGAATCTACCAAAGTTGTTTTGTTCCCAAACGTGTATTTAAAGATATATTATATTTTAATTAGTCTTAGGGACTCATTTGGATGTCCAAAAAACCTTAAAAACTCAACTCGTGCAAAACTAAGTCCTTGTAACTAGTTTTGCCCAATCGAGCCTTTAAAGGGCTTTTTTGGCTCCGATGTTAATCTGCAAAGTAGTTTGGTTCCTAAACGTATATTTAATAAAACACATAATATATTATAATAAGTCTTAGGGAATCATTTGGAGCTTCAACAAGCCTTAAAATTTCACCTCGCGCTAAAACAAAGTCACTATAACTAGTTTTATTCAAAATTTAGCCTTTAAAGGGCTTTTTGGCTTCGATATGACTCTCGCAAAGTTTTGATCCTAAATGAGTATTAAAAAATATAATATATTATAATAAGTCTTAGGGACTCATTTGGAGCTCCAAATAACCTTAAAAACTCACTTCGGGCAAAAACTAATTCCTTATAACAAGTTTTGCCGAAATCGAGCCTTTAACGGGTTTTTTGGGGTCCGATGTGACTCTAGCAAAGTTTTTTTGGTCCCACAATATTATAATAAGTCTTAGGTAATCATTTGGAGGTCCAAAAAATCTTAAAAACTCGCCTCGCGTAAAAACTAAGTTCTTATACCTTGTTTTGCCGAAATCGAGCCTTTAAAGCCTTTTTTGGCTCCGATGTGACTCTAGCAAAGTTGTTTTGGTCCCAAACGTCAAACGTATAATATATTATAATAAGTTTTACGGACTCATTTGGAGCTCCAAAAAATCTTAAAAATTCATCTCGCGCAAAAACTAAGTCCTTATAACTAGTTTTTCCGAAATCGAGCCTTTAAAGGGCTTTTTTGGCTACAATCTGAATCTAGCAAAGTTGTTTTCTTCTCAAACGTGTATTTAAACATATAATATATTAAAATAAGTCCGAGGGACATATTTGGATCTCCAAAAAATGTTAAAAACTCACCTCGCGCAAAACTAAGTCCTTATAACTAGTTTTGCCCAAATCGAGCCTTTAAAGAGCTTTTTTGGCTCCGATGTTAATCTGGCAAAGTTGTTTGGTTCCCAAACGGGTATTTAATAAAGTACATAATATATTATAATAAGTCTTAGGGACTCATTTGGAGCTCCAACAAGCCTTAAAATTTCACCTCGCGCTAAAACAAAGTCATTATAACTAGTTTTATTCAAAATTTAGCCTTTAAAGGGCTTTTTGGCTCCGATATGACTCTAGCAAAGTTTTCATCCTAAATGAGTATTAAAAAATATAATATATTATAATAAGTCTTAGGGACTCATTTGGAGATCCAAAAAGTCTTAAAAGCTCACCTCGCGCAAAAACTAAGTCCTTATAACTAGTTTTGCCGAAATCGGGCCTTTAAAGGGTTTTTTTGGCTCCGATGTGAATCTAGCAAAGTTGTTTTGTTCTCAAACGTATATTTAAACATATAATATATTATAATAAGTGTTAGGGACTTATTTGGATCTCCAAAAAACCTTAAAAACTCACCTCGCCGAAAAACTAAGTCCTTGTAACTAGTTTTGCCAAAATCTACCTTTTAACGGGCCTTGTTGGCTCTGATGTGACTCTAGCAAAGTTGTTTTGTTTCTAAACGTGTAGTTAAACAAATAATATATTATAATAAGTCTTAGAGACTCATTTGGAGATCAAAAAAACCTTAAAAACTCACCTCGCACAAAAACTAAGTCCTTATAACTAGTTTTGCTTAAATCGAGCCTTTAAAGGTCTTTTTTGGATCAGATGTAAATCTAGCAAAGTTGTTTTATTCCCAAATGTGTATTTAAACATATAATATATAATAAGTCTTAGGGACTCATTTGGAGTTCCAAAAAACCTTAAAAACTCACTTCGCGCAAAAACTAAGTCCTTATATCAAGTTTTGTCGAAATCGAGCCTTTAACGGGCTTTTTTTGGGTCCGATGTGACTCTAGCAAAGTTGTTTTGTTCCCAAAATATTATAATAAGTCTTAGGGAATTATTTGGAGCTCCCAAAAACCTTAAAAACTCACCTCGCATAAAAACTAAGTTCTTATACCTTGTTTTGCCGAAATCGAGCCTTTAAAACCTTTTTTGGCTCCGATGTGACTCTAGCAAAGTTGTTTTGGTCCCAAACGTCAAACTTATAATATATTATAATAAGTCTTAGGGACTCATTTGGTGCTCCAAAAAATCTTAAAAACTTACCTCGCGCAAAACTTAAGTCCTTATAACTAGTTTTTTCTGAAATCGAGCCTTTAAAGGGCTTTTTTGGCTACAATCTGAATCTAGCAAAGTTGTTTTCTTCTTAAACGTATATTTAAATATATAATATATTATAATAAGTCTGAGGGACTTATTTGGATCTCCAAAAAAGGTTAAAAACTCACCTCGCGCAAAAAATAAGTCCTTATAACAAGTTTTGTTGAAATCCAACCTTTAAAGGGCTTTTTTTGGCTCCGATGTGAATCTACCAAAGTTGTTTTGTTCCCAAACGTGTATTTAAAGATATATTATATTATAATTAGTCTTAGGGACTCATTTGGATGTCCAAAAAACCTTAAAAACCCACCTCGCACAAAACTAAGTCCTTATAACTAGTTTGGCCCAAATCGAGCCTTTAAAGGGCTTTTTTGGCTCCGATGTTAATCTGGCAAAGTTGTTTGGTTCCCAAACGTGTATTTAATAAAACACATAATATATTATAATAAGTCTTAGGGACTCATTTAGAGCTCCAACAAGCCTTAAAATTTCACCTCGCACTAAAACAAAGTCATTATAACTAGTTTTATTCAAAATTTAGCCTTTAAAGGGCTTTTTGGCTCCGATATGACTCTAGCAAAGTTTTGATCCTAAATGAGTATTAAAAAATATAATATATTATAATAAGTCTTAGGGACTCATTTAGAGATCCAAAAAGTCTTAAAAGCTCACCTCGCCCAAAAACTAAGTCCTTATAACTAGTTTTGCCGAAATCGGGCCTTGAAAGGGTTTTTTTGGCTCCGATGTGAATCTAGCAAAGTTGTTTTGTTCTCAAACGTATATTTAAACATATAATATATTATAATAAGTGTTAGAGACTTATTTGGATCTCCAAAAAACCTTAAAAACTCACCTCGCCCAAAAACTAAGTCCTTATAACTAGTTTTGCCAAAATCGACCTTTTAACGGGCCTTGTTGGCTCTGATGTGACTCTAGCAAAGTTGTTTTGTTTCTAAACGTGTATTTAAACAAATAATATATTATAATAAGTCTTAGAGACTCATTTGGAGATCAAAAAAACCTTAAAAACTCACCTCGTACAAAAACTAAGTCCTTATAACTAGTTTTGCTTAAATCGAGCCTTTAAAGGTCTTTTTTGGATCCGATGTGAATCTAGCAAAGTTGTTTTATTCTCAAATGTGTATTTAAACATATAATATATAATAAGTCTTAGGGACTCATTTGGAGTTCCAAAAAACCTTAAAAACTCACTTCGCGCAAAAACTAAGTCCTTATAACAAGTTTTGTCGAAATCGAGCCTTTAACGGGCTTTTTTGGGGTCCGATGTGACTCTAGCAAAGTTGTTTTGTTCCCAAAATATTATAATAAGTCTTAGGGAATTATTTGGAGCTCCCAAAAACCTTAAAAACTCACCTCGCGTAAAAATTAAGTTCTGATACCTTGTTTTGCCGAAATCGAGCCTTTAAAGCCGTTTTTGGCTCCGATGTGACTCTAGCAAAGTTGTTATGGTCCCAAACGTCAAACATATAATATATTATAATAAGTCTTAGGGACTCATTTGGTGCTCAAAAAAATCTTAAAAACTTACTTCGCGCAAAAACTAAGTCCTTATAACTAGTTTTTTTGAAATCGAGCTTTTAAAGGGCTTTTTTGGCTACAATCTGAATCTCGCAAAGTTGTTTTCTTCTCAAACGTTTATTTAAACATATAATATATTATAATAAGTCCGAGGGACATATTTGGATCTTTAAAAAATGTTAACAACTCACCTCGCGCAAAACTAAGTCCTTATAACTAGTTTTACCCAAATCGAGCCTTTAAAGGGCTATTTTGGCTCCGATGTTAATCTGGCAAAGTTGTTTGGTTCCCAAACGTGTATTTAATAAAACACATAATATATTATAATAAGTCTTAGAGACTCATTTGGAGCTCCAACAAGCCTTAAAATTTCACCTCGCGCTAAAAGAAAGTCATTATAACTAGTTTTATTCAAAATTTAGTCTTTAAAGGGCTTTTTGGCTCCGATATGACTCCAGCAAAGTTTTGATCCTAAATGAGTATTAAAAAATATAATATATTATAATAAGTCTTAGGGACTCATTTGGAGTTCCAAAAAACCTTAAAAACTCACTTCGCGCAAAAACTAAGTCCTTATATCAAGTTTTGTCGAAATCGAGCCTTTAACGGGCTTTTTTGGGGTCTAATGTGACTCTAGCAAAGTTGTTTTGTTCCCAAAATATTATAATAAGTCTTAGGGAATCATTTGGAGCTCCAAAAAACCTTAAAAACTCACCTCGCGTAAAAACTAAGTTCTTATAACTAGTTTTGCCGAAATCCAACCCTTAGAGGGCTTTTTTGGCTCCGATGTGAATCTACCAAAGTTGTTTTGCTCCCAAACGTGTATTTAAAGATATATTATATTTTAATTAGCCTTAGGGAATCATTTGGACGTCAAAAAAACCATAAAAACTCAACTCGTGCAAAAAACTAAGTCCTTATAACTAGTTTTGCCCAATCGAGCCTTTAAAGGGCTTTTTTGGCTCCGATGTTAATCTGGCAAAGTTGTTTGGTTCCCAAACGTATATTTAATAAAACACATAATATATTATAATAAGTCTTAGGGAATCATTTGGAGCTCCTACAAGCCTTAAAATTTCACCTCGTGCTAAAACAAAGTCACTATAACTAGTTTTATTCAAAATTTAGCCTTTAAAGGGCTTTTTGGCTCCGATATGACTCTAGCAAAGTTTTGATCCTAAATGAGTATTAAAAAATATAATATATTATAATAAGTCTTAGGGACTCATTTCGAGCTCCAAATAACCTTAAAAACTCCCTTCGGGCAAAAACTAATTCCTTATAACAAGTTTTGCCAAAATCGAGCCTTTAACGGGCTTTTTTGGGTTCCGATGTGACTCTAGCAAAGTTTTTTTGGTCCCACAATATTATAATAAGTCTTAGGGAATCATTTGGAGGTCCAAAAAACCATAAAAACTCACCTCGTGTAAAAACTAAGTTCTTATACCTTATTTTGCCGAAATCGAGCCTTTAAAGCCTTTTTTGGCTCCGATGTGACTCTAGCAAAGTTATTTTGGTCCCAAACGGCAAACAGATAATATATTATAATAAGTTTT
The DNA here is from genome assembly GCA_018132145.1 of Boehmeria nivea var. tenacissima. Classification (NCBI taxonomy): domain Eukaryota; kingdom Viridiplantae; phylum Streptophyta; class Magnoliopsida; order Rosales; family Urticaceae; genus Boehmeria; species Boehmeria nivea. The sequence goes on from CM030878.1 coordinate 1,724,802, forward strand.
ACGGACTCATTTGGAGCTCCAAAAAATCTTAAAAATTCATCTCGTGCAAAAACTAAGTCCTTATAACTAGTTTTTCCGAAATCGAGCCTTTAAAGGGCTTTTTTGGCTACAATCTGAATCTAGCAAAGTTGTTTTCTTCTAAAACGTGTTTAAACATATAATATATTATAACAAGTCCGAGGGACATATTTGGATCTCCAAAAAATGTTAAAAACTCACCTCGCGCAAAACTAAGTCCTTATAACTAGTTTTGCCCAAATCGAGCCTTTAAAGGGCTTTTTTTGGCTCCGATGTTAATCTGGCAAAGTTGTTTGGTTCCCAAACGTGTATTTAATAAAACACATAATATATTATAATAAGTCTTAGGGACTCATTCGGAGCTCCAACAAGCCTTAAAATTTCACCTCGCACTAAAACAAATTCATTATAACTAGTTTTATTCAAAATTTAGCCTTTAAAGGGCTTTTTGGCTCCGATATGACTCTAGCAAAGTTTTGATCCTTAATGAGTATTAAAAATATAATATATTATAATAAGTCTTAGGGACTCATTTGGAGCTCCAAATAACCTTAAAAACTCACTTCGGGCAAAAACTAATTCCTTATAACAAGTTTTGCCGAAATCGAGCCTTTAACGGACTTTTTTGGGGTCCGAGGTGACTCTAGCAAAGTTTTTTTAGTGCCACAATATTATAATAAGTCTTAGGGAATCATTTGGAGCTCCAAAAAACCTTAAAAACTTACCTCACGCAAAAACTAAGTCCTTATAACTAGTTTTGCTGAAATCTAACCTTTAAAGGGCTTTTTTGGCTCCGATGTGAATCTACCAAAGTTGTTTTGGTCCCAAACGTGTATTTAAAGATATATTATATTTTAATTAGTCTTAGGGACTCATTTGGATGTCCAAAAAACCTTAAAAACACACCTCGTGCAAAACTAAGTCCTTATAACTAGTTATGCCCAAATCGAGCCTTTAAAGGGCTTTTTTGGCTCCGATGTTAATCTGGCAAAGTTGTTTGGTTCCCAAACGTGTATTTAATAAAACACATAATATATTATAATAAGTCTTAGGGAATCATTTGGAGCTCCAACAAACCTTAAAATTTCGCCTCGCGCTAAAACGAACTCACTATAACTAGTTTTATTCAAAATTTAGCCTTTAAAGGGCTTTTTGGCTCCGATATGACTCTAGCAAAGTTTTGATCCTAAATGAGTATTAAAAAATATAATATATTATAATAAGTCTTAGGGACTCATTTCGAGCTCCAAATAACCTTAAAAACTCACTTCGGGCAAAAACTAATTCCTTATAACAAGTTTTGCCAAAATCGAGCCTTTAACGGGCTTTTTTGGGGTCCGATGTGACTCTAGCAAAGTTTTTTTGGTCCCACAATATTATAATAAGTCTTAGGGAATCATTTGGAGGTCCAAAAAACCTTAAAAACTCACCTCGCGTAAAAACTAAGTTCTTATACCTTGTTTTGCCGAAATCGAGCCTTTAAAACCTTTTTTGGCTCCGATGTGACTCTAGCAAAGTTATTTTGGTCCCAAACGTCAAACATATAATATATTATAATAAGTTTTACGGACTCATTTGGAGCTCAAAAAAAATTTAAGAATTCATCTCGCGCAAAAACTAAGTCCTTATAACTAGTTTTTCGGAAATCGAGCCTTTAAAGGGCTTTTTTGGCTACAATCTGAATCTAGCAAAGTTGTTTTCTTCTCAAACGTGTATTTAAACATATAATATATTATAATAAGTCCGAGGGACATATTTGGATCTCCAAAAAACCTTAAAAACTCACCTCGTGCAAAACTAAGTCCTTATAACTAGTTTTGCCCAAATCGAGCCTTTAAAGGGCTTTTTTGGCTCCGATGTTAATCTGGCAAAGTTGTTTGGTTCCCAAACGTGTATTTAATAAAACACATAATATATTATAATAAGTCTTAGGGAATCATTTGGAGCTCCAACAAGCCTTAAAATTTCACCTCGCGCTAAAACAAACTCACTATAACTAGTTTTATTCAAAATTTAGCCTTTAAAGGGCTTTTTGGCTCCGATATGACTCTAGCAAAGTTTAGATCCTAAATGAGTATTAAAAAATATAATATATTATAATAAGTCTTAGGGACTCATTTGGAGTTCCAAAAAACCTTAAAAACTCACTTCGCGCAAAAACTAAGTCCTTAGAATAAGTTTTGTCGAAATCGAGCCTTTAAAGCCTTTTTTGGCTCCGATGTGACTCTAGCAAAGTTGTTTTGGTCCCAAACGTCAAACATACAATATATTATAATAAGTCTTAGGGACTCATTTGGTGCTCCAAAAAATCTTAAAAACTTACCTCGTGCAAAAACTAAGTCCTTATAACTAGTTTTTCTGAAATCGAGCCTTTAAAGGGCTTTTTTGGCTACAATCTGAATCTAGCAAAGTTGTTTTCTTCTCAAACGTGTATTTAAACATATAATATATTATAATAAGTCTGAGGGACTTATTTGGATCTCCAAAAAAATGTTAAAAACTCACCTCGCGCAAAAACTAAGTCCTTATAACTAGTTTTGCTGAAATCCAACCTTTAAAGGGCTTTTTAGGCTCCGATGTGAATCTACCAAAGTTGTTTTGTTCCCAAACGTGTATTTAAAGATATATTATATTATTATTAGTCTTAGGGACTCATTTGGATGTCCAAAAAACCTGAATAACTCACCTCGTGCAAAACTAAGTCCTTATAACTAGTTTTGCCCAAATCGAGCCTTTAAAGGGCTTTTTTGGCTCCGATGTTAATCTGGCAAAGTTGTTTGGTTCCCAAACGTGTATTTAATAAAACACATAATATATTATAATAAGTCTTAGGGACTCATTTGGAGCTCCAACAAGCCTTAAACTTTCACCTCGCGCTAAAACAAAGTCATTATAACTAGTTTTATTAAAAATTTAGCCTTTAAAGGGCTTTTTGGCTCCGATATGACTCTAGCAAAGTTTTGATCCTAAATGAGTATTAAAAAATATAATATGTTATAATAAGTCTTAGGGACTCATTTGGAGATCCAAAAAGTCTTAAAAGCTCACCTCGCGCAAAAACTAAGTCCTTATAACTAGTTTTGCTGAAATCGAGCCTTTAAAGGGTTTTTTGGCTCCGATGTGAATCTAGCAAAGTTGTTTTGTTCTCAAACGTGTATTTAAACATATAATATATTATAATAACTGTTAGGGACTTATTTGGATCTCCAAAAAACCTTAAAAACTCACCTCGCCCAAAAACTAAGTCCTTATAACTAATTTTGCCGAAATCGACCCTTTAACGGGCCATGTTGGCTCCGATGTGACTCTAGCAAAGTTGTTTTGTTCCCAAACGTGTATTTAATCAAATAATTTATTATAATAAGTCTTAGAGACTCATTTGGAGATCCAAAAAACATTAAAAACTCACTTCGCGCAAAAACTAAGTCCTTAGAACAAGTTTTGTCGAAATCGAGCCTTTAACGGGCTTTTTTGGGGTCCGATGTGACTCTAGCAAAGTTGTTTTGTTCCCAAAAAATTATATTAAGTCTTAGGGAATCCTTTGGAGCTCCAAAAAACCTTAAAAACTCACCTCGCGTAAAAACTAAGTTCTTATACCTTGTTTTGCCGAAATCGAGCCTTTAAAGCCTTTTTTGGCTCCGATGTGACTCTAGCAAAGTTGTTTTGGTCCCAAACGTCAAACATACAATATATTATAATAAGTCTTAGGGACTCATTTGGTGCTCCAAAAAATCTTAAAAACTTACCTCGCGCAAAAACTAAGTCCTTATAACTAGTTTTTCTGAAATCGAGCCTTTAAAGGGCTTTTTTGGCTACAATCTGAATCTAGCAAAGTTGTTTTCTTCTCAAACGTGTATTTAAACATATAATATATTATAATAAGTCTGAGGGACTTATTTGGATCTCCAAAAAATGTTAAAAACTCACCTCGCGCAAAAACTAAGTCCTTATAACTAGTTTTGCTGAAATCCAACCTTTAAAGGGCTTTTTAGGCTCTGATGTGAATCTACCAAAGTTGTTTTGTTCCCAAACGTGTATTTAAAGATATATTATATTATTATTAGTCTTAGGGACTCATTTGGATGTCCAAAAAACCTGAATAACTCACCTCGTGCAAAACTAAGTCCTTATAACTAGTTTTTCCCAAATCGAGCCTTGAAAGGGCTTTTTTGGCTCCGATGTTAATCTGGCAAAGTTGTTTGGTTCCCAAAGGTGTATTTAATAAAACAAATAATATATTATAATAAGTCTTAGGGTCTCATTTGGAGCTCCAACAAGCCTTAAAATTTCACCTCGCGCTAAAACAAAGTCATTATAACTAGTTTTATTAAAAATTTAGCCTTTAAAGGGCTTTTTGGCTCCGATATGACTCTAGCAAAGTTTTGATCCTAAATGAGTATTAAAAAATATAATATGTTATAATAAGTCTTAGGGACTCATTTGGAGATCCAAAAAGTCTTAAAAGCTCACCTCGCGCAAAAACTAAGTCCTTATAACTAGTTTTTCCGAAATCGAGCCTTTAAAGGGTTTTTTGGCTCTAGCAAAGTTGTTTTGTTCTCAAACGTGTATTTCAACATATAATATATTATAATAACTGTTAGGGACTTATTTGGATGTCCAAAAAACCTTAAAAACTCACCTCGCCCAAAAACTAAGTCCTTATAACTTGTTTTGCCGAAATCGACCAATTAACGGGCCTTGTTCGCTCTGATGTTACTCTAGCAAAGTTGTTTTGTTCCCAAACGTGTATTTAAACAAATAATATATTATAATAAGTCTTAGAGACTCATTTGGAGATCCAAAAAATATTAAAAACTCACCTCGCGCAAAAACTAAGTCCTTATAACTAGTTTTGCTGAAATCGAGCCTTTAAAGGGTTTTTTGACTCCGATGTGAATCTAGCAAATTTGTTTTATTCTCAAACGTGCATTTAAACATATAATATATTATAATAAGTGTTAGGGACTTATTTGGGTCTCCAAAAAACCTTCAAAACTCACCTCGCCCAAAAACTAAGTCCTTATAACTAGTTTTGCCGAAATCGACCCTTTAACGGGCCTTGTTGGCTCTGATGTGACTCTAGCAAAGTTGTTTTGTTCCCAAACGTGTATTTAAACAAATAATATATTATAATAAGTCTTAGAGACTCATTTGGAGATCCAAAAAACCTTAAGAACTCAGCTCGAGCAAAAACTAAGTCCTTATAACTAGTTTTGCTTAAATCGAGCCTTTAAAGGCCTTTTTTGGCTCCGATGTGAATCTAGCAAAGTTGTTTTGTTCCCAAATGTATATTTAAACATATAATATATAATAAGTCTTAGGGACTCATTTTGAGTTCCAAAAAATCTTAAAAACTCACTTCGCGCAAAAACTAAGTCCTTAGAATAAGTTTTGCCGAAATCGAGCCTTTAACGGGCTTTTTTGGGGTCCGATGTGACTCTAGCAAAGTTGTTTTTTTCCCAAAATATTATAATAAGTCTTAGGGAATCATTTGGAGCTCCAAAAAACCTTAAGAACTCAGCTCGAGCAAAAACTAAGTCCTTATAACTAGTTTTGCTTAAATCGAGCCTTTAAAGGCTTTTTTGGCTCCGATGTTAATCTGGCAAAGTTATTTGGTTCCCAAACGTGTATTTAATAAAACACATAATATATTATAATAAGTCTTAGGGACTCATTTGGAGCTCCAAAAAGCCTTAAAATTTCACCTCGCGCTAAAACAAAGTCATTATAACTAGTTTTATTCAAAATTTAGCCTTTAAAGGCATTTTTGGCTCCGATATGACTCTAGCAAAGTTTTGATCCTAAATGAGTATTAAAAAATATAATATGTTATAATAAGTCTTAGGGACTCATTTGGAGATCTAAAAAGTCTTAAAAGCTCACCTCGCGTAAAAACTAAGTCCTTATAACTAGATTTTTCGAAATCGAGCCTTTAAAGGGTTTTTTGGATCCGATGTCAATCTAGCAAAGTTGTTTTGTTCTGAAACGTGCATTTAAACATATAATATATTATAATAACTGTTAGGGACTTATTTGTATCTCCAAAAAACCTTAAAAACTCACCTCGCCCAAAACCTAAGTCCTTATAACTAGTTTTGCTGAAATCGACCCTTTAACGGGCCTTGTTGGCTCTATGTGACTCTAGCAAAGTTGTTTTGTTCACAAACGTGTATTTAAACAAATAATATATTATAATAAGTCTTAGAGACTCATTTGGAGATCCAAAAAATCTTAAAAACTCACCTCGCGCAAAAACTAAGTCCTTATAACTAGTTTTGCTTAAACCGAGCCTTTAAAGGCCTTTTTTTGGCTGCGATGTGAATCTAGCAAAGTTGTTTTTTTCCCAAATGTGTATTTAAACATATAATATATAATAAGTCTTAGGAACGCATTTGGAATTCCAAAAAACCTTAAAAACTCACTTCGCGCAAAAACTAAGTCCTTAGAACAAGTTTTGTCGAAATCTAGCCTTTAACGGGATTTTTTTGGGTCCGATGTGACTCTAGCAAAGTTGTTTTTTTCCCAAAATATTATAATAAGTCTTAGGGAATCATTTGGAGCTCCAAAAAACCTTAAAAACTCACCTCGCGTAAAAACTAAGTTCTTATACCTTGTTTTGCCGAAATCGAGCCTTTAAAACCTTTCTTGGCTCCGATGTGATTCTAGCAAAGTTGTTTTAGTCCCAAACGTCAAACATAAAATATATTATAATAGGGACTCATTTGGTGCTCCAAAAAATCTTAAAAACTTACCTCGCACAAAAACTAAGTCCTTATAACTAGTTTTTCTGAAATCGAGCCTTTAAAGGACTTTTTTGGCTACAATCTGAATCTAGCAAAGTTGTTTTCTTATCAAACGTGTATTTAAACATATAATATATTATAATAAGTCTGAGGGACTTATTTGGATCTCCAAAAAATGTTAAAAACTCAGCTCGCGCAAAAACTAAGTCTTTATAACTAATTTTGCTGAAATCCAACCTTTAAAGGGCTTTTTTGGCTCCGATGTGAATCTACCAAAGTTGTTTTGTTCCCAAACGTGTATTTAAAGATATATTATATTATAATTAGTCTTAGGGACTCATTTGGATGTCCAAAAAACCTTAATAACTCACCTCGTGCAAAACTAAGTCCTTATAACTAGTTTTGCCCAAATCGTGGCTTTAAAGGGCTTTTTTGGCTCCGATGTTAATCTGGCAAAGTTATTTGGTTCCCAAACGTGTATTTAATAAAACACATAATATATTATAATAAGTCTTAGAGACTCATTTGGAGCTCCAAAAAGCCTTAAAATTTCACCTCGCGCTAAAACAAAGTCATTATAACTAGTTTTATTCAAAATTTAGCCTTTAAAGGCATTTTTGGCTCCGATATGACTCTAGCAAAGTTTTGATCCTAAATGAGTATTAAAAAATATAATATGTTATAATAAGTCTTAGGGACTCATTTGGAGATCTAAAAAGTCTTAATTAAAAGCTCACCTCGCGTAAAAACTAAGTCCTTATAACTAGTTTTTCCGAAATCGAGCCTTTAAAGGGTTTTTTGGATCCGATGTGAATCTAGCAAAGTTGTTTTGTTCTGAAACGTGAATTTAAACATATAATATATTATAATAACTGTTAGGGACTTATTTGGATCTCCAAAAAACCTTAAAAACTCAACTCGCCCAAAACCTAAGTCCTTATAACTAGTTTTGCTGAAATCGACCCTTTAAGGGGCCTTGTTGGCTCTGATGTGACTCTAGCTAAGTTGTTTTGTTCCCAAACGTATATTTAAACAAATAATATATTATAGTAAGTCTTAGAGACTCATTTGGAGATCCAAAAAATCTTAAAAACTCACCTCGCGCAAAAACTAAGTCCTTATAACTAGTTTTGCTTAAATCGAGCCTTTAAAGGCCTTTTTTTGGCTGCGATGTGAATCTAGCAAAGTTGTTTTGTTCCCAAATGTGTATTTAAACATATAATATATAATAAGTCTTAGGGACTCATTTGGAGTTCCAAAAAACCTTAAAAACTCACTTCGCGCAAAAACTAAGTCCTTAGAAGAAGTTTTGTCGAAATCTAGCCTTTAACGGGATTTTTTTGGGTCCGATGGGACTCTAGCAAAGTTGTTTTTTTCCCAAAATATTATAATAAGTCTTAGGGAATCATTTGGAGCTCCAAAAAACCTTAAAAACTCACCTCGCGTAAAAACTAAGTTCTTATACCTTGTTTTTTTCGAAATCGAGCCTTTAAAACCTTTCTTGGCTCCGATGTGATTCTAGCAAAGTTGTTTTAGTCCCAAACGTCAAACATACAATATATTATAATAGGGACTCATTTGGTGCTCCAAAAAATCTTGAAAACTTACCTCGCACAAAAACTAAGTCCTTATAACTAGTTTTTCTTAAATCGAGCCTTTAAAGGGCTTTTTTGGCTACAATCTGAATCTAGCGAAGTTGTTTTCTTCTCAAACATGTATTTAAACATATAATATATTATAATAAGTCTGAGGGACTTATTTGGATCTCCAAAAAATGTTAAAAACTCAGCTCGCACAAAAACTAAGTCTTTATAACTAGTTTTGCTGAAATCCAACCTTTAAAGGGCTTTTTTGGGTCCGATGTGAATCTACCAAAGTTGTTTTGTTCCCAAACGTGTATTTAAAGATATATTATATTATAATTAGTCTTAGGGACTCATTTGGAGTTCCAAAAAACCTTAAAAACTCACTTCGCGCAAAAACTAAGTCATTAGAACAAGTTTTGTCGAAATCGAGCCTTTAACGGGCTTTTTTGGGGTCCGATGTGACTCTAGCAAAGTTGTTTTGTTCCCAAAATATTATAATAAGTCTTAGGGAATCATTTGGAGCTCCAAAAAACCTTAAAAACTCACCTCGCGTAAAAACTAAGTTCTTATACCTTGTTTTGCCGAAATCGAGCCTTTAAAGCCATTTTTGGCTTCGATGTGACTCTAGCAAAGTTGTTTTGGTCCCAAAAGTCAAACATATAATATATTATAATATGTCTGAGTGACATATTTGGATCTCTAAAAAACATTAAAAACTCACATCGCGCAAAATCTAAATCCTTATAACTAGTTTTGCTGAAATCCAACCTTTAGAGGGCTTTTTTTTCGCTTCGATGTGTAACTACCAAAGTTGTTTTGCTCCGAAACGTGTATTTAAATATATATTATATTATAATTACTCTTAGGGACTCATTTGGATGTCCAAAAAACCTTAAAAACTCACCTCGTGCAAAACTAAGTCCTTATAACAAGTTTTGCCCAAATCGAGCCTTTAAAGGGCTTTTTTGGCTCCGATGTTAATCTGGCAAAGTTGTTTGGTTCCCAAACGTGTATTTAATAAAACACATAATATATTATAATAAGTCTTATGTACTCATTTGGAGCTCCAACAAGCCTTAAAATTTCACCTCGCGCTAAAACAAAGTCATTTTAACTAGTTTTATTCAAAATTTAGCCTTTAAAGGGCTTTTGGCTCCGATATGACTCTAGCAAAGTTTTGATCCTAAATGAGTATTAGAAAATGTAATATGTTATAATAAGTCTTAGGGACTCATTTGGGGATCCAAAAAGTCTTAAAAGCTCACCTCGCGCAAAAACTAAGTCTTTATAACTAGTTTTGCCGAAATCGAGCCTTTAAAGGGTTTTTTGGCTCCGATGTGAATCTAGCAAAGTTGTTTTGTTCTCAAACGTGCATTTAAACATATAATATATTATAATTAGTGTTAGGGACTTATTTGGATCTCCAAAAAACCTTAAAAACTCGCCTCGCCCAAAAACTAAGTCCTTATAACTAGTTTTACCGAAATCGACCCTTTAACGGGCCTTGTTCGCTCTGATGTGACTCTAGCAAAGTTGTTTTGTTCCCAAACGTGTATTTAAACAAATAATATATTATAATAAGTCTTAGAGACTCATTTGGAGATCCAAAAAACCTTAAAAACTCCCCTCGCGCAAAAACTAAGTCCTTATAACAAGTTTTGCCGAAATTGAGCCTTTAACAGGCTTTTTTGGGGTCCGATGTGACTCTAGCAAAGTTGTTTTGTTCCCAAAATATTATAATAAGTCTTAGGGAATCATTTTCAGCTCCAAAAAACCTAAAAAACTCACCTCGCGTAAAAACTAAGTTCTTATACCTTGTTTTGCCGAAATCGAGCCTTTAAAGCGTTTTTTGGCTCCGATGTGACTCTAGCAAAGTTGTTTTGGTCCCAAACGTCAAACATGTTAATATATTATAATTAGTCTTAGGGACTCCTTTGGAGCTCTAAAAAATCTTAAAAACTCAACTCGCGCAAAAACTAAGTCCTTATCACTAGTTTTTCTGAAATCGAGCCTTTAGAGGGCTTTTTTGACCTGAATCTAGCAAAGTTGTTTTCTTCTCAAACGTGTATTTAAACAGATAATATATTATAATAAGTTTGGGGGACTTATTTGGATCTCCAAAAAACGTTAAAAACTCACCTCGCGCAAAAACTAAGTCCTTATAACTAGTTTTGCTGAAATCCAACCTTTAAAAGGATTTTTTAGCTCCGATGTGAATCTACCAAAGTTGTTTTGTTCCCAAACGTGTATTTAAAGATATATTATATTATAGTTAGTCTTAGGGACTTATTTGGATGTCCAAAAAACCTTAAAAACTCACCTCGCGCAAAACTAAGTCCTTATAACTAGTTTTGCCCAAATCGAGCCTTTAAAGGTCTTTTTTGGCTCGGATGTTAATCTGGCAAAGTTGTTTGGTTCACAAACGTGTATTTAATAAAACACATAATATATTATAATAAATCTTAGGGACTCATTTGGAGCTCCAACAAGCCTTAAAATTTCACGTCGCGCTAAAACAAAGTCATTATAACTAGTTTTATTCAAAATTTAGCCTTTAATGGGCTTTTTGGCTCCGATATGACTCTAGCAAATTTTGATCCTGAATGAGTATTAAAAAATATAATATGTTATAATAAGTCTTAGGGACTCATTTGGAGATCCAAAAAGTCTTAAAAGCTCACCTCGCGCAAAAACTAAGTCCTTATAACTAGTTTTGCCGAAATCGAGCCTTTAAAGGGTTTTTTTGGCTCTGATGTGAATCTAGCAAAGTTGTTTTGTTCTCAAACGTGTATTTAAACATATAATATATTATAATAACTATTAGGGACTCCTTTGGATCTCCAAAAAACCTTAAAAACTCACCTCGCCCAAAAACTAAGTCCTTATAACTAGTTTTGTCGAAATCGACCCTTTAACGGGCCTTGTTGGCTCTGATGTGACTCTAGCAAAGTTGTTTTGTCTCTAAACGTGTATTTAAACAAATAATATATTACAATAAGTCTTAGAGACTCATTTGGAGATCCAAAAAACCTTAAAAACTCACCTCGCGCAAAAACTAAGTCCTTATAACTAGTTTTGCTTAAATCGAGCCTTTAAAGGCCTTTTTTGGCTTCGATGTGAATCTAGCAAAGTTGATTTGTTACCAAATGTGTATTTAAACATATAATATATAATAAGTCTTAGGGACTAATTTTCTGTTCCAAAAAACCTTAAAAACTCACTTCGCCCAAAAACTAAGTCCTTATAACAAGTTTTGCCGAAATCGAGCCTTTAATGGGCTTTTTTGGGGTCCGATGTGACTCTAGCAAAGTTGTTTTGTTCCCAAAATATTATAATAAGTCTTAGAGAATCATTTGGAGCTCCAAAAAACCTTAAAAATGCACCTCGCGTAAAAACTAAGTTCTTATACCTTGTTTTGCCGAAATCGAGCCTTTAAAGCCTTTTTCGGCTCCGATGTGACTCTAGCAAACTTGTTTTGGTCCCAAACGTCAAACATATAGTATATTATAATAAGTCTTAGGGACTCATTTGGAGATCTAAAAAATCTTAAAAACTCACCTCGCGCAAAAACTATGTCCTTATAACTAGATTTTCTGAAATCGAGCCTTTAAAGGGCTTTTTTGGCTACAATCTGAATCTAGCAAAGTTGTTTTCTTCTCAAACGTGTATTTAAACAATATATTATAATATGTCTGAGGGACATATTTGGATCTCCAAAAAACATTAAAAACTCACATCGCGCAAAATCTAAATCCTTATAACTAGTTTTGCTGAAATCCAACCTTTAAAGGGCTTTTTTTTCGCTTCGATGTGTATCTACCAAATCTGTTTTGCTCCGAAACGTGTATTTAAAGATATATTATATTATAATTACTCTTAGGGACTCATTTGGATGTCCAAAAAACCTTAAAAACTCACCTCGTACAAAACTAAGTCCTTATAACAAGTTTTGCCCAAATCGAGCCTTTAAAGGGCTTTTTTGGCTCTGATGTTAATCTGGCAAAGTTGTTTGGTTCCCAAACGTGTATTTAATAAAACACATAATATATTATAATAAGTCTTATGTACTCATTTGGAGATCCAACAAGCCTTAAAATTTCACCTCGCGCTAAAACAAAGTCATTTTAACTAGTTTTATTCAAAATTTAGCCTTTAAAGGGCTTTTTTGCTCCGATATGACTTTAGCAAAGTTTTGATCCTAAATGAGTATTAAAAAATATAATATGTTATAATAAGTCTTAGGGACACATTTGGAGATCCAAAAAGTCTTAAAAGCTCACCTCGCGCAAAAACTAAGTCCTTATAACTAGTTTTGCCGAATCGAGCCTTTAAAGGGTTTTTTGGCTCCGATGCGAATCTAGCAAAGTTGTTTTGTTCCCAAAATATTATAATAAGTCTTAGGGAATCATTTTCAGCTCCAAAAAACCTTAAAAACTCACTTCGCGTAAAAACTAAGTTCTTATACCTTGTTTTGCCGAAATCGAGCCTTTAAAGCGTTTTGTGGCTCCGATGTGACTCTAGCAAAGTTGTTTTTGTCCCAAACGTCAAACATATTAATATATTATAATTAGTCTTGGGGACTCATTTGAAGCTCCAAAAAATATTAAAAACTCAACTCCCGCAAAAACTAAGTCCTTATAACTAGTTTTGCTGAAATCCAACCTTTAAAGGGATTTTTTGGCTCCGATGTGAATCTACCAAAGTTGTTTTGTTCCCAAACGTGTATTTAAAGATATATTATATTATAGTTAGTCTTAGGGACTCATTTGGATGTCCAAAAAACCTTAAAACTCACCTCGCGCAAAACTAAGTCCTTATAACTAGTTTTGCTCAAATCGAGCCTTTAAAGGTCTTTTTTGGCTCGGATGTTAATCTGGCAAAGTTGTTTGGTTCACAAACGTGTATTTAATAAAACACATAATATATTATAATAAATCTTAGGGACTCATTTGGAGCTCCAACAAGCCTTAAAATTTCACCTCGCGCTAAAACAAAGTCATTATAACTAGTTTTATTCAAAATTTAGCCTTTAATGGGCTTTTTGGCTCCGATATGACTCTAGCAAATTTTGATCCTAAATGAGTATTAAAAAATATAATATGTTATAATAAGTCTTAGGGACTCATTTGGAGATCCAAAAAGTCTTAAAAGCTCACCTCGCGCAAAAACTAAGTCCTTATAACTAGTTTTGCCGAAATCGAGCCTTTAAAGGGTTTTTTTGGCTCCGATGTGAATCTAGCAAAGTTGTTTTGTTCTCAAACGTGTATTTAAACATATAATATATTATAATAACTATTAGGGACTCATTTGGATCTCCAAAAAACCTTAAAAACTCACCTCGCCCAAAAACTAAGTCCTTATAACTAGTTTTGTCGAAATCGACCCTTTAACGGGCCTTGTTGTCTCTGATGTGACTCTAGCAAAGTTGTTTTGTCTCTAAACGTGTATTTAAACAAATAATATATTACAATAAGTCTTAGAGACTCATTTGGAGATCCAAAAAACCTTAAAAACTCACCTCGCGCAAAAACTAAGTCCTTATAACTAGTTTTGCTTAAATCGAGCCTTTAAAGGCCTTTTTTGGCTTCGATGTGAATCTAGCAAAGTTGATTTGTTCCCAAATGTGTATTTAAACATATAATATATAATAAGTCTTAGGGACTCATTTTCTGTTCCAAAAAACCTTAAAAACTCACTTCGCCCAAAAACTAAGTCCTTATAACAAGTTTTGCCGAAATCGAGCCTTTAACGGGCTTTTTTGGGGTCCGATGTGACTCTAGCAAAGTTGTTTTGTTCCCAAAATATTATAATAAGTCTTAGAGAATCATTTGGAGCTCAAAAAAACCTTAAAAATGCACCTCGCGTAAAAACTAAGTTCTTATACCTTGTTTTGCCGAAATCGAGCCTTTAAAGCCTTTTTCGGCTCCGATGTGACTCTAACAAACTTGTTTTGGTCCCAAACGTCAAACATATAGTATATTATAATAAGTCTTAGGGACTCATTTGGAGATCTAAAAAATCTTAAAAACTCACCTCGCGCAAAAACTATGTCCTTATAACTAGATTTTCTGAAATCGAGCCTTTAAAGGGCGTTTTTGGCTACAATCTGAATCTAGCAAAGTTGTTTTCTTCTCAAACGTGTATTTAAACAATATATTATAATATGTCCGAGGGACATATTTGGATCTCCAAAAAACATTAAAAACTCACATCGCGCAAAATCTAAATCCTTATAACTAGTTTTGCTGAAATCCAACCTTTAAAGGGCTTTTTTTTCGCTTCGATGTGTATCTACCAAAGTTGTTTTGCTCCGAAACGTGTATTTAAAGATATATTATATTATAATTACTCTTAGGGACTCATTTGGATGTCCAAAAAACCTTAAAAACTCACCTCGTACAAAACTAAGTCCTTATAACAAGTTTTGCCCAAATCGAGCCTTTAAAGGGCTTTTTTGGCTCCGATGTTAATCTGGCAAATTTGTTTGGTTCCCAAACGTGTATTTAATAAAACACATAATGTATTATAATAAGTCTTATATACTCATATGGAGCTCCAACGAGCCTTAAAATTTCACCTCGCGCTAAAACAAAGTCATTTTAACTAGTTTTATTCAAAATTTAGCCTTTAAAGGGCTTTTTTGCTCCGATATGTCTTTAGCAAAGTTTTGATCCTAAATGAGTATTAAAAAATATAATATGTTATAATAAGTCTTAGGGACACATTTGGAGATCCAAAAAGTCTTAAAAGCTCACCTCGTGCAAAAACTAAGTCCTTATAACTAGTTTTGCCGAAATCGAGCCTTTAAAGGGTTTTTTGGCTCCGATGCGAATCTAGCAAAGTTGTTTTGTTCTCAAACGTGCATTTAAACATATAATATATTATAATAAGTGTTAGGGACTTATTTGGATCTCCAAAAAACCTTAAAAACTCGCCTCGCGCAAAAACTAAGTCCTTATAACTAGTTTTGCCGAAATCGACCCTTTAACGGGCCTTGTTGGCTCTGATGTGACTCTAGCAAAGTTGTTTTGTTCCCAAACGTGTATTTAAACAAATAATATATTATAATAAGTCTTAGAGACTCATTTGGAGATCCAAAAAACCTTAAAAACTCACCTCGCGCAAAAACTAAGTCCTTATAACAAGTTTTGCAGAAATCGAGCCTTTAACAGGCTTTTTTGGGGTCCGATGTGACTCTAGCAAAGTTGTTTTGTTCCCAAAATATTATAATCAGTCTTAGGGAATCATTTTCAGCTCCAAAAAACCTTAAAAACTCACCTCGCGTAAAAACTAAGTTCTTATACCTTGTTTTGCCGAAATCGAGCCTTTAAAGTGTTTTGTGGCTCCGATGTGACTCTAGCAAAGTTGTTTTGGTCCCAAATGTCAAACATATTAATATATTATAATTAGTCTTAGGGACTCATTTGGAGCTCCAAAAAATCTTAAAAGCTCACCTCGCGCAAAAACTAAGTCCTTATAACTAGTTTTGCCGAAATCGAGCCTTTAAAGGGTTTTTTGGCTCTGATGTGAATCTAGCAAAGTTGTTTTATTCTCAAACGTGTATTTAAACATATAATATATTATAATAAGTGTTAGGGACTTATTTAGATCTCCATAAAACCCTAAAAACTCACCTCGTCCAAAAACTAAGTCCTTATAACTAGTTTTGCCGAAATCGACCTTTTAACGGGCCTTGTTGGCTCTGATGTGACTCTAGCAAAGTTGTTCTAAACGTGTATTTAAACAAATAATATATTATAATAAGTCTTAGAGACTCATTTGGAGATCCAAAAAACCTTAAAAACTCACCTCGCGCAAAAACTAAGTCCTTATAACTAGTTTTGCTTAAATCGAGCCTTTAAAGGTCTTTTGTGGCTCCGATGTGAATCTAGCAAAGTTGTTTTGTTCCTAAATGTGTATTTAAATATATAATATATAATAAGTCTTAGAGACTCATTTGGAGATCCAAAAAACCTTAAAAACTCACCTCGCGCAAAAACTAAGTCCTTATAACTAGTTTTGCTTAAATCGAGCCTTTAAAGGCCTTTTTTGGCTTCGATGTGAATCTAGCAAAGTTGATTTGTTCCCAAATGTGTATTTAAACATATAATATATAATAAGTCTTAGGGACTCATTTTCTGTTCCAAAAAACCTTAAAAACCCACTTCGCCCGAAAACTAAGTCCTTATAACAAGTTTTGCCGAAATCGAGCCTTTAACGGGCTTTTTTGGGGTCCGATGTGACTCTAGCAAAGTTGTTTTGTTCCCAAAATATTATAATCAGTCTTAGGGAATCATTTTTCAGCTCCAAAAAACCTTAAAAACTCACCTCGCGTAAAAACTAAGTTCTTATACCTTGTTTTGCCGAAATCGAGCCTTTAAAGTGTTTTGTGGCTCCGATGTGACTCTAGCAAAGTTGTTTTGGTCCCAAATGTCAAACATATTAATATATTATAATTAGTCTTAGGGACTCAGTTGGAGCTCCAAAAAATCTTAAAAACTCAACTCGCGCAAAAACTAAGTCCTTATAACTAGTTTTTCCGAAATCGAGCCTTTAAAGGGCTTTTTTGGCCTGAATCTAGCAAAGTTGTTTTCTTCTCAAACGTGTATTTAAACAGATAATATATTATAATAAGTTTGGGGGACTTATTTGGATCTCCAAAAAACGTTAAAAACTCACCTCGCGCAAAAACTAAGTCCTTATAACTAGTTTTGCTGAAATCCAACCTTTAAAGGGATTTTTTGGCTCCGATGTGAATCTACCAAAGTTGTTTTGTTCCCAAACGTGTATTTAAAGATATATTATATTATAGTTAGTCTTAGGGACTCATTTGGATGTCCAAAAAACCTTAAAAACTCACCTCGCGCAAAACTAAGTCCTTATAACTAGTTTTGCCCAAATCGAGCCTTTAAAGGTCTTTTTTGGCTCGGATGTTAATCTGGCAAAGTTGTTTGGTTCACAAACGTGTATTTAATAAAACACATAATATATTATAATAAATCTTAGGGACTCATTTGGAGCTCCAACAAGCCTTAAAATTTCACCTCGCGCTAAAACAAAGTCATTATAACTAGTTTTATTCAAAATTTAGCCTTTAATGGGCTTTTTGGCTCCGATATGACTCTAGCAAATTTTGATCCTAAATGAGTATTAAAAAATATAATATGTTATAATAAGTCTTAGGGACTCATTTGGAGATCCAAAAAGTCTTAAAAGCTCACCTCGTGCAAAAACTAAGTCCTTATAACTAGTTTTGCCGAAATCGAGCCTTTAAAGGGTTTTTTTGGCTCCGATGTGAATCTAGCAAAGTTGTTTTGTTCTCAAACGTGTATTTAAACATATAATATATTATAATAAGTGTTAGGGACTTATTTAGATCTCCATAAAACCCTAAAAACTCACCTCGTCCAAAAACTAAGTCCTTATAACTAGTTTTGCCGAAATCGACCTTTTAACGGGCCTTGTTGGCTCTGATGTGACTCTAGCAAAGCTGTTATAAACGTGTATTTAAACAAATAATATATTATAATAAGTCTTAGAGACTCATTTGGAGATCCAAAAAACCTTAAAAACTCACCTCGCGCAAAAACTAGGTCCTTATAACTAGTTTTGCTTAAATCGAGCCTTTAAAGGCCTTTTGTGGCTCCGATATGAATCTAGCGAAGTTGTTTTGTTCCTAAATGTGTATTTAAATATATAATATATAATAAGTCTTAGAGACTCATTTGGAGATCCAAAAAACCTTAAAAACTCACCTCGCGCAAAAACTAAGTCCTTATAACTAGTTTTGCTTAAATCGAGCCTTTAAAGGCCTTTTTTGGCTTCGATGTGAATCTAGCAAAGTTAATTTGTTCCCAAATGTGTATTTAAACATATACTATATAATAAGTCTTAGGGACTCATTTTCTGTTCCAAAAAACCTTAAAAACCCACTTCGCCCGAAAACTAAGTCCTTATAACAAGTTTTGCCGAAATCGAGCCTTTAACGGGCTTTTTTGGGGTCCGATGTGACTCTAGCAAAGTTGTTTTGTTCCCAAAATATTATAATCAGTCTTAGGGAATCACTTTTCAGCTCCAAAAAACCTTAAAAACTCACCTCGCGTAAAAACTAAGTTCTTATACCTTGTTTTGCCGAAATCGAGCCTTTAAAGTGTTTTGTGGCTCCGATGTGACTCTAGCAAAGTTGTTTTGGTCCCAAATGTCAAACATATTAATATATTATAATTAGTCTTAGGGACTCAGTTGGAGCTCCAAAAAATCTTAAAAACTCAACTCGCGCAAAAACTAAGTCCTTATAACTAGTTTTTCCGAAATCGAGCCTTTAAAGGGCTTTTTTGGCCTGAATCTAGCAAAGTTGTTTTCTTCTCAAACGTGTATTTAAACAGATAATATATTATAATAAGTTTGGGGGACTTATTTGGATCTCCAAAAAACGTTAAAAACTCACCTCGCGCAAAAACTAAGTCCTTATAACTAGTTTTGCTGAAATCCAACCTTTAAAGGGATTTTTTGGCTCCGATGTGAATCTACCAAAGTTGTTTTGTTCCCAAACGTGTATTTAAAGATATATTATATTATAGTTAGTCTTAGGGACTCATTTGGATGTCCAAAAAACCTTAAAAACTCACCTCGCGCAAAACTAAGTCCTTATAACTAGTTTTGCCCAAATCGAGCCTTTAAAGGTCTTTTTTGGCTCGGATGTTAATCTGGCAAAGTTGTTTGGTTCACAAACGTGTATTTAATAAAACACATAATATATTATAATAAATCTTAGGGACTCATTTGGAGCTCCAACAAGCCTTAAAATTTCACCTCGCGCTAAAACAAAGTCATTATAACTAGTTTTATTCAAAATTTAGCCTTTAATGGGCTTTTTGGCTCCGATATGACTCTAGCAAATTTTGATCCTAAATGAGTATTAAAAAATATAATATGTTATAATAAGTCTTAGGGACTCATTTGGAGATCCAAAAAGTCTTAAAAGCTCACCTCGTGCAAAAACTAAGTCCTTATAACTAGTTTTGCCGAAATCGAGCCTTTAAAGGGTTTTTTTGGCTCCGATGTGAATCTAGCAAAGTTGTTTTGTTCTCAAACGTGTATTTAAACATATAATATATTATAATAAGTGTTAGGGACTTATTTAGATCTCCATAAAACCCTAAAAACTCACCTCGTCCAAAAACTAAGTCCTTATAACTAGTTTTGCCGAAATCGACCTTTTAACGGGCCTTGTTGGCTCTGATGTGACTCTAGCAAAGCTGTTCTAAACGTGTATTTAAACAAATAATATATTATAATAAGTCTTAGAGACTCATTTGGAGATCCAAAAAACCTTAAAAACTCACCTCGCGCAAAAACTAGGTCCTTATAACTAGTTTTGCTTAAATCGAGCCTTTAAAGGCCTTTTGTGGCTCCGATATGAATCTAGCGAAGTTGTTTTGTTCCTAAATGTGTATTTAAATATATAATATATAATAAGTCTTAGAGACTCATTTGGAGATCCAAAAAACCTTAAAAACTCACCTCGCGCAAAAACTAAGTCCTTATAACTAGTTTTGCTTAAATCGAGCCTTTAAAGGCCTTTTTTGGCTTCGATGTGAATCTAGCAAAGTTAATTTGTTCCCAAATGTGTATTTAAACATATACTATATAATAAGTCTTAGGGACTCATTTTCTGTTCCAAAAAACCTTAAAAACCCACTTCGCCCGAAAACTAAGTCCTTATAACAAGTTTTGCCGAAATCGAGCCTTTAACGAGCTTTTTTGGGGTCCGATGTGACTCTAGCAAAGTTGTTTTGTTCCCAAAATATTATAATCAGTCTTAGGGAATCATTTTTCAGCTCCAAAAAACCTTAAAAACTCACCTCGCGTAAAAACTAAGTTCTTATACCTTGTTTTGCCGAAATCGAGCCTTTAAAGTGTTTTGTGGCTCCGATGTGACTCTAGCAAAGTTGTTTTGGTCCCAAATGTCAAACATAATAATATATTATAATTAGTCTTAGGGACTCAGTTGGAGCTCCAAAAAATCTTAAAAACTCAACTCGCGCAAAAACTAAGTCCTTATAACTAGTTTTTCCGAAATCGAGCCTTTAAAGGGCTTTTTTGGCCTGAATCTAGCAAAGTTGTTTTCTTCTCAAACGTGTATTTAAACAGATAATATATTATAATAAGTTTGGGGGACTTATTTGGATCTCCAAAAAACGTTAAAAACTCACCTCGCGCAAAAACTAAGTCCTTATAACTAGTTTTGCTGAAATCCAACCTTTAAAGGGATTTTTTGGCTCCGATGTGAATCTACCAAAGTTGTTTTGTTCCCAAACGTGTATTTAAAGATATATTATATTATAGTTAGTCTTAGGGACTCATTTGGATGTCCAAAAAACCTTAAAAACTCACCTCGCGCAAAACTAAGTCCTTATAACTAGTTTTGCCCAAATCGAGCCTTTAAAGGTCTTTTTTGGCTCGGATGTTAATCTGGCAAAGTTGTTTGGTTCACAAACGTGTATTTAATAAAACACATAATATATTATAATAAATCTTAGGGACTCATTTGGAGCTCCAACAAGCCTTAAAATTTCACCTCGCGCTAAAACAAAGTCATTATAACTAGTTTTATTCAAAATTTAGCCTTTAATGGGCTTTTTGGCTCCGATATGACTCTAGCAAATTTTGATCCTAAATGAGTATTAAAAAATATAATATGTTATAATAAGTCTTAGGGACTCATTTGGAGATCCAAAAAGTCTTAAAAGCTCACCTCGTGCAAAAACTAAATCCTTATAACTTGTTTTGCCGAAATCGAGCCTTTAAAGGGTTTTTTTGGCTCCGATGTGAATCTAGCAAAGTTGTTTTGTTCTCAAACGTGTATTTAAACATATAATATATTATAATAAGTGTTAGGGACTTATTTAGATCTCCATAAAACCCTAAAAACTCACCTCGTCCAAAAACTAAGTCCTTATAACTAGTTTTGCTGAAATCGACCTTTTAACGGGCCTTGTTGGCTCTGATGTGACTCTAGCAAAGCTGTTCTAAACGTGTATTTAAACAAATAATATATTATAATAAGTCTTAGAGACTCATTTGGAGATCCAAAAAACCTTAAAAACTCACCTCGCGCAAAAACTAAGTCCTTATAACTAGTTTTGCTTAAATCGAGCGTTTAAAGGCCTTTTGTGGCTCCGATGTGAATCTAGCGAAGTTGTTTTGTTCCTAAATGTGTATTTAAATATATAATATATAATAAGTCTTAGAGACTCATTTGGAGATACAAAAAACCTTAAAAACTCACCTCGCGCAAAAGCTAAGTCCTTATAACTAGTTTTGCTTAAATCGAGCCTTTAAAGGCCTTTTTTGGCTTCGATGTGAATCCAGCAAAGTTGATTTGTTCCCAAATGTGTATTTAAACATATACTATATAATAAGTCTTAGGGACTCATTTTCTGTTCCAAAAAACCTTAAAAACACACTTCGCCCGAAAACTAAGTCCTTATAACAAGTTTTGCCGAAATCGAGCCTTTAACGGGCTTTTTTGGGGTCCGATGTGACTCTAGCAAAGTTGTTTTGTTCCTAAAATATTATAATCAGTCTTAGGGAATCATTTTTCAGCTCCAAAAAACCTTAAAAACTCACCTCGCGTAAAAACTAAGTTCTTATACCTTGTTTTGCCGAAATCGAGCCTTTAAAGTGTTTTGTGGCTCCGATGTGACTCTAGCAAAGTTGTTTTGGTCCCGAATGTCAAACATATTAATATATTATAATTAGTCTTAGGGACTCATTTGGAGCTCCAAAAAATCTTAAAAACTCAACTCGCGCAAAAACTAAGTCCTTATAACTAGTTTTTCCGAAATCGAGCCTTTAAAGGGCTTTTTTGGCCTGAATCTAGCAAAGTTGTTTTCTTCTCAAGCGTGTATTTAAACAGATAATATATTATAATAAGTTTGGGGGACTTATTTGGATCTCCAAAAAACGTTAAAAACTCACCTCGCGCAAAAACTAAGTCCTTATAACTAGTTTTGCTGAAATCCAACCTTTAAAGGGATTTTTTGGCTCCGATGTGAATCTACCAAAGTTGTTTTGTTCCCAAACGTGTATTTAAAGATATATTATATTATAGTTAGTCTTAGGGACTCATTTGGATGTCCAAAAAACCTTAAAAACTCACCTCGCGCAAAACTAAGTCCTTATAACTAGTTTTGCCCAAATAGAGCCTTTAAATGTCTTTTTTGGCTCGGATGTTAATCTGGAAAAGTTGTTTAGTTCCCAAACGTGTATTTAATAAAACACATAATATATTATAATAAATCTTAGGGACTCATTTGGAGCTCCAACAAGCCTTAAAATTTCACCTCGCGCTAAAACAAAGTGATTATAACTAGTTTTATTCAAAATTTAGCCTTTAATGGGCTTTTTGGCTCCGATATGACTCTAGCAAATTTTGATCCTAAATGAGTATTAAAATATATAATATGTTATAATAAGTCTTAGGGACTCATTTGGAGATCCAAAAAGTCTTAAAAGCTCACCTCGCGCAAAAACTAAGTCCTTATAACTAGTTTTGCCGAAATCAAGCCTTTAAAGGATTTTTTTGGCTCCGATGTGAATCTAGCAAAGTTGTTATATTCTCAAACGTGTATTTAAACATATAATATATTATAATAACTATTAGGGACTTATTTGGATCTCCAAAAAACCTTAAAAACTCACCTCGCCCAAAAACTAAGTCCTTATAACTAGTTTTGTCGAAATCGACCCTTTAACGGGCCTTGTTGGCCTTGATGTGACTCTAGCAAAGTTGTTTTGTCTCTAAACGTGTATTTAAACAAATATTATATTACAATAAGTCTTAGAGACTCATTTGGAGATCCAAAAAACCTTAAAAACTCACCTCGCGCAAAAACTAAGTCCTTATAACTAGTTTTGCTTAAATCGAGCCTTTAAAGGCCTTTTTTGGCTTCGATGTGAATCTAGCAAAGTTGATTTGTTCCCAAATATGTATTTAAATATATAATATATAATAAGTCTTAGGGACTCATTTTCTGTGCCAAAAAACCTTAAAAACCCACTTCGCCCGAAAACTAAGTCCTTATAACAAGTTTTGCCGAAATCGAGCCTTTAACGGGCTTTTTTGGGTTCCGATGTGACTCTAGCAAAGTTGTTTTGTTCCCAAAATATTATAATAAGTCTTAGAGAATCATTTGGAGCTCCAAAAAACCTTAAAAACGCACCTCGCGTAAAAACTAAGTTCTTATACCTTGTTTTGCCGAAATCGAGCCTTTAAAGCCTTTTTCGGCTCCGATGGGACTCTAGCAAAGTTGTTTTGGTCCCAAACGTCAAACATATAGTATATTATAATAAGTCTTAGTGACTCATTTGGAGATCCAAAAAATCTTAAAAACTCACCACGCGCAAAAACTATGTCCTTATAACTAGATTTTCTGAAATCGAGCCTTTAAAGGGCTTTTTTGGCTACAATATGAATCTAGCAAAGTTGTTTTCTTCTCAAACGTGTATTTAAGCAATATATTATAATATGTCTGAGGGACATATTTGGATCTCCAAAAAACATTAAAAACTCACATCGCGCAAAATCTAAGTCCTTATAACTAGTTTTGCTGAAATCCAAGCTTTAAAGGGCTTTTTTTTTACTTCGATGTGTATCTACCAAAGTTGTTTTGTTCCGAAACGTGTATTTAAAGATATATTATATTATAATTACTCTTAGGGACTCATTTGGATGTCCAAAAAACCTTAAAAACTCACCTCGTGCAAAACTAAGTCCTTATAACTAATTTTGCCCAAATCGAGCCTTTAAAGGGCTTTTTTGGCTCCGATGTTAATCTGGCAAAGTTGTTTGGTTCCCAAACGTGTATTTAATAAAACACATAATATATTATAATAAGTCTTATGTACTCATTTGGAGCTCCAACAAGCCTTAAAATTTCACCTCGCGCTAAAACAAAGTCATTTTAACTAGTTTTATTCAAAATTTAGCCTTTAAAGGGCTTTTTGGCTCCGATATGACTCTAGCAAAGTTTTAATCCTAAATGAGTATTAAAAAATATAATATGTTATAATAAGTCTTAGGGACTCATTTGGAGATCCAAAAAGTCTTAAAAGCTCACCTCGCGCAAAAACTAAGTCCTTATAACTAGTTTTGCCGAAATCGAGCCTTTAAAGGGTTTTTTGGCTCCGATGTGAATCTAGCAAAGTTGTTTTGTTCTCAAACGTGTATCTAAAAATATAATATATTATAATAAGTGTTAGGGACTTATTTAGATCTCCATAAAACCCTAAAAACTCACCTCGTCCAAAAACTAAGTCCTTATAACTAGTTTTGCCGAAATCGACCTTTTAACGGGCTTTTTTGGGGTCCGATGTGACTCTAGCAAAGTTGTTTTGTTCCCAAAATATTATAATAAGTCTTAGGGAATCATTTGGAGCTCCAAAAAACCTTAAAAACCCACCTTGCGTAAAAACTAAGTTCTTATACCTTGTTTTGCCGAAATCGAGCCTTTAAAGCCTTTTTTGGCTCCGATGTGACTCTAGCAAATTTATTTTGGTCCCAAACGTCAAAAATATAATATATTATAATAAGTCTTAGGGACTCATTTGGAGCTCCAAAAAATCTTAAAAACTTACCTCGCGCAAAAACTAAGTCCTTATAACTAGTTTTTCTGAAATAGCGCCTTTCAAGGGCTTTTTTTACTACAATCTAAATCTAGCAAATTTGTATTTAAATATATAATATATTATAACAAGTCTGAGGGACTTATTTGGATCTCCAAAAAATGTTAAAAACTAACCTCGCGCAAAAACTAAGTCCTTATAACTAGTTTTGCTAAAATCCAACCTTTAAAGGGCTTTTTTGGCTCCGATGTGAATCTACCAAAGTTGTTTTGTTCCTAAACGTATATTTAAAGATATATTATATTATAATTAGTCTTAGGGACTCATTTGGATGTCCAAAAAACCCTTAAAAACTTACCTTACGCAAAACTAAGTCCTTATAACTAGTTTTGCCCAAATCGAGCCTTTAAAGGGCTTTTTTGGCTTCGATGTTAATCTGGCAAAGTTGTTTGGTTCCCAAACGTTTATTTAATAAAACACATAATATATTATAATAAGTGTCAGGGACTCATTTGGAGCTCCAACAAGCCCTAAAGTTTCACCTCGCGCTAAAACAAAGTCATTATAACTAGTTTTATTCAAAATTTAGCGTTTAAAGGGCTTTTTGGCTCAGATATGACGCTGGCAAAGTTTTGATCCTAAATGAGCATTGAAAAAAATATAATATATTATAATAAGTCTTAGGGACTCATTTGGAGATCCAAAAAGTCTTAAAAGCTCACCTCGCACAAAAACTAAGTCCTTATAACTAGTATTGTCGAAATCGAGCCTTTAAAGGGTTTCTTGGCTCCGATGTGAATCTAGCAAAGTTGTTTTGTTCTCAAATTTGTATTTAAATATATAATATATTATAATAAGTCTTAGGGACTTACTTGGATCTCCAAAAAAACCTTAAAAATTCACCTCGCGCAAATACTAAGTCCTTATAACAAGTTTTGCCGAAATCGACCCTTTAACAGGCCTTGTTGGCTCCGATGTGACTCTAGCAAAGTTGTTTTGTTCCCAAACGTGTATTTAAACAAATAATATATTATAATAAGTCTTAGAGACTCATTTGGAGATCCAAAAAACCTTAAAAACTCACCTCGCGCAAAAACTAAGTCCTTATAACTAGTTTTGCTTAAATCGAGCCTTTAAAGGCCTTTTTTTGGCTCCGATGTGAATCTAGCAAAGTTGTTTTGTTTCCAAATGTGTATTTAAACATATAATATATAATAAGTCTTAGGGACTCATTTGGAGTTCCAAATAACCTTAAAAACTCACTTCGCGCAAAAACTAAGTCCTTATAACAAGTTTTGCTGAAATCGAGCCTTTAACGGGCTTTTTTGGGGTCGATCTAAACAACTTATCTAGAGTCATTTCAGAGCAAAAAAAAAAACCCATTTAAGGGCCCGATTTAGGTAAAACTAGTTACAAGGACTTAATTTTTGCGGGAGTTGAGTTATTAAGGCTTGTTGGAGCTCCTAATAAGGCCCTAAGACTTATTATAATATATTATATTTTTAAATACACATTTTGGAACAAAACAACTTTGTTTGATCACGAAGTGAGTTTTTAAGGATTGTTGGAGCCTGAATTGAGTCCCTATGACTTATTATAATATATTTTATGTCCAAATACTGGTTTGGGCTCAAAACAACTTTGCTATATTGACTTCGGAGCCAAAAAACCTATTTAAACGGCTTGATTTAGGCAAAACTAGTTATAAGCACTTAGTTTTTCTGCGTAGTGACTTTTTAAGGCTAGTTGGAGCTCTAAATGACTCCCTAAGACTTATTATAATATATTATATATTCTGACACTCATTTAGATTCAAAACAACTTTGTTAGAGTCATTTCAAAGCCAAGAAAGCCCTTTAAAGGCTCAATTCAGGCAAAACTTTGTTTTTTGCACAAGCTGAGTTTTTATGGCTTGTTGTAGCTCCAAATGAGTCCCTAAGACGTATAATAATATATTATATGTTATAATACTCATTTAGCATAAAAACAACTTTGCTAGTGTCACTTCGGAACGAAAAAAGCTTTTTAAAGGCTCAGTTTTGGCAAAACTGCCTATTATGACTTTGTTTTCGCGCGAAGAGAGTTTTTAAGGTTTGTTGGAGATCCAAATGAGTCCCTAAGACTTCTTATAATATATTATATGTTTAAATACACATTTGGGAACGAAACAACTTTGCTAGAGTCACTTTGGAGACAAAAAAAGCCCCTTAAAGGCTCGATTTCGGGAAAACTAGTTGTAATGACTTTGTTTTAGCGCGAAGTGAGCTTTTAAAGCTTGTTGGTGCTCCAAATGAGTCCCTCAGATTTATAATAATATATTATATGTTCAAACACTTATTTGAGATCAAAACAACTTTGGTAGAGTCACTTCAGCGCCAAAAAAACTCATTTAATAGCTCGATTTAAATAAAACTTGTTATAAGGACTTAGTTTTTGCGTGAAGTGACTGTTTAAGGCTTACTGGAGCTCCAAATGAGTCCTTAAGATTATTAGAATATATTATATTTTTAAATACATATTTACGAACGAAAAAACTTTGGTAAAGTCACTTTGGAGCCAAAAAAAAGCCCCTTAATGGTTCAATTTCAAAAAAACTAGTTATAATGACTTTGTTTTAGCACGAAGTGAGATTTTAACGCTTGTTGGAGCTCCAAATGAGTCCCTCAGACTTATTATAATATATTATATGTTCAAATATCATTTTGGGATCTAAACAACTTTGTTAGAGTCACTTCAGAGAAAAAAAAAATCCATTTAAAGGCTCGATTTAGGCAAAACTAGTTATAAGGACTTAATTTTTGCGGAAGTTGAGTTTTTAAGGCTTGTTGGAGCTCCAAATAAGTCCCTAAGACTTATTATAATATATTATATTTTTAAATACACATTTGGGAACGAATCAACTTTGCTATAGACACTTCGGAGCTAAAAAAGTCCTTTAAAAGCTCGATTTCGGCAAAACTAGTGATAAAGACTTTGTTTTATCACGAAGTGAGTTTTTAAAGATTTTTGGAGTCTCAAATGAGTCCATATGACTTATTATAATATATTTTATGTCCAAATACTAGTTTGGGCTCAAAACAATTTTGCTAGATTCACTTCGGAGACAAAAGAACTATTTAACGGCTTGATTTAGGCAAAACTAGTTATAAGGACTTAGTTTTTCTGCGAAGTGACTTTTTAAGGCTTGTTGGAGCTCCAAATGAGTCCCTGAGACTTATTAAAATATATTATATATTCTAACTGACGCGACCCTGGTCAGCGTGCCATCTATCACCTTGGATCCCGGAGACTTAAGGGCGACGGTTCAAGATAAGCGTGCCAAGTCCGAAGAGCAAGCATGTCGTACAGCACAGGAGAAGGTTGAAGCCACCAAGAAGAGCAATTAGTCAAGCGTGGAAGACCTTTTTGTTTTATTTTATTATTTGAGTTCTTTTATGTAATTTTTCATTAAATATTGTTTAAATAAGTGTTAGAGTTGTTTGGAACATTTTTAGGGTCATTTAGGTTTGTTTTGGGAAGTTTTGGCCGAAGGAAATCCGAGGATGCGCCGGTCGGTCGCGCAATGTAGCCGATCGATCGGCTAGAAGAGAGAATTCGGGCAGAGGCAGCGCCGATCGTTCGCCATACTTGGCTGAACGATCGCGCGGGAGAGAGCGATTTGGGCCGAGTCTACGCCGATCGATCGCAGTCTTCGGGCCGATCGATCGCGCCTATAGCCGAACATTCGTCTGGTTCTGCCGATCGATCGCGCGGCTATGAGGAAATCTCGCTCCAGCTTTATTTTACGCGTTTTCTTTATTATTTTTGGTATTTTTCTGAATTATTTCGGGATATTTCTGAATTTCTTATTTATTTAATAGCTAAATTAGGGTTGTAAACTCTTAGCCTATTTAAAGGCCAATTTCAATAAGAAAAGTAGTCT
Source organism: Boehmeria nivea var. tenacissima (assembly GCA_018132145.1). NCBI lineage: Eukaryota > Viridiplantae > Streptophyta > Magnoliopsida > Rosales > Urticaceae > Boehmeria > Boehmeria nivea. Next base: position 1,753,700 of record CM030878.1, read on the forward strand.
ACGTTATTTTGGCAAAACACCTTTGAGGTTTTCTTCCTGAGTTCGTCTCGGAAACTTGAGTCGTTCAAGTCCAACGCTTGACGATTCGCCTTGAACTTATCAAACGGCCTTTCCGCAACCGTTTGTGGCGTTCCTCAACCCATTGACTTATCAACGGCTATTCCGCATCCGTTGTGGCGTCGCAACAAGCATCCTAATCGAGTCGTTTGATGGGATTCCTATCCAGTCCGTGTCGTCCAACAAGAAAACGATCGTCAACACCGGTTCTCGCTACGAGGATCGCATCAATTGGTATCAGAGCTTCGGCTTTTTCTTGTTTGGATTATCTATTTGATTCTCTTTGTTTCACGTCAATTTAGAGTAAAACAAAATCTGTTTCTTGAGTTTTGTTAGGTTTTGTTCATCGGGTTTGGGTTTGTCAATTTTTGTTTAGGATTCATTACGTTTGTGTTCGTGTTCGTGTTCAAGTGAACCAAGTTTGGGATTTAGGGTTTTCGAGTCACAAATTTGGAGGGTTTTTGTTAATTGTGTCTAGATTCTTGTTTGTGTTTGAGTTTGTGTCAACTCTATCTTATCTTTTTTGTTGAGTCTTCTAAGCGTCATATAAAAACAAAAAAAAAAAGTGTCTGTCGTTATTTGTAGATAAAAAAAAAGAGAGAGACAAGTTTGGAATTGAGATTATTGGGTTTTGTTGTTTTGGTGGAATTGGGATTCGCCTTTGTGTTCTTAAGCGTTTGTGGGTTGTGTTGCGTCCGTGAACGTTTTGTGTTTTGGTCGTTTAAAGTGTCAAAGTCGTCAAGTTTCCATCTTAGTGCTTGAGTACTTTCAAGATTTCGAGAAACTTAGTGAGAAATTGAGAGGTAAAAGGCACGAGTGGTGAGATTAATTGAGGGTAAAAGCCATTTTGAGTGCTAAACACGAGAGGCATTTTGAGTGTTGCAAGTTCTTTGAGTGAAACACGTGAGGGAGTGTTTGTGAGATCCTTTCTTTGTTTTCATTCTAACCATGTCAAATCACGACGATGACGGAGCGCGGGGCGAACGAGCTCGACCAGATAACCGTGTTTTGTTGGAGGCGTTAACTGGCCAATTGTAGCAGTTGATGTAGCGAATGGACAACATGCAAGAGACAGTGGGCCGCATAGAAGCCGAAAAAAATCGGCGACCCAATGATGGACGTGGTGACCAAGGAGTTCCGCGACAACCGAGAGATCAACCTTATCCACGACAGAACTATGGCGATGAAGAGTTTGAGGACTTTGATTATGAAGAAGGGGGTGCCGATAGACGGAGATATGAATAGGGGCGTTGGGGTAATCGGAGAGAAGATGACAATCTTGGAAGCACTAAGTCCAAGATACCCGAGTTCAAAGGCCGAAACGATCCCGAGGCTTACTTGGAGTGGGAACGTCTTTGACATCCACCACTATTCCGACAGAAAAAAGGTAAAACTCACAGTTACTGAGTTTACTGATTACGCTCTTACATGGTGGGATCAGGTAGTGACGAGCAGGCGACGGAACCGTGAGCCACCGATTGAAATGTGGAATGACATGAAGGCGCTCATGAAGAAGCGTTTTGTGTCGGCCCATTATTACCGGGAATTACACAAGCGTTTGTTGCCATTGACCCAAGGGAGTAAGAGTGTGGAGGACTACCACCAGGAGATGGAATTGTTAATGATCCGTCTCATGTTAGAGGAAGATGTGGAGGTGACTATGGCGAGGTTCCTAGCGGGACTTAACACCGAGATCGCCAATGAGGTCGAACTGCACCACTATATGGAGATGGAGGAGCTAGTCCACAAGGCGGTACAAGTAGAGAAACAGTTCAAGTCAGGGGGACGAAGGAGCAAGTTTAGTGACCGAATCGCGTGGAAAACTTCTAATCCCAAGAAAGAAGAAGAAAGCATGGTGATTCCAACAAAACCAGAGAGCAAGCCGTCCAGTTCAACTCCTACAACCAACATTAGAGGTACAATTGAAAACTCAACCCCTCGAAACCGTTATATAAAATGTTTCAAGTGTCAAGGGCGTGGCCATTTTGCAAGTCAATGTCCGAACACACGGACGATGTTGATGAGGCCAGACGGCGGGTATGAGATGGATGAAGAGGAGGAGAAGAATCATGGGGAGGAGTCGGAGGTCGAGGAAGTCCGGGAGACATTGGGGTTGGTGGCAGTGACAAGGAGAGCCTTGAACGCCCAAGCAAAGAACGAAGATGATGCCCAACGGGAAAACATTTTCTATGCGCGATGCAAGGTGGAGGATAAAGTTTGCGGTTTGATTGTAGATGGCGGGAGTTGCACTAATGCGGCGAGCGAGGCCTTGGTGGAGAAACTATCTCTACTGATGATAGAGCATCCCCGACCCTACCAACTGCAGTGGTTCAATGATAGTAGAGGCATGATGGTGACGCACCAAGTATTGGTGTCATTTCAGATCGACAAGTACGAAGATGAGGTACTATGCGATGTAGTACCTATGGAGGCGACACACATGTTGCTTGGCCGACCGTGGCAATTTGATCGACGGGTTACACACGATTGCTACACCAACAAGTACACCATACCATACAAGGGCAAGACGGTTGCTCTAGTACCACTGATACCTTGTCAAGTCCTCGAAGACCAAAAGTTCCTTCGGAGTGAGCATGAGAGGAGAGTGCTTCAGAAAGAAAAGAGTGAGCCAGAAAAGAGTGAGCAAGGGAGAATGAGTGAAACACAGGGTGAGAGAAAACAAGAGAGAGAGGGCAAACACTCAATCAAGGGAGAGGAAAGAAAAGAGAGTCAAAAGAAAAGTTTTATCCTTAGAAAGTGTGAAAGATTTTCGATTACTATGTTTTCTCTTTTGCAGGAAGCTGAAAAGGAGTCAGTGAAGGCGAAGCCACCCAAACTATCGTCCTTCCGAGGCAGCGAACAACCATTCGTTCCAAAGTGGGGCTATAAAGGGCATCGCAAGTTCGTGTTCGAACTCGGTGATTGGTTTTGGATATCGGGTGAACATCACTATTCGGATTTGAGGTCAAATCCCTTTTAAGAGGAGGAGAATGACGCGACCCTGGTCAGCGTGCCATCTATCACCTTGGATCCCGGAGACTTAAGGGCGACGGTTCAAGATAAGCATGCCAAGTCCGAAGAGCAAGCAGGTCGTACAGCACATGAGAAGGTTGAAGCCACCAAGAAGAGCCATTAGTCAAGTGTGGAAGACCTTTTGTTTTATTTTATTATTTGAGTTCTTTTATGTAATTTTTCATTAAATATTGTTTAAATAAGTGTTAGAGTTGTTTGGAACATTTTTAGGGTAATTTAGGTTTGTTTTGGGAAGTTTTGGCCGAAGGAAATCCGAGGATGCGCCGGTCGGTCGCGCAATGTAGCCGATCGATCGCGCTGAAGAGAGAATTCGGGCAGAGGCAGCGCCGATCGTTCGCCACACTTGGCCGAACGATCGCGCGGCTTTGAGGAAATTTCGCTCCAGCTTTAATTTACGCGTTTTCTTTATTATTTTTTGGTATTTTATGAATTATTTCGGGATATTTCCGAATTTCTTATTTATTTAATGGCTAAATTAGGGTTGTAAACTCTTAGCCTATTTAAAGGCCAATTTCAATAAGAAAAGTAGACTACATTATTTTGAAAAACACCCTGTGAGGTTTTCTTCCTGAGTTTGTCTCGGAAACTTGAATCTTTCAAGTCCAACGCCTGATGATTCGTCTTGAACTTATCAAACGGCCTTTCTGCAACCGTTTGTGGCGTTCCTCAACCCATTGATTTATCAACGGCTATTCCGCATCCGTTGTGGCGTCGCAACAAGCATCATAGTCGAGTCGTTTGGTGGGATTCCTATCCAGTCCGTGTCGTCCAACAAGAAAACGATCGTCAACACCGGTTCTCGCTACGAGGATCGCATCACTAACACTCATTTAGGATCAAAACATCTTTGCTAGAGTCATTTCAGATCCAAAAAAGCCCTTTAAAGGCTCAATTTAGGTAAAACTAGTTATAACGACTTAGTTTTTTGCACAAGCTGAGTTTCTAAGGCTTCTTGGGGCAGAAAGTGAGTCCATAAGACGTATAATAATATATTATATGCTCTAACACTCATTTAGGATAAAAACAACTTTGTTAGAGTCACTTAGGAGCGAAAAAAGCCTTTTAAAGGCTCACTTTCGGCAAAACTATTTATAATGACTTTGTTTTCGCGCGAAGTGAATTTTTAAGGCTTGTTGGAGATCAAAATGAGTCCCTAAGACTTATTATAATATATTATATGTTTAAATACATATTTGCGAAGGAAACAACTTTGCTAGTCACTTTGGAGTAAAAAAAAAACCCTTTAAAGGTCCGATTTCGGAAAAACTAGTTATAATGACTTTGTTTTAGCGCGAAGGGAGCTTTTAACGCTTGTCGGAGCTCGAAATGCATCCCTCAGACTTATAATAATAAATTATATGTTTAAATATTATATTGGGATCTAAGCAACTATGTTAGAGTCACTTCAGAGTAAAAAAAAAAAAAAAAACCCCATTTAATGGCTCGATTTAGGCAAAACTAGTTATAAGGACTTAATTTTTGCGGGAGTTGAGTTTTTAAGGCTTGTTGGAGCTCCAAATAAGTCCCTATGACTTATTATAAAATATTATATTTTTAAATACACATTTGAGAACGAAACAACTTTGCTAGAGTCACTTCGGAGCCAAAAAAGTCCTTTAAAAGCTCGACTTCGGCAAAACTAGTATATAATGACTTTGTTTTATCACGAAGTGAGTTTTTATGGATTGTTTGAGCCTCAAATGAAATCCTATGACTTATTATAATATCTTTTATGTCCAAGTACTTGTTTGGGCTGAAAACAACTTTGCTAGATTCACTTCGGAGCACAAAAACCTATTTAACGACTTGATTTTGGCAAAACTAGTTATAAGGACTAAGTTTTTCTGTGAAGTGACTTTTTAAGGCTTGTTGGAGCTCCAAATGAGTCCCTAAGACTTATTATAATATATTATATGTTCTAACACTCATTTAGGATCAAAACAACTTTGCTAGAGTCATTTCAGAACCAAAAAAGCCATTTAAAGGCTGAATTGAGGCAAAACTAGTAATAACGACTTGGTTTTTTGCACAAGCTAAGTTTCGAAGGCTTGTTGGAGCTCCAAATGAGTCCCAAAGACGTATAATAATATATTATATATTCTAACACTCATTTAGGATAAAAACAACTTTGTTAGAGTCACTTAGGAGCGAAAAAAGCCTTTTAAAGGCTAACTTTCGGCAAAACTATTTATAATGACTTTGTTTTCGCGCGAAGTGAGTTTTTAAGGCTTGTTTGGGATCCAAATGAGTCCCTAAGAATTATTATAATATATTGTATGTTTAAATACATATTTGGGAAGGAAACAACTTGGCTAGAGTCACTTTTGAGACAAAAAAAAGCCCCTTAAAGGCTCGATATCGAGAAAACTAGTTATAATGACTTTGTTTTAGCGCGAAGTGAGCTTTTAAGGCTTGTTGGAGCTCCAAATGAGTCCCTCAGATTTATTATAATATATTATATATTAAAATACTTATTTGGGATGTAAACAGCTTTGGTAAAGTCACTTCATAGCCAAAAAACCCATTTAATGGCTCGATCTACATAAAACTTGTTATAAGGACTTATTTTTTGCGTGAAGTAACTATTTAAGGCTTGCTAGAGCTCCAAATGAGTCCTTAAGACTTATTATAATATATTATATATTTAAATACACATTTGGAAACGAAACAACTTTGGTAGAGTCACTTTGGAGTAAAAAAAAATCCCTTTAAAGTTCTGATTTCGGAAAAACTAGTTATAATGACTTTGTTTTAGCGTGAAGGGAGCTTTTAACGCTTGTTGGAGCTCCAAATGCGTCCCTCAGACTTATTATAATATATTTTATGTTTAAATATTATTTTGGGATCTAAGCAACTACGTTAGAGTCACTTAAGAGCAAAAAAAAAAAAAACCATTTAAAGGCTCGATTTAGGCAAAACTAGTTGTAAGGACTTAAGTGTTGTGGGAGTTGAGTTTTTAAGGCTTGTTGGAGCTCCAAATAAGTCCCTATGACTTATTACAAAATATTATATTTTTAAATACACATTTGGGAACGAAACAACTTTGCTAGAGTCACTTCGGAGCCAAAAAACCCGTTTAAAAGCTCGATTTCGGCAAAACTAGTATATAATGACTTTGTTTTATGACGAAATGAATTTTTAAGTATTGTTTGATCCTCAAATGAGACCCTATGACTTATTATAATATATTTTATATCCAAGTACTGGTTTGGCCTCAAAACAACTTTGCTAAATTCACTTCGGAGCCAAAAAACCTAGTTAATGACTTGATTTTTGTAAAACTAGTTATAAGGACTAAGTTTTTTTGCGAAGTGACTTTTTAAGGCTTGTTGGAGCTCCAAATGAGTCCCTAAGACTTATCATTATATATTATATGTTCTAACACTCATTTACGATCAAAACAACTTTGCAAGAGTCATTTCAGAACTAAAAAAGCCCTTTAAAGGCTCAATTGAGGCAAAACTAGTTATAACGACTTAGTTTTTTTCACAAGCTAAGTTTCTAAGGCTTGTTAGAGCTCCAAATTAGTCCCTAAGACGGATAATAATATATTATATGTTCTAATACTCATTTAGCATAAAAAACAAGTTTGCTAGAGTCACTTCAGAGCGAAAAAAGCCTTTTAAAGGCTCACTTTCGGCAAAACTACTTATAAAGACTTTGTTTACGCGCGAAGTGAGTTTTTAAGGCTTGTTGGAGATCCAAATGAGTCCGTAAGACTTATTATAATATATTATATGTTTAAATACACATTTGGGAACAAAACAACTTTGCTAGAGTTACTTTGGAGACCAAAAATGTCCCTTAAAGGCTCGATTTCGGTAAAACTAGTTACAATGACTTTGTTTTAGCGCGAAGTGAGCTTTTAAGGCTTGTTGGAATTCCAAATGAGTCCCTCAGATTTATTACAATATATTATATGTTCAAACATTTATTTAGGATCTAAACAACTTTAGTCGAGTCACTTCTGATCCAAAAAATCCATTTAATAGCTCGATTTAAATAAAATTTGTTATAAGGACTTAGTTTTTGCGTGAAGTGACTGTTTAAGGCTAGCTGGAGCTCCAAATGTGTCCATAAGACTTATAATAATATATTATATGTTTAAATAGACATTTGGGAACGAAATAACTTTGGTAGAGTCACTTTGGAGCAAAAAAAAAGCCCCTTAAAAGTTCGATTTCGGAAAAACTAGTTATAATGACTTTGTTTTAGCTCGAAGTGAGCTTTTAACGCTTCTTGGAGCTCCAAATGAGTCCCTCAGACTTATTATAATATATTATATGTTCGAATATTATTTTGGGATCTAAAAAACTTTGTTAGAATCACTTCAGAGCAAAAAAAAAAAAAACTATTTAAAGGCTCGATTTAGGCAAAACTAGTTATAAGGACTTAATTTTTGCGGGAGTTGAGTTGTTAAGGCCTGTTGGAGCTCCAAATAAGTCCCTAAGACTTATTATAATATAATAAATTTTTAAATATATATTTGGGAACGAAACAACTTTGCTAGAGTCACTTCGGTGCCAAAAAAAGCCCTTTAAAAGCTTGATTTTAGCAAAACTAGTTATAATGACTTTGTTTTATCACGAAGTGAGTTTTTAAGGATTGTTGGAGCCTCAAATGAGTCCCTATGACTTATTATAATATATTTTATTTCCAAATACTGGTTTGGACTCGAAACAACTTTGCTAGATTCACTTCGGAGAGAAAAAAACCTACTTAACGGCTTGATTTAGGAAAAACTTGTTGTAAGCACTTAGTTTTCTGCGTAGTGACTTTTTAAGGCTTGTTGGAGTTTAAAATGAGTCCTTAAGACTTATTATAATATATTATATGTTCTAATACTCATTTAGGATCAAAACAACTTTGGTAGAGTCATTTCAGAGCCAAAAAGCCCTTTAAAGGCTCAATTGAGGCAAAAGTAGTTATAATGACTTAGTTTTTTGCACAAGCTAAGTTTCTAAGCCTTGTTGCAGCTCCAAATGAGTTCCTAAGACGTATAATAATATATTATATGTTCTAATAAACATTTAGCATAAAAACAAATTTGCTAGAGTCACTTCCGAGCCAAAAAAGCCTTTTAAAGGCTCACTTTCGGCAAAACTACTTATAATGACTTTGTTTACGCGCGAATTGAGTTTTTAATGCTTGTTGGAGATCCAAATGAGTTCCTAAGAGTTATTATAATATATTATATGTTTAAATACACATTTGGAAACGAAACAACTTTGCTAGAGTTACTTTGGAGACAAAAAAAAGCCCCTTAAAGGCTCGATTTCGAGAAAACTAGTTATAATGATTTTATTTTAGCGCGAAGTGAGCTTTTAAGGCTTGTTGGAGCTCCAAATGAGTCCTTCAGATTTATTACAATATATTATATGTTCAAACATTTATTTGGGATCTAAACAACTTTGGTAGAGTCACTTCAGATCCAAAAAATTCATTTAATGGCTCGATTTAAATAAAACTTGTTATAAGGACTTAGTTTTTGTGTGAAGTGACTGTTTAAGGCTAGCTGGAGCTCCAAATGAGTCCTTAAGACTTATTATAATATATTATATGTTTAAATACACATTTGGGAATGCAACAACTTTGGTAGAGTCACTTTGGAGCAAAAAAAAAAGCCCCTTAAAAGTTCGATTTCGGAAAAAACTAGTTATAATCACTTTGTTTTAGCGCGAAGTGAGCTTTTATCGCTTGTTGGAGCTCCAAATGAGTTCCTAAGACTTATTATAATATATTACATGTTCAAATATTATTTTGGGATCTAAAAAACTTTGTTAGAGTCACTTCAGGGCAAAAACAAAAAAAAACCATTTAAAGGCTCGATTTAGGCAAAACTAGTTATAAGGACTTAATTTTTGCGGGAGTTGAGTTGTTAAGGCCTGTTGGAGCTCCAAATAAGTCCCTAAGACTTATTATAATATATTATATTTTTAAATACACATTTGGGAACGAAACAACTTTGCTAGAGTAACTTCGGAGCCAAAAAAGCCCTTTAAAAGCTCGATTTTAGCAAAACTAGTTATAATGACTTTCTTTTATCACGAAGTGAGTTTTTAAGGATTGTTGGAGTCTCTAATGAGTCCCTATGACTTATTATAATATATTTTATGTCCAAATACTGGTTTGGACTCAAAACAACTTTGCTAGATTCAATTCGGAGCCAAAAAACCTATTTAACGGCTTGATTCAGGCAAAACTTGTTGTAAGGACTTAGTTTTTCTGCGTAGTGACTTTTTAAGGCTTGTTGGAGCTCCAAACGAGTCCCTAAGACTTATTATAATATATTATATGTTCGAACACTCATTTAGGATCCAACCAACTTTGCTAGAGTCATTTCAGAGCCAAGAAAGCCCTTCAAAGGCTCAATTGAAGCAAAACTAGTTATAACGACTTAGTTTTTTGCACAAGCTGAGTTTCTAAGGCCTGTCGGAGCTCCAAATGAGTCCCTAAGACGTATAATAATATATTATATATTCTAATACTCATTTAGGATAAAAAAAACTCTGCTAGAGTCACTTCGGAGCGAAAAAAGCCTTTTAAAGGCTCACTTTCGGCAAAACTACTTATAATGACTTTGTTTTCGCGCGAAGTGAGTTCTTAAGGCTTGTTGGAGATCCAAATGAGTCCTTAAGACTTATTATAATATATTATATATTTAAATACACATTTGGGAACGAAAAAAATTTGCTAGAGTCACTTTGGAGACAAAAAAAAAAAAAAAAGCCCCTTAAAGGCTCGATTTCGGGAAAACTAGTTATAATGACTTTGTTTTAGCGCGAAGTGCTCTTTTAGGGCTTGTTGGTGCTCCAAATGAGTGCCTCAGATTTATTATAATATATTATATGTTCAAACACTTATTTGGGATCTAAACAACTTTGGTAGAGTCACTTCAGAGCCAAAAACCCCATTTAATTGCTCGATTTAAATAAAACTTGTTATAAGGACTTAGTTTTTGCGTGAAGTGACTGTTTAAGGCTTGCTTTGGCTCCAAATGAGTCCTTAAGACTTATTATAATATATTATATTATTAAATACACATTTGGGAACGAAACAACTTTTGTAGAGTCACTTTGGAGCAAAAAAAAAACGGTTAAAGGTTCTATTTCGGAAAAACTAGTTATAATGACTTTGTTTTAGCACGAACTGAGCTTTTAACGCTTGTTGGAGCTCCAAATGAGTCTCTCAGACTTATTATAATATATTATATATTCAAATATTATTTTGGAATCGAAACAACTTTTTTAGAGTCACTTCAGAGAAAAAAAAAATCATTTAAAGGCTCGATTTAGGCAAAACTAGTTATAAGGACTTAATTTTTGCGGGAGTTGAGTTTTTAAGGCTTGTTGGAGCTCCAAATAAGTTCTTAAGACTTATTATAATATATTAAATTTTTAAATATATATTTGGGAACGAAACAACTTTGCTAGAGTCACTTCGGTGCCAAAAAAGCCCTTTAAAAGCTCGATTTCAGCAAAACTAGTTATAATGACTTTGTTTTATCACGAAGTGAGTTTTTAAGGATTGTTGGAGCCTTATAACCTATTTTATTATAACTTATTATAACCTATTTTACGTCCAAATACTGGTTTGGGCTCAAAACAACTTTGTTAAATTCACTTCGGAGCCAAAAATCCTATTTACCGGCTTGATTTAGACAAAACTAGTTGTAAGGACTTAGTTGTTATGCGAAGTGTCTTTTTAAGTCTTGTTCGAGCTCCAAATGAGTCCCTAAGACTTATTCTAATATATTGTATGTTCTAACACTCATTTAGGATAAAAACATTTTTGCTAGAGTCATTTCCGAGCCAAAAAAGCTCTTTAAAGGCTCAATTTAGGCAAAACTACTTATAACAACTTACTTTTTTGCGCAAGTTGAGTTTCAAAGGCTTGTTGGAGTTCTAAATGGGTCCCTAAGACGTATAATAATATGTTATATGTTCTAATACTCATTTTGGATAAAAAGAACTTTGCTAGAGTCACTTCGGAGCGAAAAAAGCCTTTTAAAGGCTCACTTTCGACAAAACTACTTATAATGACTTTGTTTTCGCGCGAAGTGAGTTTTTAAGGCTTGTTGCAGATCCAAATGAGTCCCTAAGACTTATTATAATATATTATATGTTTAAATACACATTTGGGAACGAAATAACTTTGTTAGAGTCACTTTGGAGAAAAAAAAAAGTCCCTTAAAGGCTCGATTTCAGGAAAACTAGTTATAAATGACTTTGTTTTAGCGCGAATTGAGCTTTTAAGGCTTGTTGGAGCTCCAAATGAGTCCCTCAGACTTATTATAATATATTATATGTTCAAATACTTTTTTAAGATCTAAACAACTTTGGTAGAGTCACTTCAGAGCATAAAAAAAACTTTTTAATGGCTCGATTTAAATAAAACTTGTTAAAAGGACTTCGTTTTTTGTGTGAAGTGACTGTTTAAGGCTTGTTGGAGCTGGAAATGAGTCGCTAAGACTTATTATAATATATTATATGTTTAAATACACATTTGGAAACGAAACAACTTTGGTAGAGTCACTTTGGACAAAAAAAAAGCCCCTTAAAGGTTCGATTTCGGAAAAACTAGTTATAATGACTTTGTTTTGGCGCGAAGTGAGCTTTTAAGGCTTGTTGGAGCTCCAAATGAGTCCCTCAGACTTATTATAATATATTATATGTTGAAATACTATTTTGGGATCTAAACAACTTTGTTAGTGCCACTTCAGAGAAAAAAAAACCCATTTAAAGGCTTGATTTAGGCCAAACTAGTTATAAGGACGTCAGGGTATGCTATCGAAAAAGGTAAAATCCCTGGAAAGTATGTTAGAGCATTAACTGCCCGTCACTCAAACGGCGCGGCTTTTTGGTAGGGATGCGTCCCCGAGAAGAAATCCCAGAGGGTGCGACACGTGTCCTCAGGGATTGGGGGACAGATGTTGTGAGCTGATTTTCGTCCGAGGAGACAGTGCCCGAGTGACGGCGTGGCATCGCCACGTCAGCAACAGCACGGACATCAACGGCGTCAGATGCCTCGATCAATCTAGTGCCTATATCTGCGAGGATGGTTGGTAGGGGCAACACCGAAGGTGGACCCCGACTTGAAGCGAGGTCCTCGGGGGAAGATAGTTGAGCTGAAGACCCCGTAAGCCCGAGGACGAGTTAAACCCGCGATGACCATTAAGAAGATAGAAGATCAGAAGAGTCGGGGGTCTCCTCACGGAGCAGGAGATCCCCGGTCAAAGGGTGAATCGCGGGTGGTTGTAGTAGATCGATCCCGATGATAGGGACATCTGACAAGTACTGTAGATGCCTCATTTTTTATGGACGTGAGTTGATTAGTTAGTAACCCACTCCCTTAATTTAGGGCAGGGTATGGTCGATTGCGATAAGGCCACTTAATCCCATTATTTAAGGGATAGTTTGTCAGGAGCCATTAATGCGCTTTCCCCTCTCTCCTCCGCAAAATCTATAAAAGGAAGAGAAGGAGAAGAGGAAAAGGGTTGGAAGAAAACTACCGGAAAATACTCTGTAAAAAATACTTTGCAAGTAAATTCCAAAAACAGTAGATGTAGACTATTACTCCGTAGGAGGGTCGAACCACTTCAAAAATTAACCAGTGTTTTACTGTTCCTCACCGTTTCTTCCTATTCATTGCCGTGTTTCAATCTAGAGACACGGATCACGGCGTTGGTTCAAATTCCACACCAACAACCTTCAGTTATCAATGTGTAAGTAATTACATTATTTGGGTAATTGATTATATTTTTCAAAGGATTGGGTAATAACTTACATTAAGTTTTAAAAATTAGGTATTCACTATAATTTCTCTATATTATAATGAGTCTTACGGACTCATTTGGAGATCCCAAAAATCTCAAAAACTCACCTCGCACAAAAGCTAAGTCCTTATAGCTAGTTTTGGGGAAATCGAGCCTTTAACGGGCTTTTTTTGGGTCCGATGTGACTCTAGCAAAGTTTTTTTCTTCCCAAAATATATAATAAGTCTTGGGGACTCATTTGGAGCTCCAAAAAACCTTAGAAACTCACATCATGGGAAAACTAAGTCCTTATAACTAGTTTTGCCGAAGTCGAGCCTTCAAAGGCTTTTTTGGCTCCGATGTGACTCTAAAAAAGTTGTTTTGGTACCAAACGTCTATTTCAATATATAATACATTATAATAAGTCTTAGGGACTCATTTGGAGTTCCAAAAATCATAAAAATTCACCTCGCACAAAAACTAAGTCCTTATAACTAGTTTTACCGAAATCGAGCCTATAACGGGCTTTTTTGGGTCCGATGTGACTCTAGCAAAGTTGTTTTATTTCCAAACGTGTATTTAAACATATAATATATTACAATAAGTCTTAGGGACTCATTTGGAGCTCGAAAAAGCCTTAAAAACTCACCTCATGCAAAAACTAAGTCCTTATAACTAGTTTTGCCGAAATCGAGCCTTTTTTAGGCTTTTTTTGCTTTGAAGTGACTCTGGCTAAGTTGTTTTGATCCTAAATGAGTAAATGAACATATTATATAATATAATAAGTCTTAGGAACACATTTGGTGCTCCAACAAGCCTTACAAAGTCATTTCGCGCAAAAACTAAGTGCTTATAACTAGTTTTACCTAAATCGTGCCATCAATGTGCGTTTTTGGCTCCGAAGTGACTCTAGCAAAGTTATTTTGTTCCCTAACGTGTATTTAAACATATAATAGATTATAATAAGACTTAGGGTCTCATTTGGAGCTCCACCAAGCCTTAAAAAGTTATTTCGCGCAAAAACTAAATGCTTATAACTAGTTTTACCAAAATCGAGCCATTAAAGTGCTTTTTTGGCTCCGAAGTGACGCTAGCAAAGTTGTTTGTTCCCAAACGGGTATTTAAACATATAATATATTATAATAAGTCCTAGGGACTCATTTGGAGCTCCAACAAACCCTAAAATCTCACCTCGCGCAAAAACTAAGTCCTTATAACTATTTTTGCCGAAATCGAGCCTTTAAGGCTTTTTTTGGCTCCGATGTGTAAAGCCCTCAAAATTATTAAATTATTACAAGGATTTTTGGTGCAAAGAAAATAATTTTGGTGGGCAATTGTGTAATTTTTGGTTTATTTCTAGTCTAAATTTATACAACACCGTTTATTTTTCCTCTTCCTTTTCTTTTTCTTTTTCTTTTTCCTTTTTCTTTCTTTTTCTTTTCTCTTCTTCGTCCCTCCCCCGTTACACTCTCACTCTCTCTCTCTCTCTCCCTGTTTCTCTCTCCTCTATTTTTCAAAAAATTTCCAAAATTTCAAACGGCCATAACTTTCTCATACGGTGTCGGATTGATGCATACTTGGTACCGTTGGAAAGCTCTCGACGAGAGGAACAATTTGAGTGGTGGTTTTCTGCCGGAAACTGCCCGAATTCGCCGGAATCGCGCCGCCGCCGCCGCCCTCCGCCTCGCCGCCGTCGCCCGTCGCTGCCGGCCTCCTTTTCTGAAATTGGTTGAGGGGTTTTGTAGAGGACAGCGTGGAGAGCAAAAGCCCTCAAAAATTTCTCCGATCCGACGCTCGGTGAGTGTTTAATTTCAGTTTGAAGTTTAGAACTTTAATGATGAAATTGGATGTGTTGTGGTTGTTGTTTGATGAAATTGACCTCACCATTGGATTCGGAAGGGTCGAAATAGGTTGGGTAAGCTTTTTGCAGGTCGGAAATACGTCCGGTTGGCCGCCTCGTTTTGCGTGCCATAATGCCGGTTATGTCAAAAATTGACATGTACTTCCGGACCTCCGATTAGCGATCCGACACTGCCGTTGGACTCGATTCGTCGCACTGATCGCAACGGTGGTCTCTGTTTGTGCAGATTCTACTCCGAGAGTTACCTCGATTTGCGTGCCGGTTTCACCGTGCGAATCAACCGGGTCGCCCGACAGGCCCAGTCTCCGATTGTCGATTGAGGACAGTCAGCGGACTCGGTTCGACGAGGCAAATGCAACGGTGACCTCCGTTTCGCAAGATTCGACTCCGGTTGAAAAGTCAACTGTTTGACCGCTCTGCACGTTTATTGAGGTAGGGGATTTTCTTACCAGATCTCTTTCTTTTATCTGATAGGTTTTATAAATGTTAGAAACTGATATTTAGGACAGTTTAAATATATATAATTGATTGGTATTAGGAATTATGACTGGAATAATTAAAAATGTGCCTAATTGGACTAATCAATTATAGACGGCTAATGAGAAATTGAGTAAATAAGGAACTGTTTGTGTGAAACTGAGATTGTAACTGTGAGGTCGTGAGTGTGATATCCCCGACCCATTTATTATATGCATTTATGACTTTATGGATGTGGACGCGGGCCCCCGACGCGTGATGTGACCTGTTGACTTTGACCGTGTTTGCCGCTAACGAGTGGCTGGCTGCTGCGCAGTATGCATCGGGATGACCACAGTACTCGAGGTACTGGATTAGTGTAGGGGAACGGTTTGAGAGCCCGCAATGTACCGGTCGTCTCGACGTCCAAGCCAGACCGGGTTACGGATAGGGACGTTTGGTCCGCCTGTAGTCGGTCTTATGGCATTTCTTTGAGGATTTAGAGTTGTTCTCGGTACTTGTTGCGTGCTACCGGCCGTTCTCTTGTGTTGGACTTTCTTTTGACAGTGAGAACTTTGACTTGCACTCGTGAGAGTTGATGAATAATTTGACAGTAATTATATCCGGTTCAATAATAATAAAATTGGTTAGAAAACTAACGAAATAAATAACCGGACTAATTAAAGGTTTGACTAAAAGAGATTTGGTAATAGGATTTCCTACTGGGCTCGTTGAGTTCTTCCCCTTTCTTTTCCCCCCTTTCAGGAGGTGTGCAGTGCGACCTATCTGACGAGGCGTAGAAGTTTCTTTTTCGAGATTTGGAAGGCGTTTTCTCCGTTTGCTCGTTTTTCAAGTGTAGGTCTTCTGTCAGACCTTTGGTGGAGACTTTTAAGTTTGGATGACTGTATCATGATTAATTTGAGCGTTTGTGACCGATGAGGAATTTTAATTTTATATTCTTGTGGTGATGTATTAACTGTGGATTTTATAACTGTTTTAGTTTTAAGTTAAATCCCATGGGTGAATTTCAAGTCGTTATTTTTACTTTTTATTTAATTGTAAAACTTTATTTATTATTTTATTAATTCTACTGACCCCCAATTAGGGGCGTCACAATTTTTGGTATCAGAGCCTAGGTTGCGGAAACCTAGGAGTACATCACCACCTTTTATTTAATAAATTGTTTTGACATGTGTTTTCGTTTTGACGAACCATCGACCACTTTCTTAACTCTGATTATAATTTTAAGTTCAGTCATCATGCGCCGCACTCGACAAAATGCTGACGAGCCTGAACCGAGCCTGCCTTTAACATGGAACAGATGACTGCTTTCCTACAGAGTCTTCAACATGCAGCTGGTGGCTCGAGTCTACAGTCAGATCGTCATAAGTTGTTTAAGGACTTCAAGGAAAATGATCCACCTTCCTTCGATGGGAAGCCTGACCTAGCAGCAGTTAATGGTCATCTAGAGGAGGACGTTTCTCTACTTACGGTGCTTGCCACAATTGCGGACAAGTTGGACACTTCAGACGCAACTGCCCTCAGCTACAGGGATAATAGCAACAGTCGACCGGAGGATTCAATCAGAATCGGCCTATGTTCCAACAGAGTCCTGCACCCTCTTATGCTTCAGCCTCACAATCTCGAGGTCCTCAGTAGAACTTCTATTGTCAGCAGCCGAGACCCCAACAATCTGGATTTCAGCCAACTCAGACTATCCATATCGCTACTCCAGCAACTAGCAGTCGAGGCAGCTTCCAGCCTTAGGGGAGTACGGGATCCAATGGTAGTCAGCATCGAAAAGGGTCGTGGACGGCAAGGACAGGGCAGAGATAGAGGTCAAGCTTATGCAGTCGCGGTTCAGGAGGACGCAGGCAGGAACGTCGTTGATGGTATACTCCTCATTTCTCAGTCTTGGGCTCACGTGTTGTTTGACGCAAGAGCCACTCATTCTTTTGTTTCAGTATCCTTAGTACAAGCCTTACAGTTGGATGTGGAGAATTGTGATCGTTCTTTGGTATTGCCAACCCCGATGGGTGGATTGTCAGAGGTGACTTTGAATTATAAGACGTGTCACCTGTTCATCGAAGAACATCGATTCTCTGCTGATTGATTTGCTTTGTCAATGCCTGAATTTGATGTGATTTTGGGCATGGATTGGCTAACCAAGTATCAAGCCACGGTGGATTGTTATCGGAGGCAAGTTATTCTCCGTAAGAAACGTGGTCAAGTCGCGGAGTTTCAGGCAAAACATGGAAGGTTCATGTTTCCCCCGGTGCTCAAATCTCTTTTGGGCGGACGCCATAATGTGGAAGAGATGGGAATGCTGTTTGCTCTTGATGGAGAAATGGGAGGTGAAAGTGCAGACTCGTTTATTCCAGTGGTTAGTGAGTTCTTGGACGTGTTTGCTCCAGAGCTTCCCGGACTTCCTCCAGAACGATAAATGGAGTTCTGCATTGATCTCATTTCTGGAACGTCTCCCGTCTCGATAACACCGTACTGAATGGCGTCGACTGAGCTTGCAGAGTTAAGGACTCAGCTCGATGATCTTTTGGACAAAAGGTTTGTCAGGCCGAGCACTTCGACGTGGGGAGTACCTGTTGCCTCGAATTGAGGACCTATTCGAGCAACTTGGTGGTTGTTACTACTTCTCGAAGATCGATCTACGGTCCGGGTATCATCAGTTAAGGATCCGAGAGGCTGACATTTCAAAGACTGCGTTTCGAACACGATATGGACATTTCGAGTTCCTGGTCATGCCTTTTGGTTTGACAAACGCTCCGGCAGCCTTTACGGATTTAATGAACCGGGTCTATCGGTCTCATTTAGATCGGTTTGTCGTCGTTTTCATCGACGATATTCTCATCTACTCGAGAACCCAGGAGAACACGCCGAACACCTGAGAGTAGCTCTTCCAATCTTGCGAGACCATTGCCTTTATGCGAAACAGGAGAAATGTGAATTCTGGATGACGGAAGTCGAGTTCTTGGGTCACGTTGTCTCGCAAGGAGGAATAGTTGTAGATCCCTCCAAAGTGGAATTGGTATTGAACTGGGATCGACCCCAGAATGTTACGGAGATCATAAGTTTTCTCGGGTTAGCCGGTTACTATCGGCGATTCGTGGAGAACTTCTCAAGGATTGCTGCACCGATGACGAAGTTGACCAGAAAAAAAAAAAAAAAAAAAAAAAAAGATGTGTCGTTTGTGTGGGATGACAAGTGTGAAGAAGCTTTCAATGAGTTGAAACGACGTCTGTCAAGTGCACCAGTTTTAGTGGTACCAAATCCCGAGGTGATGTATACTGTGTACACGGATGCCTCTCGAAGTGGATTAGGTTGTGTACTGATGCAGGAAGGGAAGGTAATAGCATATGCTTCCCGCCAATTAAAGCCTCACGAACAGAACTATCCTACCCATGACCTTGAATTAGCAGCCGTGATCTTTGCATTAAAGATTTGGCGTTGTTATCTATACGGTGCAAGGTTCGAGGTATTCACAGACCATCAAAGCCTCAAGTACCTGTTTACTCAGAGGGATTTGAATCTGAGGCAGCGAAGATGGGCCGAGTACATGGTGGATTACGACTTTACTCTTCAGTATCATTCGGGCAAGGCCAATGTAGTGGCAGATGCTTTGAGCAGGAAGAGTCATGGATTAATGGCGTGTCTTGCTCTCGACTCTTGGAAGAACTCTGTTGCTATCGGAGATTACAATCTGGAGTACTATGAAGATCAATACAGAGCTTGTGCCTACAATGTGATAGCAGTTCCATCGACGGTACTGCAAGTGAAGCAGAGTCAGTGACAAGATGAGGCGTTACAGCAAATCTGGAATCAGATTCAACGGGGTGAACAATTGGATGGATGGCAATTGAGCGCTGATAGATTCCTTCTCTTTAAGAGACGGCTTGTAGTAGCTGCAGATCCTGTATTGAGAGGAGCGATCTTACACGAGGCTCATCGCTCCAGGTTTGCCATACACCCTGGTAGTACGAAGATGTATCACGATCTGAAACGACAATATTACTGGTCTGGGATGAAGTCTGATGTCGCTATGTTTGTGAAGATATGTCCGACGTGTCAGATGGTCAAGGCTGAGCATCAGAAGCCAGCTGGAGAACTTCGACCTTTAGAAATTCCTGAATGGAAGTGGGATTGAGTAACTATGGACTTTGTCACTGGGTTACCCTGCCCTCAAGAAGAGGATGACGTAATTTGGGTGATTGTAGATCGGCTTACCAAGACGGCTCACTTCATAGCCATACAAACTGATTATAAAGTACCTAAACTCTGCAAGTTATATATCGATCGGATCGTTAAGTTTCAAGGAATTTCAGTTTTCATTGTATCTGATCGAGATGCCCGCTTTACCTCTAATTTTTGGAAAGGATTACAACAGGCTTTGGAAACGGAGCTTCACCTGAGTACAGCATTCCACCCTCAGACTGATGGACAATCTGAGCGGACTATTCAGATCCTAGAGGATATGCTTCGAGCCTGTGTACTTGACTTCAGTGGAAAGTGGGAGGAGCAGTTACCTTTCACAGAGTTTGCCTACAACAATAGTTACCAAGCCAGCATCGGTATGGCACCATATGAGGCGTTGTATGGTCGACCCTGTCGATCACCTCTTTGATGGGCCGAGCATGAAGATCACATCACTCTTGGGCCTGATTACATCAGGGACACCACTGAGGCTGTCCAGATAATCCGTGGAAGGCTCAAGACGGCCCAAAGTCGGCAGAAGAGTTATGTTGTTAGACGAAGGAGACTATTGGAGTTCATGGTTGGAGACTTTGTCTTCCTGAAGGTTAGTCCTATGCGTGGCGTCACTCGTTTTGGAATCAAAGGAAAATTGGCTCCTCGTTTTACGGGTCCGTTCGAGATAATAGAGCGAGTGGGACCACTTGCTTATCGTCTCGACCTACCTCCTCACCTATCTGACTATCATAACGTGTTCCACGTATCAATGTTGAGGAAGTACGAGCCTGACCCGTCACAAGTCATCATGTGGACCGAGATACCCCTCCGGGAAGACTGGACGTACGAGGAACAACCGATCATGATCTTGGACCGAGAAGTCAAGGTTTTGCGTCGTCGAGAGATTCCTCTGGTGAAGGTGTTGTGGCAGTACCACGGAGTTGAAGAGGCGACTTGGGAGTTAGAGTCTGAAATGAGAGAGAAATATCCCTTCTTGTTCTGAGTTTTTGTTGTAATCAAATTTCGAGGACGAAATTTCTTAAGGGGGAGAGGATTGTAAAGCCCTCAAAATTATTAAATTATTACAAGGATTTTTGGTGCAAAGAAAATAATTTTGGTGGGCAATTGTGTAATTTTTGGTTTATTTCTAGTCTAAATTTATACAACACCATTTATTTTTCCTCTTCCTTTTCTTTTTCTTTTTCTTTTTCCTTTTTCTTTCTTTTTCTTTTCTCTTCTTCGTCCCTCCCCCGTTACACTCTCACTCTCTCTCTCTCTCTCTCTGTTTCTCTCTCCTCTATTTTTCAAAAAATTTCCAAAATTTCAAACGGCCATAACTTTCTCATACGGTGTCGGATTGATGCATACTTGGTACCGTTGGAAAGCTCTCGACGAGAGGAACAATTTGAGTTTCTTTGCTGCCGGAAACTGCCCGAATTCGCCGGAATCGCGCCGCCGCCGCCGCCCTCCGCCTCGCCGCCGTCGCCCGTCGCCGCCGGCCTCCTTTTCTAAAATTGGTTGAGGGGTTTTGTAGAGGACAGCGTGGAGAGCAAAAGCCCTCAAAAATTTCTCCGATCCGACGCTCGGTGAGTGTTTAATTTCAGTTTGAAGTTTAGAACTTTAATGATGAAATTGGATGTGTTGTGGTTGTTGTTTGATGAAATTGACCTCACCATTGGATTCGGAAGGGTCGAAATAGGTTGGGTAAGCTTTTTGCAGGTCGGAAATATGTCCGGTTGGCCGCCTCGTTTTGCGTGCCAAAATGCCGGTTATGTCAAAAATTGACATGTACTTCCGGACCTCCGATTAGCGATCCGACACTGCCGTTGGACTCGATTCGTCGCACTGATCGCAACGGTGGTCTCTGTTTGTGCAGATTCTACTCCGAGAGTTACCACGATTTGCGTGCCGGTTTTGCCGTGCGAATCAACCGGGTCGCCCGACAGGCCCAGTCTCCGATTGTCGATTGAGGACAGTCAGCGGACTCGGTTCGACGAGGCAAATGCAACGGTGACCTCCGTTTCGCAAGATTCGACTCCGGTTGAAAAGTCAACTGTTTGACCGCTCTGCACGTTTATTGAGGTAGGGGATTTTCTTACCAGATCTCTTTCTTTTATCTGATAGGTTTTATAAATGTTAGAAACTGATATTTAGGACAGTTTAAATATATATAATTGATTGGTATTAGGAATTATGACTGGAATAATTAAAAATGTGCCTAATTGGACTAATCAATTATAGACGGCTAATGAGAAATTGAGTAAATAAGGAACTGTTTGTGTGAAACTGAGATTGTAACTGTGAGGTCGTGAGTGTGATATCCCCGACCCATTTATTATATGCATTTATGACTTTATGGATGTGGACGCGGGCCCCCGACGCGTGATGTGACCTGTTGACTTTGACCGTGTTTGCCGCTAACGAGTGGCTGGCTGCTGCGCAGTATGCATCGGGATGACCACAGTACTCGAGGTACTGGATTAGTGTAGGGGAACGGTTTGAGAGCCCGCAATGTACCGGTCGTCTCGACGTCCAAGCCAGACCGGGTTACGGATAGGGACGTTTGGTCCGCCTGTAGTCGGTCTTATGGCATTTCTTTGAGGATTTAGAGTTGTTCTCGGTACTTGTTGCGTGCTACCGGCCGTTCTCTTGTGTTGGACTTTCTTTTGACAGTGAGAACTTTGACTTGCACTCGTGAGAGTTGATGAATAATTTGACAGTAATTATATCCGGTTCAATAATAATAAAATTGGTTAGAAAACTAACGAAATAAATAACCGGACTAATTAAAGGTTTGACTAAAAGAGATTTGGTAATAGGATTTCCTACTGGGCTCGTTGAGTTCTTCCCCTTTCTTTTCCCCCCTTTCAGGAGGTGTGCAGTGCGACCTATCTGACGAGGCGTAGAAGTTTCTTTTTCGAGATTTGGAAGGCGTTTTCTCCGTTTGCTCGTTTTTCAAGTGTAGGTCTTCTGTCAGACCTTTGGTGGAGACTTTTAAGTTTGGATGACTGTATCATGATTAATTTGAGCGTTTGTGACCGATGAGGAATTTTAATTTTATATTCTTGTGGTGATGTATTAACTGTGGATTTTATAACTGTTTTAGTTTTAAGTTAAATCCCATGGGTGAATTTCAAGTCGTTATTTTTACTTTTTATTTAATTGTAAAACTTTATTTATTATTTTATTAATTCTACTGACCCCCAATAGGGGCGTCACACGATGTGACCCTAGAAAAGTTATTTTGTTCCCAAACATGTATTTAAACATATAATAGATTATAATAAGACTTAGGGACTCATTTGGTGCTCCAACAAGCCTTAAAAAGTCATTTCGCACAAAAACTAAGTGCTTATAACTAGTTTTACCTAAATCGTGCCGTTGAAGTGCGTTTTTGGCTTTGAAGTGACGCTAGCAAAGTTGTTTTGTTCCCAAACGTGTATTTAAACATATAACATATTATATTAAGCCTTAGAGACTCATTTTCAGATCTAAAAAACCTCAAAAACTCACCTCGCGCAAAAAGTAAGTCATTATAACTAGTTTTGCTGAAATCGAGCCTTTAAAGGGCTTTTTTTGGCTCCGATGTGAATCTAGCAAAGATTTTTTGTTCCAAAACGTGTATTTAAACTTATAATAGATTATAATAGGTCTTAGGGACTCATTTGGAGCTCCAACAAACCTTAAAAACTCACGTCGCACAAAAAGTATGTCCTTATAACTAGTTTTGCCAAGGTCGAGCCTTTAAAAGGCTTTTTTGGATCCGAAGTGACTCTAGCTAAGTTGTTTTTATTCTAAATCCGTATTTGAAGATATTAGATATTATAATAAGTCTTCGGGACACATTTGGAGCTTCAAAAAGCCTTAAAAAGTAATTTCGTGCAAAAACTAAATGCTTATAACTAGTTTTACCAAAATCGAGCCATTAAAGTGCTCTTTTGGCTCCGAAGTGACTCTAGGAAAGTTGTTTGTTCCCAAACATATATTTAAACATATAATATATTATAATAAGTCTTAGGAACTTATTTGGATCTCCAAAAAACCTGAAAAACCCGCCTCATGCAAAAACTAAGTCCTTATAACTAGTTTTGTCGAAATCGAGCCTTTAACGGGCTTTTTTGGGTCGGATGTGACTTTAGAAAAGTTGTTTAGTTCCCAAACATATATGTAAACATATAATATATTATAATAAGTCTTAGGGACTCTTTTGGAGCTCCAAAAAACTTTAAAAACTCACCTCGTGCAAAAACTAAGTCCTTATAACTAGTTTTGCCGAAATCGAGCCTTTGATGAGATTATAATAAGCCTTAGGGACACATTTGGAGCTCTAAAAAACCTTAAAAACTCACCTCGGGAAAAAACTAAGTCCTTATCACTAGTTTTGCCGAAATGGAGCCTTTAAAGGCTTTTTTGCTCCGATGTGACTCTAGCAAAGTTGTTTTGGTCCCAAACGTCTATTTAAACATATAATATATTATAATAAGTCTTAGGGACTCATTTGGAGCTCCAAAAAACCTTAAAAGTTTTGCCGATAACTAGTTTTGCCGAAATCGAGCATTTAATGGGCTTTTTTGGCTTCGAAGTGACTCTAGCTAAGTTTTTTGATCCTAAGTGAGTATTTGAACATATTATATATTATAATAAGTCTTAGGAACACATTTGGAGCTCCAACAAACCTTAGAAAGTCATTTCGCGCAAAAACTAAGTTCTTATAACTAGTTTTACCTAAATCATGCCATTAAAGTGCGTTTTTGGCTTTGAAGTGACTCTAGGAAAGTTGTTTTGTTCCCAAACGTGTATTTAAACATATTATATATTATATCAAGCCTTAGGGACTCATTTTTAGATCCAAAAAACCTTAAAAACTCACCTCGCGCAAAAACTAAATCATTATAACTAGTTTTGCTGAAATCGAGCCTTTAAAGGGCTTTTTTGGCTCCGATGTGAATCTAGCACAGTTTTTTAACTCCCAAACGTGTATTTAAACATATAATAGATTATAATAGGTCTTAGGGACTCATTTGGAGCTCCAACAAACCTTAAAAACTGACCTCGCGCAAAAAGTATGTCCTTATAACTAGTTTTGCCAAAGTCGAGCCTTTAAAGGGTTTTTTGGCTTCGAAGTGACTCTAGCTAAGTTGTTTTGATCCTAAATGAGTATTTGAACATATTATATTTTATAATAAGTCTTAAGAACACATTTGGAGTTCCAGCAAACCTTAAAAAGTCTTTTCTCGCAAAAACTATGCTCTTATAACTAGTTTTACCTAAATCGTGCCATTAAAGTGCGTTTTTGGCTCTAAAGTGACTCTAACAAAGTTAGTTTATTCCCAAACGTGTACTTAAACATATAATATATTATAATAAGACTTAGGGACTCATTTGGAGCTCCAATAACCTTAAAAAGCCATTTCACGCAAAAACTAAGTGCTTATAACTAGTTTTACCAAATCGATCCATTAAAGTGCTTTTTTTGCTCCGAAGTGACTCTAGCAAAGTTGTTTATTCCCAAACGTGTATTTAAACATATAATATATTATAATAAGTCTTAGCGACTTATTTGGTTCTCTAAAAAACTTTAAAAACTCACCTCGGGGAAAAACTAAGTCCTTATAACTAGTTTTGCTGAAATCGAGCCTTTAATGGGCTTTTTTAAATCAGAAGGGACTCTATCTAAGTTGTTTTGATCCTAAATGAGTATTTGAACATATTATATATTATAATAAGTCTTAGGGACACATTTGGAGCTCCAACAAGTCTTAAAAAGCCATTTCGTTCAAAAACTATGTGCTTATAACTAGTTTTACGAAAATTGAGCCATTAAAGTGCTTTTTTTGGCTCCGAAGTGACTCTAGCAGAGTTGTTTGTTGCCAAACATGTATTTAAACCAATAATATATTATAATAAGTCTTAGGGACTTATTTGGATCTCCAAAAACCTTAAAAACCCGCCTCATGCAAAAACTAAATCCTTATAACTAGGTGTGCCGAAATCGAGCCTTTAAAGGCTTTTTTTGGCTCCGATGTGACCCTAGCGAAGTTTATTTGGTCCCAAACGTGTATTTCAATGTATAATATATTATAATAAGTCCTAGGGACTCATTTGGAGCTCCAAAAAAGCTTAAAAACTCACCTCGCGCAAAAACTAAGTCATTATAACTAGTTTTGCCGAAATCGAGCCTTGAACATGCCTTTTTGGTTCCGATGTGACTCTAGCAAAGTTGTTTTTTGTTCCTAAACGTGTATTTAAACATATAATATATTACGTTAAGCCTTAGAGACTCATTTGAAGATCCAAAAAACCTTAAGAACTCACCTGGCACAAAAACTAAGTCATTATAACTAGTTTTGCTGAAATCGAGCCTTTAAAGGGCATTTTTGGCTCCGATGTGAAACTAGCAAAGTTGTTAGTTCCCAAACGTATATTTAAACATATAATATATTATAATTAGTCTTAGGGACTCATTTGGAGCTCCAAAAAACCTTAAAAACTCACCTCGCGCCAAAAGTATGTCCTTACAACTAGTTTTGCCAAAGTCGAGCCTTTCAAGGGCATTTTTGGCTCCGAAGTGACTCTAGCTAAGTTGTTTTGATCCTTAATCCGTATTTGAACATATTATATATTATAATAAGTCTTAGGGACACATTTGGAGCTCCAAAAAGCCTTAAAAAGTCATTTCGTGCCGAAACTAAGTGCTTATAACTAGTTTTACCAAAATCGAGCCATTAAAGTGCTTTTTTGGCTCCAAAGTGACTCTAGCAAAGTAGTTTGTTCCCAAACATGTATTTAAATATATAATATATTATAATAAGTCTTAGGGACTTCTTTGGATCTCCAATAAACCTTAAAAACTCACCTCGGGCAAAAACTAAGTCCTTATAACTAGTTTTGCCGAAACCGAGCCTTTAATGTGCTTTTTTTGCTTCGAAGTGACTCTAGCCAAGTTGTTTTGATCCTAAATGAGTATTTGAACATATTATATATTATAATAAGTCTTAGGAACACATTTGGAGCTCCAACAAGACTTAAAAAGTCATTTCGCGCAAAAAGTAAGCGCTTATAACTAGTTTTACCTAAATCGTGCCATCAAAGTGCGTTTCTGGCTCCGAAGTGACTCTAGCAAAGTTATTTTGTTCCCAAACGTGTATTTAAATGTATAATAGATTATAATAAGACTTAATGACTCAATTGGAGCTCCAACAAGCCTTAAAAAGTCATTTCGCGCAAAAACTACTGCTTATAACTAGTTTTACCAAAATCGAGCCATTAAAGTGCTTTTTTGGCTCCGAAGTGACGCTAGCAATGTTGTTTGTTCCCAAACCAGTATTTAAACATGTAATATATTATAATAAGTCTTAAGGACTTATTTGGTTTTCCAAAAAACCTTTAAAACTCACCTCGTGCAAAAACTAAGTCCTTGTAATTAGTTTTGCCGAAATCGAGCCTTTAACGGGCTTTTTTGGGTCCGATGTGACTCTAGCAAAGTTGTTTTGTTCCCTAGAGATTATAATAAGCCTTAGGGACACATTTGGAGCTCCGAAAAACCTTAAAAACACACCTCGCGCAAAAACTAAGTCTTTATAACTAGTTTTGCGGAAATCGAGCCTTTAAAGGCTTTTTCGACTCCGATGTGACTCTAGCAAAGTTGTTTGGTCCCAAACGTCCATTTAAACATATAATATATTATAATAAGTCCTAGGGACTCATTTGGAGCTCCAACAAACCTTAAAAACTCACTCTGCGCAAAAACTAAGTCCTTATAACTAGTTTTGCCGAAATCGAGCCTTTAATGGGCTTTTTTGGCTTCGAAGTGACTCTAGCTAAGTTGTTTTGATCCTAAATGAGTATTTTAACATATTATATATTATAATAAGTTTTACGAACACATTTGGAGCTCCAACAAGCCTTAAAAAGTTTATTTCGCGCAAAAACTAAGTGCTTATAACTAGTTTTACCTAAATCGTGCCATTAAAGTGCGTTTTTGGCTCTGAAGTGACTCTAGCAAAGTTATTTTATTCCCAAACGTGTATTTAAACATATAATAGATTATAATAAGTCTTAGGGACTCATTTGGAGCCCAAACAAGCCTTAAATAGCCATTTCGCGCAAAAATAAAGTGCTTATAATTAGTTTTACCAAATCGAGCCATTAAAGTAGTTTTTTAGCTCCGAAGTGACTCTAGCAAAGTTGTTTGTTCCGAAACGCGTATTTAAACATATAATATATTGTTATAATTCTTAGGGACTTATTCGGATCTCCAAAAAACCTTAAAAACTCACCTCGGGCAAAAACTAAGTCCTTATAACTAGTTTTGCCGAAATAGAGCCTTTAATGGGCTTTTTTGGCTTCGAAGTAACTCTAGCTAAGTTATTTTTATCTTAAATAAGTATTTGAACATATTATATATTTTAATAAGTCTTAGGAATACATTTGGAGCTCCAACAAGACTTAAAAAGTCATTTCGCGCAAAAACTAAGTGCTTATAACTAGTTTTACCTAAATCGTGCCATCAAAGTGCGTTTTTGGCTCCGAAATGACTCTAGCAAAGTTATTTTGTTCCCAGACGTGTATTTAAACATATAATCGATTATAATAAGACTTAGGGACTCATTTGGAGCTCCAACAAGCCTTAAAAACTCATTTCGCTTAAAAACTAATGCTTATAACTGGTTTTACCAAAATCGAGCCATTAAAGTGCTTTTTTGGCTCCGAAGTGACGATAGCAATGTTGTTTGTTCCCAAACGTGTATTTAAACATATAATATATTATAATAAGTCTTAGGGACTTATTTGGATTTTCAAAAAACCTGAAAAACTCACCTCGTGCAAAAACTAAGTCCTTATAAATAGTTTTGCCGAAATCGAGCCTTTAACGGGCTTTTTTGGGTCCGATGTGACTCTAGCAAAGTTGTTTTGTTCCCCAAAGATTATAATCAGCCTTAGGGAAACATTTGGAGGTCCAAAAACCCTTAAAAACACACCTCGCGCAAAAACTAAGTCTTTATAACTAGTTTTGCGGAAATCGAGCCTTTAAAGGCTTTTTTGACTCCGATGTGACTCTAGCAAAGTTGTTTGGTCCTAAACATCCATTTAAACATATAATATATTATAATAAGTCCTAGGGACTCATTTGGAGCTCCAACAAACCTTAAAAACTCACTGTGCACAAAAACTAAGTCCCTATAACTAGTTTTGCCGAAATCGAGCCTTTAATGGCCTTTTTTTGCTTCGAAGTGACTCTAGCTAAGTTGTTTTGATCCTAAATGAGTATTTGAACATATTATATTTTATAATAAGTCTTAGGAACACATTTGGAGCTCCAACAAGCCTTAAAAAGTCATTTCACGCAAAAACTAAGTGCTTATAACTAGTTTTACCTAAATCGTGCCATTAAATTGCGTTTTTGGCTCTGAAGCGACTCTAGCAAAGTTATTTTATTTCCAAACGTGTATTTAAACATATAATAGATTATAATAAGACTTAGGGACTCATTTGGAGTTCCAACAAGCCTTAAAAAGCAATTTCGTGCAAAAATAAAGTGCTTATAACTAGTTTTACCAAATCGAGCCATTAAAGTGCTTTTTTAGCTCCCAAGTGACTCTAGCAAAGTTGTTTGTTCCGAAACGTGTATTTAAACATATAATATATTTTAATAATTCTTAGGGACTTATTTGGATCTCCAAAAAACCTTAAAAACTCACCTCGTGCAAAAACTAAGTCCTTATAAATAGTTTTGCCAAAATCGAGTCTTTAACGGGAGTTTTTTGGTCCGATGTGACTCTAGCAAAGTTGTTTTGTTCCCTAAAGATTATAATAAGCCTTAGGGACACATTTGGTGCCACAACCCGCTTCAATGAACCGTGACTCATACTTGCTTTCGTACGTATAAGTTTTATACTTAAACCTGACAATCACAATGTAATTTATAGAAAGTAGTGTACTCGCGTACTTACTTTTTTTTTAAACATTACTACAGCATTGCTATAACATTGTAAGAACTCTTAATTATACTACAGCGTTGCTGCAATATAACCAAAACTCTTCTTAACTATACTACCGCAATGGTGTCACAAAATATATATACTGTTGTTCTTTAATGTACATTAGTTTGATATATTCATATTTACAAACCAACTGTACAAAATATTAAGCCACGGGAGTCTTCAACCACCACAGGTAGTCCACACACTCGTTATAGCATCCTCGACCTCCTCCTTAGCTTTGCGTCTTCTTACCTATGTCTACAATACAAGAAACCTGATGAGTTGCTAAACTCAATAAGTGACGAAACTATCTATGCTATGTGCCATGACAATTAATGCATCACATAAGAAACATAAATAATGAGCAGTACACATAATAATATAAGAGGTCATTTGTCCCATAACAAATGATCCCTACAATAGAAAACAGTTTCTTAGTATTCCTAGCGTTGTCTCGACCACCCTTTTGTGATCAGAGACCTTAGCCGACAAATCGGCGAACATGCATCATGAGAGAGTCTGGGATCCACTGATGGTACCGCATCATGAATCATAACATAAGGCGCCAGGCGGGGAGTGGGCCAGCTCAACCTTTAGAGCATCTCCCGGCCACATTACATCCTCCTGCATTATTTTAAAAATTATAGCATGCTATTTTGTATCAAAAAGATTTCATCATCATTATCAGGAGGGCATAAGTGTCAAAGAGTACTATCGGTACCATCGACTCGTTTTTGTAACATTCTATCTTATGTTGTTGACGTTTCAATCAACAACCCCCGGTACCGTATCATTTCAGGTGACCGAGCCACATATTCCTTGAGGGTTATTCATCTCGGGGTGTAAACCCGACAAATACTTTCATTAAACTCATATCCATTCATTTTACGATAATTATTAATCATCTTGAGCTTGGAAGAATATTCCGAGGTCTTGATATTATTTCGCGCGGGATAAGATTCCACGACAGCGAAACTGTTCATTAATAACCCTCGTGATTCCTTGACTTGTAAGTCAAAGGATATTTCATCACTTTGTTGGTTTACAACATATTACGAGGCTCGGGTAGTTTCTAACCTTCATCTTAACTTATTCGGCAAAGCCCGTACTAAGTTTTATGAGTTATAAAAGCCGAAGCCATTAATCTTGTTAGTTTCGTCATTACCGGGTTTAAACTTAATTTCGCTTACTAGCAAAGGCATTTAAATGCGTAAACATACAATTTCTAGCACATAATACAATTTATTCTTGTATTGTAGGTGCATCGTCACTTACTCGGAGTCACTCGATGCGAAAATCGTCGCTCCGGGTCGTTTTGGTCTTCCGAGGGTCGGAACTTTGTATTTCCTATTAAAACAATATAAAAACCATTAGGTTTTAAAATTTATTCCATCAAAAATTCATTTAAAGTGTCTAAAATTCTTTTTAAAGGTTTTTGGGCTAATTTGGGTTAAAAAGAGGCATAGAAAAATGTTTCAGGTCGTTTCGGGGTCATTTGGCCCAAGCCGACACATGCTGGGCGCGCAAGGGGGCTACTGGGCGCGCAAGGCTGCACACGGGGCCTGCTGGGCGCACACGGGCTGCCAGCAACACGCCTGGCGTGCGCATGGGTGCTGGAAGCATGCCTGGCGCGCGCACGGGCGCAGGCAGCGCACCTGGCGCGCGCGCTGGGCACTTGTCGGGCACGCTGGGCGCCTGCTGCGCGCGCTGGACGCATGTCGCGCGCGCTGGGCGCATGCCGGACGCACTGGGTGCGCCTGCTGCGCGTGCTAGGCGCCTACATCGCCCAGGCAGCGCGCCCACAACGCTCACGACCCGGGTAGTTACCAAATTGCACCAAATTGGTGCAATTTCACCACCAAACAAATTTTTAGAGCTTTAATCATTATTTTATACCTCAAAACACAGAAAACTTCATTAAAACTTAATAAATCACCAAAAATTCCGCTCTTAGACCTTTGAACAAACAAAATATGTTCAAAACTTAACTAACTTTGTAATTTCTTTCTCAAGCAAGATTAACCTTTCCTTTTACCTTCAATTCACTAATTCTCAAACAAAATTACAATTCAACATCATCAACATCAACCACAACTCAGTTTAACATTATTGACATCTTAATTTATTTCAAAACATCTCAAAACACACTTGTACAAACTCATGATTTCTAAGGAGAAGAATTCTACCTTTTTGTGTTTCTTTTTCCTTAAACTTGTAGAATTTCCCTTCCAAACTCTTCACCAATCTTTCTATGGTTTAAAACACAATATAAGGAGTTATTAGGTACTGTAACTTAGCTTGAGAAAAGATGAAAGCAAGAAGAAATTAAAAACCTTACCAAGCTTGTTCAAACTAGCTTTTTCTTCTTCAACTTCTTAATTAATTTATTTTTTCTTGTTCTTCCTTTCCTTTCTCTCTTCTTTCTTTTTTCTTTCCCTTCCTTTCTTTTCTTCACTTTCTGTTCTATTTTGGTGCTTCAAATTCGTGCTAAGGCTGGTTATATAAATAAAAACCTAAGCTAGTTGGTGTGTTGCGACGACGTCACGGCGAGGTAATCGCCTTTCCACCTCAAGCTTGGCTTTTGACACCTCTAGCTTAAATTTTGCTTACTAAGCTATTAAAGTATCATATTTAATATCTAAAGGCCAGCTCATACTTGCCCATGTGATGGTGAAACCCGTCGTGCTTACTTCTTTTACAAAATTTGCACGTTAGTCCACCGAAATAAACCCTTAACAACTTAGTCCTTTGCTACATTTTTAAAAATATTTCTAAGCCCTTAAAGCACAACTTCTTTCTTAAAACACCATATTTATATAATTATAAAGCACTATATACATTTTCGGAATTTATAGAGCTCATTTCATATTTTTCCTTGGTGTTTTATTTTCGGTCCCGAAATAGCGGTTTTTACCGAAATTTCACCGTAACTTCTTTGTTTGACCTCGGATTGGCCTCAAATTTTATACATGAGCTTAATATACTGATATAAGCTCAAAAAAAATTTATTTTCTTAATTGGCGACCATTTTCTTCATTTTTTTCCAAATTTGGTCCAAAAATGCAATTTTTTGTAAAGTTTCGGACTCGTTGTGCAATTTTTGGCTGTAACAAGAATTCTTAAACAAAAATCCTTGTATTTTTTCACCAAAATCTAATATTAAACTCATTCCTTGACTTACTGACACTTATTTCAGTTATTCAACTAATCACGCCTTAATTAGTCGAATTAGGGTTTCGGACTCGCGAGGGATTTTTTGAAAGAAAACATTCTCGTACTCGTTGTAATTTTCAAGAAATACACAACGGTTTATTTATCATAAAATTTCTGGGACATTGGGGAGTCGAGGTTCACAACCCCTCCCCGTTACAAAAGTTTCGTCCTCGAAACTTAGAAAAGTGCTGGATATTTCTTTTGCATCTCACTTTCCAGCTCCCAAGTTGCCTCTTCCGCAGTGTGATTCTTCCACATCACCTTAACGAGGAAAATGGTCTTGTTCCTTAGAACTTTTTTCCTGCGGTCCAAAATCCT
This sequence comes from Boehmeria nivea var. tenacissima, assembly GCA_018132145.1. NCBI lineage: Eukaryota > Viridiplantae > Streptophyta > Magnoliopsida > Rosales > Urticaceae > Boehmeria > Boehmeria nivea. Next base: position 1,786,575 of record CM030878.1, read on the forward strand.
AAGCGGTTGCACTTCATATTTTACTTCTGGGGTAATTTCAAATTCTTGGTGTGGTAACACATGCGAGGGGTCTCTAATGTACTTTCTTAACATTGACACATGAAAAACATCATGTACCCCAGGCATAGAAAGCGGTAAGGCAAGACGGTAAGCTACTACCCCAACTCGTTCTAAGATTTCAAAGGGTCCAACAAATCGAGGGCTAAGCTTGCCCTTTTTGCCAAACCTCATGATCCCCCGTATTGGAGATATCTTAAGGAATACCTGATCTCCTACTTCAAACTCTAATGGTCGGCGTCGTCGATCATCATAACTTTTTTGATGACTTTGAGACGTCTTCATTCTCTCTTGAATTTTCTTGATCACTTCGGTTGCTTGCTCCACCAATTCTGGTCCTAGATACTTTCTTTCACCTACTTCGTCCCAATGCACAGGCGATCGACATTTCCGCCCATAAAGAACATCGTATGGTGCCATGCCAACAGTTGATTGATAACTGTTATTATAGGAGAATTCCACCAAGGGTAAATACTTGTCCCATGAACCTTGAAAATCCAATGTGCAAGCACGCAATATATCCTCTAGTGTTTGGATTGTTCGCTTGCTTTGGCCATCTGTTTGCGGATGAAAGGAAGTGCTAAATTTTAATTTAGTTCCAAGAGCATGTTGGAGACTCTTCCAAAACTTTGAAGTAAATCGGCTGTCTCGATCAGATACTATTGAATTTGGTACTCCATGTAGCCTTACTATTTCTCAAACATAAAGTTCGGCTAGTCGATCGAGAGTATCAGTTGTCTTTACCGGAATAAAGTATGCAGTCTTACTCAAGCGATCTACTACTACCCAAATAGAGTTATGGCCTTTGTTCGTTCTAGGTAGACCAGAGACAAAGTCCATAGTAACTTGGTCCCACTTCCATTCTGGAATTTCCAGAGGTTGTAATAACCCAGCTGGTCGTTGATGTTCTGCTTTAACCTGCTGACAGGTAAGGCATCGCTCTACATAAGCTATCATATCACGCTTCATTCCGGGCCACCAATAATGTTGCTTCAGATCTTGATACATTTTGGTAGCTCCGGGATGTATCGAATATGGGGTTTGATGAGCTTCTTCCAGTAATTGAAACTTTAAATCCTCTTGATCTGGTACACATATTCTCTTGCCAACCATTAGCGTTCCATCTTCCGCCAAAGTAAAGTCTTCTCGTTTTTCTTTCCGCACTTCATAGATAATTTTAGAAAATTTATCATCATTTTGTTGTTTTTCTTTGATTTGACTATGGAGTAGTGGTTGAACATGTAATGCTTCTAATCTCCCATTCACCAACTGAAGCTCAAAGTCCACTATTTCCTTTCTCAGCTGTTCCGGCAAATTTCTAAGTGACATAAGTGATCCTGCTGATTTTCGACTAAGCGCATCTGCCACCTTGTTGGCCTTGCCTGGATGGCAGTGAATATCATAATCATAATCCGTCAGTAACTCTAACCATCTTCCTTGACGTACATTTAACTCCTTTTGAGTGAACAGATTCTTCAGCGTCTTATGGTCGGTGTAAATATCACAGTGTACTCCATAGAGATAATGCCTCCATATTTTTAAGGCAAACACGACCGCTGCTAACTCCAAATCGTGTGTGGGATACCTTTTCACATAATCTTTAAGTTGACGGGAGGCATAGGCGATCACCTTACCATGCTGCATCAAAACAGCCCCAAGTCCCAATTTTCAGGCATCACAGTAGATAGCGAAACCTGTTGTACCCTGAGGTATTATTAGAACTGGAGCAGTGGTTAATCTTTTCTTTAGCTCTTGGAAGCTATTTTCACAAGCATCTGTCCACATAAATTTCTGCCCCTTCCGTGTAAGTGTTGTCATAGGTGTCGCAATCTTTGAAAAACCCCCCAATAAATCTTCGATAATACCCATCTAAACCCAAAAAACTTCTTATTTCTGTTACATGCTTCAGTTGCAACCATTCTACAACGGCTTCTATCTTCGCTGGGTCCACCATTATTCCATCTTTGGATACAACATGACCCAAAAAAACTTCCTTATCCAGCCAAAACTCACATTTCTTAAACTTGGCATATAGTTGTTTGTCTTGCAGCCTCTTCAAAACTAAAGCCAAGTGTTCCGCGTGTTCTTCTTGGGACCTTGAGTAAATGAGGATATCGTCGATAAATACAATGACAAATTTATCTAAATAATCCTCAAATACCCCATTCATCAGATCCATAAAAGTGGTGGTGCATTGGTTAACCTTAATGGCATTACGAGAAACTCATAGTGTCCATATCGAGTTCTGAAAGCTGTTTTGGGAACATCCTCCTCTCGTACCTTCAGTTGATGATACCCGGATAGTAGATCAATCTTGGAAAATACTTTCATCCCCGCTAGTTGATCAAACAAATCATCTATACGGGGCAACGGGTATTTATTTTTAATCATCACTTTATTAAGTTCCCGATAATCAATGCAAAGTCGCAACGTTCCATCCTTTTTCTTCACGAACAAAACTGGTGCGCCCCATGGTGAGTGACTGGGTCTAATGAATCCCTTATCAACCAATTCCTATAATTGAGTCTTTAGCTCCTTTAACAGTTAAGGAGCCTTCGAAACTGGTGCCGTTCCGGGGATTAACTCATTGGTGAATTCAATTTCACGTTCGGGTGGTAATCCAGGCAAATCTTCTCGGACTACTGTGAGGTAGTCTCTTACAATAGGCACATCTGTTGGCTGAAGTTTGACTTCCTTCGTCTTATCACGGATGTTGGCTATATAGCCACGACATCCACTTGCTAGTAATTTTAAGGCCTGGAGAGCTGAAATTGTTGGAACTAGCTTTTTCCGCGATGTTCCCTTAAAGTTGAATTCTTCACTATCAGGTGGTTGAAATTGAACTCGCCTTTTTCGACAATCTATGATTGCATGATGTGCACTTAACCAGTCCATACCCAAGATTACATCATAATCTTCCATTTCTATAACAACTAGATTAGCATAGAGGGTGCGTTCTCCAGTTCAGATAGGCACATTTCTAAACCAACTAGTTGATTCATACGTATCTCCTACCGGAGTTATAGTGATAAAAGGGTAGGATAATATCTGTCTTTCACATTCTAACTTTTCTGCTACTTTGCTCGCTATAAATGAATGTGTAGCGCCAGAATCAATAAGAGTATAGAGAGAAAGGTTAGCAACAGGAAGCTGACCTGTTACTATAGTTGATGGGCCGGCATTTACATCATCTTCCGATAGGCTATAGACTCTGGCATTAGGACGAGGCTGGGTCCTAGTTGGTTCTCTTTCTTTTCCCTGGTTTGGGTAGGACTTCGCAAAGTGACCCTCTTTACCGCAAGCATAGCAAACATTCGTTCCCATCCTGCACTCACCACTATGTAACTTTCCACAACGAGAGCACTGTGGAGGGATCTGTTGTTTAGTTTCTGTATTTACACGATTTTGTTCCTGGCGGCGACGATTTACTCTTTCATTTCCCCCTGGTTGACCGCACTTCTGACCTCTTTTTTGTCCTTCATTACTTCTGAAATTACTAGTATTGGCAGGTGGATTACAATAACGTTGCTGTATTTGGGGTCGATTCCCATAGTTTCTTTGAAACCTGTCACGTCTAGGAAGGAATTTCCTTGTCTCTTTCTTCTGTACATCAGTATTACCACCTGCTGCAGCTACACCTTGCGCGGAGGTTGGTTTGTTTGTCAGTTTCCAGCCATCGATTCTTAAAGCTCTCTGTACTGCATCAGCATAGGTGCGCGGCCCTACTTCGCCACTGTCCACCTGTGTCACAATTTCAACGCTAATATCATGCATGTATTTCATCTTCCTGGCATCATCCGTAGCTACCATGGTCGATGCATATCGTGCTAGTTCATCAAATTTAACGTACTCTGCTACAGTCATTTTTCCTTGTCGAAGATCCATAAACTCCTTAACCTTTCCGAGCTTCTGCAAGGTACTTGGTATAAAATAGGGCCAGGAACCTATCCCAAGAGATTGTTTCAACAGGCTGCATTTGGACAATCATCTCCCACCAGCATCTAGCTTCATCATCAAACTGGTATACAACGCAGGCTAACTTCTGTGCGTCCGTCAACTGCATATTTTCGAAGATCTGCTGAATGCGCTTTATCCAGTTTTCAGCCTTTGCCGGATCCGGTGTTCCTTGGAACATAGGTGGTTTCTGTTTCCTGAAGCGTTCATAAATCGGTTCATCAATTAAAAGGGCCATTCTCGGTAGTTGTACATTGGGTCGTAGCATAGGCGGCACCGATACATTCATTTCAGCTGGTCCTACCGCTTCTGCTTTTTGTTGTGGTTGTTGTGGCTGCGGTTGTTGTTGTTGATCATTGAGGCGGGTAAGTAGTTGCCTTAGTATTTCTCCTTGTTGCTCCATCTGCTGGTCACGCCTTCGCATTTCTTCATTTCTTCTTCGAGCTTCCGCAGCTTGAGCTTCAATCATTTGACGAAGCTCATCCACTTCGTTGGGAGGATTCTGACGCCTACCATTCCTTGACATGTCTTCAATAGTTGCTCTTATCTAACCTATCATGTCATGGCACATAGCAGTGGTAAGCTTTTATTTAACTCAATAAATAGGGTTTAGAATGTCATCAAATTCAGATAACTAAAACACATCTATCCAGGTCATTTAAACACTTAAATTGAATATTTAACAGAGAAACTATACATAACATATCAGTATATAATTTACACTCAAAACATATAAGTGTATTTTTTAATTTTTTTTTACAAGTTATATTCTAGATCTTCTAATCTTCATTTGGATCCGAATCATCCTCGGTGTATTCTTCTTCTTCCGGGTCCTCTGGATCCTCCTCTAGGTTTTCCTCCGAGTCTTCTTCCATGCCGTCCTCTGGGTCCCTTTCTGGGTTTCCCTCTGGTTGGTCATCAAAGATGAGCACTGCTTCCTTAAGCTCGTCAAAGGTTTTATGTTTTTCCATTAATTCTGACACCTTAAACCATTTGAAGAGTCCGTTTGCATAAACATCTCTTTTCTCTCGATCAGGCATATTTCGAAAACAACTCATGACAATTTCACTATTAAACCTATCGGTATACTCTTGAGCGGACTCTCCAAATCGTTAGTGAAACCTGCTCAGTCTCCGATACCAGACCTTTTCTTTAGATCCTTTCATAAAGTTAGTATTTATAGGTTTTCATCGTTTGACCTAATTTTTTTAGGCCAAAATGGAGTGGAGTTATAGACAAAACGACAACGTTTTTGAAACAGCGATTTCGGCGGTCGTTCTTCTCATCTCGGCGAACGACCGCCCCATATGATATAAGAGAAACTCGTGATTCGGTGGTCGTTCTTCAGGATTAGGCGAACGACCGCCCAGTTCGACTTTGTCTGATTCCTCGCGGGGCGATCGATCGGCTCGTTCGGGGCGAACGACCGGCGATCGCTCTGCTTCTTCTCTTTTGTTGGGCGAATTTGGGCGGTCGACCGGCTCGTTTTGGGTGAACGACCGGCGAACGACCGGCGCTTGTTCTGCTGTAGAGTTTATCCGTCCTTCCGAAAAGCTTTGTTTTCGTGCTTCTTCGCCTCGACTTCCGTGCTTCTTATCAAATCATATGTACACTCAAGAAACTTGTTAAAACACATAAAACTTGAGGAAATTTCAACAATTCACTATGGAAAGTACAATATATGAGTGAGTATATTGCTCACTCATCACACCCCCAAACTTAAACTGTTGCTTGTCCTCAAGTGATAATTAGCATTATTTTGATTTTATAATTCATGACTCTTTTCCTAACAATGAGTGAATAATTAAACTAAAACTGAAATCAAAACGGAATACGAATCTAACTCGAAATCCGGTTTTTCCGTAATGCCTGGCATGGATAATTCTTAGGGACCATTGTCAGTTCTTTGCTACATCAAAACCCTCGCAACCAACTATAGTTTCAACAAGTTGAGCTCACCTCGAAAATGGTCATTCATAAGTGTGTGTGCGCTTTATTTCTCCCTTTTATCTAATTAAATTTTGCACGCTTTCGGAGTCTTAATTTTTCACAATGAAGAGGAACACCATAAGCCCAACTCTGACGCTAATCTCCACTAACTTAGAAGGCAATTAACTGAGAATCAGAAGGACTTTATTGGCTTGTAATGTTACGGCCTCGGCTCAGGTATGTCGAAGGATATTTTTAGGCTCAAGAGTTCACCTGGATTCAAAAGTTTCGACATTAACACCCTTGACTTCCATTTACCCCATTTTTGACCAAAATGATTCCTCCCCCAAACTTCGTCTACATTGCCCTTGAATGTTTTAGAATTGATGGATACACCTGGTTGAACTTTCTTTCTTTTCTTTCATTTTCTTTTTCTTTTTTTTTATTTTATTAAAAAGTAGATAGACATAGGTGATCCTTCGCTTTAAGGGTACGTGGAACTAAGCTTAGAAATCATCATTACTCCTACTCACAATGTTGTTGAACTACAAATCAAAGTGAACAAGGTAAATGTGATGGAAACATGGCTGGTGGATGCTTAGTTGATAACGTTCGGTATGATTTTGAATAACAATGGGTATAGGCTCAAAGTCGGGTGCAATGGTGGGTGCATCAAGGCAGGCTATTAAAGCTCAAACGGTCCAAAAGAATGCCTTAATCATTTTCTCAAGTTATTGCCACTAAGATTTCGCCTCGACAACTACAAGGTTGGGTTCTAACAACCTCAAACAAATGTTATAAAAAAGAACTCCTACCGCATACATTTATCAATCAGACTCAGGGAGAAGATAAATATCGTGCAAAATATGAAACAACCAAATTCTAAGTTTACTAAACATGTCAAGTTCACGGAAGGAGGAAGACTTACGACATAGCATAGGACTCGACTTCATGCCAGTCCTCATCATCGAATCACGCCATAACACTAAATAAGAAAACACTGGATAACTCATTAGAACGTAGGTTTATTTGAATATATAACCGAAAATAACAAAAATAAACCTAAGGATAGAAAATAAACTGGAATCTGCAATACAGTACTGAATTAATCGAAATTAAAATTAAAAGGTAAGATAAATGATACTGCTCTCGTCTGTGCGCTGGTAATGAGTGCAGGCACCTCCCCAAACTGGAGACAGACAGTGTCCGCACTTTCGCTAGTGAAGAGAAGGGAGAATGACTATTCCGGCCACGAACCCCAGTCGTCTGCTGAATAGTCGACCGTCCGCTCGAGAGATGGGCTGCGATAAGCATCGAGAAGTTACGCCGGGAATGGCTCTGCGGGCTGATACGGGAGGCGGTCTCGAGATCCTGCACGTGTCATGCCAAGTCAAGATGGCGTAGCTATAAGTCGGACACGTGCCGTAGAAGACGATCCTGCCCCAAAGTGAGCGTCTCAAAGCCTTGCGCCATCAACGTGGCGATAGTGTCAAAAGAATGGGGCTCGGGTGCAGGCGTGCTCGAAGAAGACCCCTCCCCACGCTGAGTTTGACGACGCGATCGCCGCAGGTCTTGGCGCTACTCGCGTACGTCATCAATGGCCGGGCCATGGATCCGATCACCAACAGGAGGAGCACGGCGAACCCGAGGGAGAACAGGCGGTGGTGGCGACACGGGTGGGCGATCAGAAAAAGGCACAAAGCCTATCCCATCAGGCTTGGGTGTACCGCCAGGCCACTGCTCGAATCTCATTAGGCTGTCATGATCAAACTTGGTAGGCCCAAGAGTCATCTCGGCGTCGCTCATCAGTACGCCCGCCTGAGTGCACAAGTAGGTGATGAGAATGGCGTGCGGCAGCTTGATCTTGTTCTTGTCGAGGCTGGCCCGGTGGCAAATAGAGTCCTTGATGATGGTGGCGACATCGATAGACCGACCCGAGCAGATGCAGTACATGAGAAGAACGCGGTCGGTGGTGATCTCATAGCGCTGGGATATGGGAATGAGGTTGTGGCAGATGAAGTGGAACCAGGCGTGGGCGGAACGGTTGAATAGATTAGCTGGGACGTTGACAGGCCGGTCTGGGTTGTTGATCGAATAAGTCCATCGGGCTTCGGGAAAGCCCATCTCTTGCAAAATTTGGTCATAGTCAGCACCCTGGTTAGTGGCCGGACTAAAAGAAACGTCCGTCCCGCGAACCAAGACCACATTCCCGGGCCGATTGTAATGGGCATTGGCATAGAATTCTCGCACCACTACTACGTTAGCCGCGTACTTTTGCATACAGAGTTGCTGCCAACCCAACCATTCAATTTGCTCTACCAGAAGTCCATCGGGAGGGTCGGCGCAAGGTGTGAATTCGCATTCGACGGCCGTGAGCTGGCCATCTTTCACGAACTGTAGATAGAGTAGGTCGGCATCCCAATTGACGAAAGATTATAGGATGGAAGGGGCAGACTTCGAGACTAATTCAGCGGGATCACGAACTTTGCGCTTAAACGATATGCTGCACGTGAGGAAAGAGGATGAGCCATAACCAGAAGAATAGACGGCAACCAATAAACCAAGGATAACACGACAGATGAATGTAGCTGATCCGCAGTAACAACCAAACTTATAACGATGGCCGTAATAGGAAATTGCAATGACGAAGTGGTACCTCGACTAGCACGGCAGTGACACAGCGGAAGCAAAAACAGCAAAAGAGGCGGCTCGCGGGTCGTGGAGGTGGTCACCGCAGATAGAATTCACTGCGGAGGAGTGTGGGAATGGAGGCACGAGGCAGAGAAGCAGCGCATGAGGGAGCATGGCGGTGATGCGGAGCGGCGCTCTTGGGGAGGAGCGCGGCGGAGATGCTAACTGACGGAGCGAGGGCGGAATGGCAGAGCGGAGCGACGCTTGTTGAAGAGACGGCGAGGATGACGGAGGGGCGGAGCGGCGCTCACGGGGAGAAACGCGACGGAGATGCGGAGGAGTGGGGGGAAGAGTCACGAGAGAGAGAGAGAGAGTTGAGGGAAGAAATGGACAAAAGGGGCGTAAATAACCCCTTTAAACCTTGCGCAAAACGCGCGTTTTGTGGCACGGGCGGTCGATCGCCCCAATCTGGGCGAACGACCACCAACCCTGAGCAATCGCACGTAGGGATCCAGCCGGTCGATCGCCAGAGGGAGGCAAACGACTGACTATAGCTCTGTCGGTTTTTTTTTTCGTAACAATTGGGTTGCCTCCCGACAAGAGCTACATTTAACGTCCAGCTTGACTCATTGTCGTCAAGCATCTTGAAGAATTGTGGTTGATGACGGGCCGATTGGTTCGCCCGTGACATATGTCTTGACTCTTTGTCTGTTCACCTTGAATGACACCCTCTCTTTATTGCTCAATTCAACAGCTCCATAGGGATAAACCTTAATCACGGTGAACGGTCCCGACCATCCTGATTTCAGCTTCCCGGGAAAGAGTTTCAATCTCGAGCTGTACAATAGCACCTATTGTCTCGGTTGTATGTCTTTCCTAATGAGATGCTTGTCATGCCATGCCTTTGTCTTTTCTTTGTAGATCTTCACATTCTCGTACGATTCAAGACGAAGTTCCTCCAATTCGTTGAGCTGTATAGCACGTTGGACTCCTGCGGCTTTTAGGTCCATATTTAGCTTCCTCAATGACCATAGTGCTCGATGCTCGAGTTCCGCAGGTAAGTGGCATGCTTTGCCAAAGACAAGATGATATGGGGACATACCTAACGGCGTTTTGAATACCGTTCGATATGCCCATAAAGCGTCATCAAGTCGTCGTGCCCAATCTTTTCGCGAGCAACTCACAGTTCTTTCCAAAATTTGCTTAACCTCCCAGTATGAAATCTCAGCTTGACCATTGGATTGCGGGTGATAACCAAGTGCCTTCCTGTGTCGCAAACCATATATTAAGAGGAGGGCTTCAAATTGCTTGTTGCAGAAGTGTGTGCCCTCGTCACTAATGATGGCCCGCGGTGTACCGAACCGTGTGAAAATGTACTTGTGGAGGAACTTGAGTACTACCTTGCCATCGTTTGTAGGAGTTGCGGCCGCTTCTAACCATTTGGAGATATAATCAACCGCAAGGAGGATGTATTTGTTGTTGAACGATGAAGGAAAGGGCCCCATAAAATCAATCCCCCACACGTCAAAAAGCTCGACTTCGATGATGTTAGTTAGCGGCATTTCATTGCGGCGTGAGATGTTACCCGATCGTTGACAACGATCACAAGATAGCACAAAGCAATGGGCGTCCTTGAATAATGTAGGCCAATAAAATCCACATTGAAGTACCTTGGCCGCTGTCCTCTTGACCCCAAAATGCCCACCACACTCTAAAGTATGGCAATGGGTCAGAATGCTATGCATTTCTTCTTCTGGAACACACCTTCTGATGATTTGATCTGCGCAGTGTCGATAGAGGAGTGGTTCCTCCCAATAGTAATACTTCACATCGGAGAGGAATTTCTTCTTCTGATGATAAGTGAAGTCGGGTGGAGTGCCATGACCTGCAAGGTAATTGACAAGGTAATTGACATATGTCTTGACTCTTTGTCCGTTCACCTTGAATGACTCCCTCTCTTTATTGCTCAATTCAACAGCTCCATAGGGATAAACCTTAATCACGGTGAACGGTCCCGACCATCGTGATTTTAGCTTCCCGGGAAAGAGTTTCAATCTCGAGTTGTACCATAGCACCTATTGTCTCGGTTGTATGTCTTTCCTAATGAGATGCTTGTCATGCCATGCCTTTGTCTTTTTTTTGTAGATCTTCACATTCTCGTACGATTCAAGACGAAGTTCCTCCAATTCGTTGAGCTATATAGCACGTTGGACTCCTACGGCTTTTAGGTCCATTTTTAGCTTCCTCAATGACCATAGTGCTCGATGCTCGAGTTTCGCAGGTAAGTGGCATGCTTTGTCAAAGACAAGATGATACGGGGACATACCTAACGGCGTTTTGAATATCGTTCGATATGCCCATAAAGCGTCATCAAGTCGTCGTGCCCAATCTTTTCGCGAGCAACTCACAGTTCTTTCCAAAATTTGCTTAACCTCCCAGTATGAAATCTCAGCTTGACCATTTGATTGCGGGTGATAACCGAGTGCCTTCCTGTGTCGCAAACCATATATTAAGAGGAGGGCTTCAAATTGCTTGTTGCAGAAGTGTGTGCCCTCGTCACTAATGATGGCCCGCGGTGTACCGAACTGTGTGAAAATGTGCTTGTGGAGGAACTTGAGTACTACCTTTCCATCGTTTGTAGGAGTTGCGGCCGCTTCTAACCATTTGGAGATATAATCAACCGCAAGGAGGATGTATTTATTGTTGAACGATGAAGGAAAGGGCCCCATAAAATCAATCCCCCACACGTCGAAAAGCTCGACTTCGATGATGTTAGTTAGCGGCATTTCATTGCGGCGTGAGATGTTACCCGATCGTTGACAACGATCACAAGATAGCACAAAGCAATGGGCGTCCTTGAATAATGTAGGCCAATAAAATCCATATTGAAGTACCTTGGCCGCTGTCCTCTTGCCCCCAAAATGCCCACCACACTCTAAAGTATGGCAATGGGTCAGAATGCTATGCATTTCTTCTTCTGGAACACACCTTCTGATGATTTGATCTGCGCAGTGTCGATAGAGGAGTGGTTCCTCCCAATAGTAATACTTCACATCGGAGAGGAATTTCTTCTTCTGATGATAAGTGAAGTCGGGTGGTGTGCCATGACCTGCAAGGTAATTGACAAGGTAATTGACATATATCTTGACTCTTTGTCCGTTCACCTTGAATGACTCCCTCTCTTTATTGCTCAATTCAACAGCTCCATAGGGATAAACCTTAATCACGGTGAACGGTCCCGACCATCGTGATTTCAGCTTCCCGGGAAAGAGTTTCAATCTCGAGTTGTACAATAGCACCTATTGTCTCGGTTGTATGTCTTTCCTAATGAGATGCTTGTCATGCCATGCCTTTGTCTTTTCTTTGTAGATCTTCACATTCTCGTACGATTCAAGACGAAGTTCCTCCAATTCGTTGAGCTATATAGCACGTTGGACTCCTACGGCTTTTAGGTCCATTTTTAGCTTCCTCAATGACCATAGTGCTCGATGCTCGAGTTTCGCAGGTAAGTGGCATGCTTTGCCAAAGACAAGATGATACGGGGACATACCTAACGGCGTTTTGAATATCGTTCGATATGCCCATAAAGCGTCATCAAGTCGTCGTGCCCAATCTTTTCGCGAGCAACTCACAGTTCTTTCCAGAATTTGCTTAACCTCCCAGTATGAAATCTCAGCTTGACCATTAGATTGCGGGTGATAACCGAGTGCCTTCCTGTGTCGCAAACCATATATTAAGAGGAGGGCTTCAAATTGCTTGTTGCAGAAGTGTGTGCCCTCGTCACTAATGATGGCCCGCGGTGTACCGAACCGTGTGAAAATGTGCTTGTGGAGGAACTTGAGTACTACCTTTCCATCGTTTGTAGGAGTTGCGGCCGCTTCTAACCATTTGGAGATATAATCAACCGCAAGGAGGATGTATTTATTGTTGAACGATGAAGGAAAGGGCCCCATAAAATCAATCCCCCACACGTCGAAAAGCTCGACTTCGATGATGTTAGTTAGCGGCATTTCATTGCGGCGTGAGATGTTACCCGATCGTTGACAACGATCACAAGATAGCACAAAGCAATGGGCGTCCTTGAATAATGTAGGCCAATAAAATCCATATTGAAGTACCTTGGCCGCTGTCCTCTTGCCCCCAAAATGCCCACCACACTCTAAAGTATGGCAATGGGTCAGAATGCTATGCATTTCTTCTTCTGGAACACACCTTCTGATGATTTGATCTGCGCAGTGTCGATAGAGGAGTGGTTCCTCCCAATAGTAATACTTCACATCGGAGAGGAATTTCTTCTTCTGATGATAAGTGAAGTCGGGTGGTGTGCCATGACCTGCAAGGTAATTGACAAGGTAATTGACATATATCTTGACTCTTTGTCCGTTCACCTTGAATGACTCCCTCTCTTTATTGCTCAATTCAACAGCTCCATAGGGATAAACCTTAATCACGGTGAACGGTCCCGACCATCGTGATTTCAGCTTCCCGGGAAAGAGTTTCAATCTCGAGTTGTACAATAGCACCTATTGTATCGGTTGTATGTCTTTCCTAATGAGATGCTTGTCATGCCATGCCTTTGTCTTTTCTTTGTAGATCTTCACATTCTCGTACGATTCAAGACGAAGTTCCTCCAATTCGTTGAGCTATATAGCACGTTGGACTCCTACGGCTTTTAGGTCCATTTTTAGCTTCCTCAATGACCATAGTGCTCGATGCTCGAGTTTCGCAGGTAAGTGGCATGCTTTGCCAAAGACAAGATGATACGGGGACATACCTAACGGCGTTTTGAATACCATTCGATATGCCCATAAAGCGTCATCAAGTCGTCGTGCCCAATCTTTTCGCGAGCAACTCACAGTTCTTTCCAGAATTTGCTTAACCTCCCAGTATGAAACCTCCCATAAGTGAAGTCGGGTGGTGTGCCATGACCTGCAAGGTAATTGACAAAGTCCGCAAACCACGGTAGGTTTTTTCACTGCTAGCAACCGTTCATCCGGGAAGTTGTCATCAATGGGCTGCTCTAAGTCTTTCTTTTCCTCTTCATTCTCAAGTCTTGACAAATGATCACCTACGAGATTTTTCGTTCTTTTCTTATCTTTAATCTCCAAATCGAACTCCTGAAGCAATAGTACCCATCGGATCAACCTTGGTTTAGCATCTTTCTTTTCTAATAAATACTTGAGTGCCGAGTGGTCCGTAAAGACTATGACTTTGTTGCCAATAAGATAGGGTCGGAATTTCTCAAATGCGAATACCACTGCAAGTAATTCCTTCTCTGTTGTAGCGTAATTCAGTTGTGCATCATTGAGGGTTCTGCTTGCATAGTAAATGGTGTGAAACAACTGCAAAATTGCACCCACTGCAAAATCACTAGCATCACTCATAATCTCAAAACGCAAAGACCAGTCTGGAGGCATCACTACTGGGGCAGTGACCAACTTTTCCTTCAGAACATTAAATGCTTCCAAGCACTCGTCAGTAAATTCAAAGGCGGCCCATTTTTCAAGAAGGTTACATAGCGGTCTTGAGATATTGAAGAAGTCTTTGATGAATCGACGATTGATGCATTTGCATTTACCTTAGTTTTTATGTTTATTTTGTTCAATAAAATCCATTTGAATAATTGGTTTTTGATGATATTTGGCTAATATTTTCTTATATTTGGTCTTGTAGAGATTTGGTGCAAGTTGGAGAAAGAACGGGTTAATTCCGAGCTAAAACGAGTTATTTTGGAGAAATATCGGGAGAGATGAAATCAAGACTTCTTATTTCGAGGAGAATTTTCATCAAGAATTATGGATTTTTATCTATCAACTTGCATACCAAATTAAAGATCTTCGAAAGAGCTTTCCAATGGCGTATCATATGCGCGATTTGGACTTACAACGAGGGAGATATGATGATTTGAAAATCGGTGCGCGCAGAAAATCGCCGCAGCGCCGCGGCGGCAGTTTATAGCGCCGCGGCGCTCCGAGAAAACCCAGAATCGCTCTGTTCGTAGCGCCTAGGCGCCACAAAGTCAGCGCCGCAGCGCTATATGCCCGTACAATTACGCAAATATGCGAGAAAGGCCCAAAACACTCCAAAAACGCCCAAAAAAGCCCTAATTCGACCTAGACCTCAAATGAGACTATAAATACAACCATAAACACCTAAAAACAGAGGGAGATACCATAATTCATCTTGGACCATTGATCACGCCCAAATTGTGCAATAGCTAAGCGGTCGTTGGTAGCACAACGGAAGCGGAGTCGTCTCCACGAGGAGGTGAAAATAAAACAACCAAAAGACTCGAAACAAACTTTAAGAGGCAAAACTAAAACTTAAAAATAAAAAGATCGGAAATTATGAGAATTTAAGATCAAAGAAAGCGAGTAAAATGTAATAGACAATCAATGAGAAAAATTAACAAGGCTTCGGGAGTCACTCAATTGCTTCACTTCACTGACACCAATTTCAATTCCAATTAATTACTCAATTACAAGTTTCACATCCCAAACAAGTAACCGGAAAATATGTCATTAAGAATTAAAATTAATCACATGTATTTTATTATGAAAAAGTTCTTTCAATTAAACAACGAATATAAATTTCATTGACTATCCTAAATCGACGATAAATCAAAATTGATGATAACGCAGTAAAGGAATAATCAAATAAAACAAACATTCAAATACTTATTCTATAAGCATTCCTAAATCTACAATATATCAATTTGACAATATTGCAGTAAAAGAACAACTCACAAAAATAAGCAAATTAACGAAATTAATATTCTCTAAAAATCACATAAATCAAGTATGACTAAATTCATATGAAAAATAAAAGAACATAATTTTTCAAAAGATAAAGAACTCTAATTCATAAATAAAATCTAACCTTTAAAGCACATAGTTTGGAATCAAAATTGAGACAGTGAAGCTTACACAATTGAGTTCATCCCTAGCCTTGCTAGGAATTTAGCCTAGTCTCCAATGCATTCTCACACAAATTCTAGAGAAAATGTGAGAAATAAATTGTCTATTATTAAACTAAAGGTGCAAAAACTCTAGCCAACACCTCTATTTATAGTGTTTGGGAGTGGCTAGTAAAAGGGAAACTAATAGAAAATGGGAATACAAAAATAAGGTAATTAACCAATTAATTTTCGGAGATTTTTGGCAATTAAATGGGCAAATTCGGAGGTTGAGCTTGGTTTCCACGCTGAAAGAATTTGACTTCGGGCTTGCCACGTGGCGCATGACGATTGGCGACTTTGGAAGAGATGGACATATGGCGCACGCGAATTGGGCGAAGACTTGCAGCTTTGACCGAGCAAGGGAAGATTCGGGGCCCACTTGTACAAATGGCGCGCGGAGAATGGCTAAGAAGGCTGAGGGTGTCCAGCTGGCGCGCACTAATCTTGGCGCGGATTGGCTGGAAGGGCTGCGCACGGGCCCACGTCGGGCTGGGCTGGAGAGAGAGAAGCGCGCCCACTTGCGCGCGCTTGAGGTGGGAAGGACGCGCCCCATAGGCGCTGCTGATGGAGGAAAATCGCGCCTCTGCGCGCGTGGGGGAGAGACGGGGCTATGGCCCGCGTTCCTTGCTGACTGGGCGCACTAAGGTGGCGTCTAATTGGGCCATATGAGCATGTGGGCCCCCTTTTGTCGGCTGAAGTGGCTTTCCTTTGGTTGGTTTGGGCTTTCTTGTGTTCTTTTTGGTATTTTTGCCCCAAATCTCTTCTGTTTTATACCTAACAAACCAAATTAAACCAAAATTAATTATTTGTAGAATTAAAACATAATAAAATGAATATTTTCCAACAAAAATAATAATCATTAAAAATCATGGAAATATTCATTTTTATTTAAACAATTCTAGTAAATTTATACAATTAAGCACATTAAAAGCACACTTTCGTGCACTTATCACAACCCCCAACCAGCTTATTGCTAGTCTCTTAGCAATCCAAGCGAAACAATCCTGTCATAGAAAATAATTACAATATCGCCTGAGCATTTCAATCAAAAAGGTTAGTAAGCATCAAAATTTTCTATCAAAATTAGTTCGGTCATAACAACAGAGTTTGTGTGTGTGTGCTCTAAACCATAACCTTCTTACCACAAACCATAACACATCGGCTTCGAAAAATCCACCAAGTGAGGCCTCGACTCCAAATCCTCACGGGTTTTTGAGATTTTGTTTTTGAGTTCAAAGGATTTCACTCATGGAGTCGGAAAGATGAATTAATTACACTCAAGTGAGACGGCTAATATTTAGGACAAGCAATTAAATCAATCATTGATAAAAAGATGGGCTAAACAACTGCTCAGAACAATCCACCAATCAAACCACAACCAACCTTCAGGATTTCATAATGGTCAACAAGAAAAACTAGAATAACGAATTAGAGCCACACAATGGAAATACATATGAAAAATAGTCATGTTCTTTGTTTCTCTTTTTTTTTTTTTTATGTATTCACTTTTGAGAGAGAGATTTTTTTTTCTTTTTAATCTTTTTATTTTTGTATACTTTTCTCTCTCATTTTCTTATTCCTTTTTTTTTTTTTTTTAGAACATGACTTTACAAAATTGATCCAATACAATGATAAAGGCTCTTTGAAAAATGTAATCTTCCTAATTGACCAAAAATCATCCCTCCAGCATATGTCCAACAAACCACAAACCATGTAATGATGTTCAAAGCAGTGATTTTACCAATTCTAAATGTCAATGAAAGTTCTAAAAGCCGTTTTCTCAATCTCACATATGTTTCTCTCAAAGAAAATTACACCTAACAAGGAAATTTCTCTAGGCCAAATGTGTTAACATCCATCTTACCACAAGGTTTAGTACGTGCATAAAGAAAAACTCTGAAAGTTACTTCCTAGTAATAAAGATAGCAAAAATTGATGCAAAGTAAACAAATTGATATCATACTCAGGCAAAATCATAAAAATTTCCACAAACAAAGACTATTTACACATGAATATGCTCATGCTCACCACCCCCAACCAAAATCAGACAGTGTCCTCAATGTCTAAAAATATACAAAGTAAAAGAGTAAGGAAAAGAAGACACCTGGATGGCGAACATATCAACAGTATATACAGCTCGAATTTCCTGTAAAATAAATCTCCAAAAATAAAATACAAACTAAAGATAAAACCAAATGAAAATAAAAATGAAAAATATGGTACAAAAGGATACGATGAGGTGTGATCAAACTAGTCGGACGAGTAAACCGGAGCCACGAGAGTGATCTCTTCAGGCTCAGGTAACCGCTCAATGTAGTGCTTCAATCTCTGGCCATTTACTTTGAATACTCTCCCATCTTTTGGATCTTTAACTTCAACAGCACCATTGGGAAAGACTCGTTGTACCACATATGGACCAGTCCACCGGGACCTCAACTTTCCCGGGTAGAGATGCAGACGGGAATCATAAAGATGTACCCGTTGATTCGGCTCAAAATTCTTCCTCAGGATCTGCTTGTCGTGAGCCGCCTTCATTTTGGCCTTGTAGATCCTGGAATTGTCATAAGCATCGTTCCTTAACTCCTCAAGCTCAGATAATTGGAGCTTTCTGTTGAAACCCGCCGCACTAAGATCAAAGTTTAGGGCCTTGGTGGCCCAATAGGCTTTATGTTCCAACTCGACAGGTAAATGGCAGGCTTTGCCGTAAACAAGCCTATAGGGAGACATCCCAATGGGGGATTTGTATGCGGTGCGATATGCCCAAAGAGCATCGGAAAGGCGTGAAGACCAATCCTTGCGATCTGGGTTGACCGTCTTTTCCAAGATTTGCTTAATCTCCCTATTTGCTAGTTCGGCTTGCCCGTTTGTCTGTGGATGGTAGGAAGTCGAAACCTTGTGGATGACGCCGTACTTGTGCATCAGTGCCTCGAAAGATCGATTACAAAAATGAGTACCTTTGTCACTGATGATTGCACGAGGAGTACCGAACCGAGATAACACATTCTCCTTTAAGAATTTTATCACAACTGCATTATCATTAGAACGGCATGGTGCGGCTTCAACCCACTTGGAAACGTAATCCACAGCGAGGAGAATGTAGAGGTAGCCAGAAGAAGGTGGAAATGGGCCCATGAAGTCTATCCCCCAACAATCGAATACTTCGATTATAAGAATCGGGTTCAAGGGCATCATGTGACGGCGAGTAAGAGCTCCTAACTTCTGACACCTCTCACAGGAACGACAGAAACGATCGGTGTCCTTGAACAAAGTGGGCCAGTAAAGACCACACTGTAAGATCTTTGCGGCGGTCTTCTTCATAGAAAAATGACCACCACATGCATCGTTATGGCAAAAGTTCAGGACACTAGTAACCTCGTCCTCTGGAATGCATCTTCTCATGATCTGGTCAGGGCAATACTTGTAAAGATAAGGATCGTCCCAGTAGAAATTGCGAACCTCGACCAAAAACTTGCGCTTGTCTTGCGCACTCCAATCAGATGGAATTTCGCCCGTCACCAAGTAGTTAACAATGTGAGCATACCATGGCATAGTGGTGACGGCGAAGAGATGCTCATCTGGGAAGTCATCTTTGATGGCGAGACCGTCGGAAGAGTCAGTGAACTCAAGCCGAGATAGATGGTCCGCGACTACGTTTTCAACTCCCTTCTTGTCCTTGATGGTCAAATCAAATTCCTGCAACAGAAGGATCCACCTAATAAGACGCGCCTTAGCATCCTTTTTGGAAAGGAGGTACTTAAGGGCAGCATGATCTGTGAAAACCGTTATAGGTGAACCGATCAAATACGCACGAAATTTGTCAAGTGCAAATACTACGGCAAGCAACTCTTTCTCAGTAGTTGAATAGTTCATTTGAGCACTGTTAAGAGTTCTGCTTGCGTAATATACAACGAAGGGCTTCCCTTCCCTTCTTTGACCAAGGACGGCCCCCAAAGCAAAATTGCTTGCGTCACACATAATCTCGAACGGTAAGCTCCAATCGGGTGACTGTATAATGGGGGCAGAAGTCAGTTTAGCCACGAGTGTTCGAAAAGCATCTTCACACTCTTGTGTCCAGTCGAACGTGGCATCTTTTGCTAGGAGGTTGCATAATGGTCTAGATATGGCTGAAAAGTTTTGTATGAACCTCCTGTAAAATCCGGCATGCCCAAGAAATGAGCGAACATCCTTTACGCTCTTTGGGGTAGGCAAGTTAGAGATGAGTTCAATCTTGGACTGATCGACCTCAATTCCTCTTTCTGAAACAATGTGCCCTAAAACAATGCCGGATGAAACCATGAAATGACACTTTTCCCAGTTGAGCACAAGACCTTTCTCAATGCATCTTTGAAGAACAGCTTCTAAGTTGAATAAGCAGGCATCGAAAGAATCTCCAAATACGGTCAAATCATCCATGAAAACTTCCATACATTTCTCGACCATGTCACTGAATATGCTCATCATACACCTCTGAAACGTGGCCGGAGCATTGCACAGTCCAAATGGCATACGCCGGAAAGCATATGTGCCAAAAGGACATGTGAAGGTGGTCTTATCCTGATCTTCTAAAGCAATCTCTATTTGATAGTATCCCGAATACCCATCGAGAAAGCAATAGAAAGGATGGCTAGCGACCCGTTCCAGAATTTGGTCGATGAATGGAAGTGGAAAGTGGTCCTTGCGGGTGGCAGCGTTAAGCTTGCGATAATCAATGCACATACGCCAACCCGTCACGACCTTTGTGGGGACAAGAGCCCCTTTTTCATTCTCGACTACAGTGACTCCCGATTTCTTGGGAACCACTTGTGTTGGGCTAACCCATTTGCTG
The DNA here is from genome assembly GCA_018132145.1 of Boehmeria nivea var. tenacissima. Taxonomy (NCBI): domain Eukaryota; kingdom Viridiplantae; phylum Streptophyta; class Magnoliopsida; order Rosales; family Urticaceae; genus Boehmeria; species Boehmeria nivea. The sequence goes on from CM030878.1 coordinate 1,806,929, forward strand.
TCCGAGACCGGGTATATAATACCAGCATCCAACAATTTCAGGACTTCGTTCTTGACGACTTCCTTCATCGTTGGATTGAGCCTTCTTTGTGGGTCTCGTCTTGGATTAGCCCCTTCTTCGAGATGAATGTGGTGGGAGCAAATTAAGGGGCTGATACCCTTTATGTCAGCAATCGTCCAACCTAACGCGCTTTTATGAGCAAGCAGCATGTTTATGAGTCGCTGCTCTTGAGATGCGTCGAGTTTAGACGAAATGATAACGGGAAAGGTATCACCAGCTCCAAGGAATGCATGTTTGAGACCCTCAGGAAGTTGAGCTAGCTTGAGGTTTGGGGTCTCTTCAGTTGATGGTTTCGGCTTTACTCTTTCTTTTGGTAGCTCTTCAAAGCGTGGTTGCCAAAACTTAGTTCTTCTATCCTGTGAGTCATCAAATAAAGTTGACACTTCTTCTAACTCATCAGGATCAGAACAGTTGGAATTGTGGAGGAAGTGTTCAAGGGAATCGGGATTCTTCCGCAAATTAACCTCCTCTTCGACGAGTGTGTCTATCATGTAGGTGTGAATGCACTCGTCGTCATCCTGCGGTTGTTTGGCGATGTTGAAAACATTCACCTCCAAAGTCATATTTCCAAAAGAAATCTTCATAAGACCATTCCTACAATTAATGAGAGCATTTGATGTAGCAAGGAAAGGTCTTCCTAAAATGATGGGGATCTTTGACTCTGTGTCAACCGCAGTTTGAGTATCCAAAATAAGAAAGTCAACGGGGTAATAGAACTTGTCGATTTGTAGCAATACATCTTCAACTATACCTCGTGGCTTCCTCACAGATCTGTCGGCCAGCTGCAGGACTACTGAAGTAGGTTTGAGCTCTCCTAATCCTAGTCGCAAGTAGATAGAGTATGGCATGAGGTTCACGCTTGCTCCCAGGTCCAGTAATGCTTGGCCGAAAAATTGTGTCCCAATGTAGCATGAAATTGTGGGACAACCAGGGTCTTTATACTTAGGCGGTGTCTTTTGCTCGATGACCGCACTAACTTGCTCTGTCAAGAATGCAGTTTTCTTGACATGGTGGCGCCTTTTCATGGTGCATAGATCCTTTAGCACTTTGGCATAAGCCGGCACTTGTTTGATCACATGCAACAAGGGAAGATTTACTTTTACTTGTTGCAAGTGTTCAAGGATCTCACCTTGGTTCTCCAGTACTTTCCCAGATCGGAGAGCTTGTGGGAATGGCACTCGTACTGGAGTTTTTGGGTCTTCAGTTTGTGGAGCGTCTTTTTTATTACTCGAAGTGGTGGTTTGAGATGGTTCGATTTGCTTGCCGCTTCGAGTAGTAATGACGTTGACCTCCTTAACATTTTGAGCAGGAGTGTTCGAGGTCTCTGCCATTTGAAGTCCCTTTGGGTTCAATTGAGGCTGGGATGGAAACTTGCCGCGCTCCTGAATGGCTAAGGAACTAGTGACTTTAGTGATTTGACTTTTAATCTCCTTGTTCTCTTCCACCAATTGTGTAAGGACAGACTCAAACTTTTGGTTTGTTGCTTGTTGTGCATCCATGAATGCTTTCAATGTGTCCTCGAGTGGGCTTCTTTTTGGTTGTGCATTGTATTGCTGTGCAGGATAGGCCCTTGGTGGATTAGCCTGATATTCAGATTTCCATTGATTCCCAGATGATTGTGCTTGTTGATTTGAATCCCTCCAACTGAAGTTAGGGTGGTTCCGCCAGCTAGGATTGTAAGTTTCAGAGAAGGGTGAGTAAGGCTTCTTGAAATTCCCTAAGGCATTGCATTGTTCCTCGTATACGCCCCTCATCTCATTGTAAGTTGCACAATCTTGAGCTTGGTGGTCCTCACCTCCGCAGACAAAACATGGGTTGGATGATTCCACCCTGGCGACCGTATGGATTCCTCTACCACCGTGGGATTTGAGGGCCTCAAGTTGCTTTGTTAGGTTTTCAACCTGCGCCTTGAGATTGTCCTCTTCTCTTAGATGATAAATTCCAATTGGTCGAGACCTACTAGTGCCGTCAGTAGCACTCGGTTCACTCCAGGTGTGGGACTTTTCTGCGAGGTCAATCAGATACTCCATTGCCTCGTCGGGATCCTTTTGGAGAAATTCTCCATTGCACATTTTCTCAATAAACAGGCGCTCTTGCACTGTGAGTCCTTCGTAGAAATAGCTGACAATGCGCCATGTTTCGTACCCATGGTGGGGACAAGAGTTTAACAGATCTCGAAACCTATCCCAAGCTTGGGTTAGAGTTTCACCTTCTTTTTGAGAGAAAGTGGAGATCTGTCGTTTCAGACCGTTGGTCTTGTTGTGTGGGAAGTATTTCTTAAAGAAAATCATTGTCATCTCCTCCCACGAACCAATTGACCTAGGTCTAAGAGAATTTAGCCAAAGCTTAGCCTTGTCTTTTAGGGAGAAGGGGAAGAACTTCAACCTAATAGAGTTTATGGCATCGGCACGGCTATGGAAAGTGGCCACCACTTCTTCGAATTCCCTAATGTGTACATAAGGGTTTTCGTTTTCTAGCCCGTGAAAAGTTGGTAAAAGTTGGATCATTCCGGGTTTGAAATCTAGTTGCGGTGCATTAGGGGGAAGCATTATGCACGATGGGGTGGCCGTCCGTGTTGGGTGAAGATATTCCATCATCGTCTTCTGCGGGTTGTCCTCGTGTTGCGACATGGCTTTTGGGCTTGCAAGTGTGAGTGAATGGGTAGAATGGGAGGACGAAGAAGAAGGAGCAGAAGACGAAGACAACAATTTAGGTAAGCCTTCGATAGGAAGTTCCTCAGTTGGCTTTTTAGCAAATCGACCTAGTTCGTCTCTATATGGAATCATTCACCTCAAGTGTTTCTTTTTTTTTTTTTTTTTTTTTTTTTAAATTTTATTTAGTGTTAGGAAGATGGAAAGGAAACCTAAATCTAGAATTTAAGGAAAGTTGACTTAAAGGGGATTCTAATCTAAAACCTAGAATCTAAGAGATATAGAAACTAGTATGACAATTATTCTAGGCAGAAATAAATAAAGATGCAAAATTAAAGGAAACTAACCAAAAATAAATAAAAGGAAACAAGAAGAAAAGTAAACCTAGCAATTATTTCTAAAAAGACAATTTAAGAAACTAAAATAAACTAGTCGGGAAACTACCCAAAAGACAAAGAAAAGAAAGAAGAGAAAAAAAAAAATAATAATAGCAATGGAAATACTAAACAGAAACGTCAAACAGGAAAAGAAAGAAAAAAAAAATAATAACTACAAATAATACTAATATATATGATATATTATAGTATATATAATTACTATTATATATTATACTATTATATACTATAGTTACGAAACAGTAAGGAAAAAAAAATAATAGAACAGAAACGAAAAGAAAGGAAGAAAAAGTTAAGCTAACGTCAAACCACTTTTTTTTTTTTTTTTTTTTTTCAAACCTGCTACGATAAAACTAACAACTAATATATAGAACTTTATATATAAGCTATCGTATATAACTAAGAAAATAAACAAGGAATAACTTAAACTAAAGACTAGCTACAGTACGATTAAGAACTACAAATGTTTTTTTTTTTTTTTTTTTTTTTTTTTTTTTTTTTTTTTTTTTTAAAGAAACTGTAACTACTAAAACCTAAAGTACTATGTAATATACGTATATGTATAAAACCTAAGCTATTCTATGCCTACGATTAATTTTTTTACAAAATAAAAAAAAATTAGGAAACTAACCTCTTGTCGTTCAAGGCAAATAATTGATCGTCGCACCTCCCCGGCAACGGCGCCAAAATTTGATCACGCCCAAATTGTGCAATAGCTAAGCGGTCGTTGGTAGCACAACGGAAGCGGAGTCGTCTCCACGAGGAGGTGAAAATAAAACAACCAAAAGACTCGAAACAAACTTTAAGAGGCAAAACTAAAACTTAAAAATAAAAAGATCGGAAATTATGAGAATTTAAGATCAAAGAAAGCGAGTAAAATGTAATAGACAATCAATGAGAAAAATTAACAAGGCTTCGGGAGTCACTCAATTGCTTCACTTCACTGACACCAATTTCAATTCCAATTAATTACTCAATTACAAGTTTCACATCCCAAACAAGTAACCGGAAAATATGTCATTAAGAATTAAAATTAATCACATGTATTTTATTATGAAAAAGTTCTTTCAATTAAACAACGAATATAAATTTCATTGACTATCCTAAATCGACGATAAATCAAAATTGATGATAACGCAGTAAAGGAATAATCAAATAAAACAAACATTCAAATACTTATTCTATAAGCATTCCTAAATCTACAATATATCAATTTGACAATATTGCAGTAAAAGAACAACTCACAAAAATAAGCAAATTAACGAAATTAATATTCTCTAAAAATCACATAAATCAAGTATGACTAAATTCATATGAAAAATAAAAGAACATAATTTTTCAAAGATAAAGAACTCTAATTCATAAATAAAATCTAACCTTTAAAGCACATAGTTTGGAATCAAAATTGAGACAGTGAAGCTTACACAATTGAGTTCATCCCTAGCCTTGCTAGGAATTTAGCCTAGTCTCCAATGCATTCTCACACAAATTCTAGAGAAAATGTGAGAAATAAATTGTCTATTATTAAACTAAAGGTGCAAAAACTCTAGCCAACACCTCTATTTATAGTGTTTGGGAGTGGCTAGTAAAAGGGAAACTAATAGAAAATGGGAATACAAAAATAAGGTAATTAACCAATTAATTTTCGGAGATTTTTGGCAATTAAATGGGCAAATTCGGAGGTTGAGCTTGGTTTCCACGCTGAAAGAATTTGACTTCGGGCTTGCCACGTGGCGCATGACGATTGGCGACTTTGGAAGAGATGGACATATGGCGCACGCGAATTGGGCGAAGACTTGCAGCTTTGACCGAGCAAGGGATGATTCGGGGCCCACTTGTACAAATGGCGCGCGGAGAATGGCGAAGAAGGCTGAGCGGGGTCCAGCTGTCACGCACTAATCTTGGCGCGGATTGGCTGGAAGGGCTGCGAACGGGCCCACGTCGGGCTGGGCTAGAGAGAGAGAAGCGCGCCCACTTGGGCGCGCTTGAGGTGGGAAGGACGCGCCCCATAGGCGCTGCTGGTGGAGGAAAATCGCGCCTCTGCGCGCGTGGAGGAAGGGAGGCAGGGCTGGCCCGCGTGCCTTGCTGACTGCGGCGCACTAAGCGTGCTTCTAATTGGGCCATTTGGGCTGTGGGTCCCGCCTTTGGTCGGCTGAGTGGCTTCCTTTGGTTGGTTTGGGCTTTCTTGTGTTCTTTTTGGTATTTTTGCCCCAAATCTCTTCTGTTTTATACCTAACAAACCAAATTAAACCAAAATTAATTATTTGTAGAATTAAAACATAATAAAATGAATATTTTCCAACAAAAATAATAATCATTAAAAATCATGGAAATATTCATTTTTATTTAAACAATTCTAGTAAATTTATACAATTAAGCACATTAAAAGCACACTTTCGTGCACTTATCAACCATAATTCTTTGGTTGGAGCTTTTGAAGAGCGGGACAAGAGGCGTCTCCGCCACGGAGCCGTTCCACGTCGTCAAAACTCTTCTCGTTTGTATTGCTTTTCTGTTTTGTTAATTCCATTCGCTAGGGCTACGATGTAGCCAGACTATTTTACTATGTAGAAGTTAATTTCAATTCAATTGGTGTTTTTATTCCATATTATGGTGATTGATTTGATTTATTCTTAATGCTTGCTTGTGTTTGGCCAACTCTTGCATGATATTTTGATTCCGATTAAAAATTCGAGAGATGCTAATTGGGATGTGCAAATAATCAAATTAACATGTGAAATTCTATGATTAGAGATAGCTTAGTTTTCATGTGTGGTTTATGGATCTTGTGCTTATTGCATTTATGACTAGGAAACCGAAATTCGAGAGATGAGAGATCTTAGTTGTGAATAGGATCGTAATTGCTTGAGAAAGAATTATGATTAATTGAGTTGATTCGCCATCATCATAGGAATAGAACATCAATTGGTTAAATTAACGGATACTAGTAAATTGTCTCGGTGAAATCAACGCCCTAGGCTCTTTTATTATGCTTTTTATCTTTTAATTTATTGTGTTATTTATTTATTTCTGTTTAGTTAGTTTGTCATTATTCGTTTCTTGCATTGTTAAATTTGTGTTAGAATTAGAGTAGTTTGGTGATTTGTGTACAAGTCCTCGTGCGATCGACTCGTACTCACTACGATATTACTTATAACGATATCGTGCACTTGCGATTTCGCACATCAAGTTTTTGGCGCCGTTGCCGGGGACTTATTTCACGGTTACCGAGCAAAATAATTCTTCACTAATTTAACTTCTTTTTCTTTATTTTTATTTTTATTCCTAATTTTTATTATATTTGTTTTTCTCAAGATACTTTGTGATGTTTCATCGAAGAGTAATCTTGAGTTTTTCTCAATATGATTATGAACCATTATCTAACGCTTGGGAAAGATTTCAAGGTTTGCTTTGTAGGTTTGCTATGCACGGATTCTCGAAGGAATGTCAACTAGATATCTTCATCAACGGCTTACGCAATGCAACAAGGAGTTGGGTCGAGAGAGGTGATGGAATTACCTCCTTTTACCAACCGTCAATAGATGAAGCCTACTGGATGATAGAGGACATGGTCGAGTATGACCAATGGAAGAGGAGTCATTTGATGAACAACTACGGTTGGGAGAATGATGCAAGCATGAGAGGACCATGGATTGACATTGAGAGGGAAAAGGTTCTTGAAGAAGCTATTGGTCGATTAGCGAGTGTGACCAACCAATTCATGTTGGAAACCAAAGTCAATCTTCAACTACAACAAATGGCTATGACACGGTTGGGACTTCAAATTGACAACCTTATCGCAAAGAGCATGGTTGATGCAAAGGAAAACAATGTTGAAGATTCTACATCAATGGAGGAAAATCTTGAAAAGCTTCAACAAGAGTGTGCAAAAGAAGGAACTAATCCCGAAGTTGTTGAACCAGTGCTATGCAGAGAAGTAGATGATCCTCTTTGGCCAACATATTCGGCACCTACATGGAAAGTAATTCTCCAATCCCAAGATCAACAAGAAAAACAAAGTCATGTTGAGAGTATGAGCTACAAATGTAACTATCCTGCCAAGCTTGAGGGCAAATCAACCCAAGAACCATGGGTAGTGTTGTATGACACTTACTATGGTAGAAAGCCGCTCTTTGATGAGCATGTGCCTAACAACTCCACCGCACTATCCGAAAGGCGTCGTCTTATCGGTCGACGAGCTAACCATGCATAATTTTAGATGGGCGGTACCTGTCGAAGGGAGTATTTCTATCCTTATTCGTTCATAGTGTCATATTCAAGTGTGGGGGTAGAATTTAATTATTTTTATGTTTGTTTATTTGCTTATTGCATTTGAATAAATAGTTCTTTGTTTCTAGGTTGAGTAGATTTTGTTGGGTGAATTGAAAGCCAATGACAATATTTTCTTATATTTTCTTTATTTTCTTGCTATATGTCATGTTGATTGATAGTGATGATTGTTGTGTATTTGTAAAGTTGACTAGCTTTAGGAATTGTTTAACTTGCTTTTAATTTCCTCACCATTTGAGCACATATCTAAGAATTCTCAGTTTAGGTTTTTAGAGAACATTTGTGTAGACCATTGTTCTAGAACTAGTTCGAATTCTCTCTCAAGGCGAAATCCTAAGTGAAACATGATTAAGAAAATGAGGTAGGCCATCCTTGACCCGTTTGAGCCTTTCGTAGCCTACCCGATTATAAAGCATAACCATAGTCCCCATCTTGAGCCAATAAACACAAATCCTTTGTTGAGACCTTAACCTAGCCTAAAGAAAGACCATGTTGTAGTCCCTAACTTGAGCACATTGATTAAAATCATTAGAGCCGGAAGTAAAAGGGAAGACAAGTTTAATAGATCATTGCTAGCACAAAAAAAAAAAACCGAGCCAAAAGAAATAGAGAAAGAAATCATTCTAAAAAAAAAAAAAGAGTATGTCAAGATTTAATAAGTGCTAGTGATGTGACAAGGTGAAGTTAGGTTATTGACAAAGGAAAGTAAAAAGAATGGTGACGTGTGTAGTAGTCAATGTGCTTAGGTAATGAGCTCACACTTTAATCCAAATGAATCATACCTTAGCCAAGGCCTAACGATACAAGCTTTAAAGTCCTACCGATTCTTAAGAGTGCGAGGTACTTACATTAGTGGAGAGAGAGATTAGAACTAGCTTATGAGATAATGAGAACTAAATTTATCATCAAAATCATTAGGTTCTTCGTTTGCACACATTTATCCGAGACCGACACTTGAGAACGCTTGGCTAATTCACACACACACGAGGAAATTAAGAGTAGCAGACAACATGAACTTAGTTAGGATTCAAACATTGCATGGCATGATTCACTTATATTAACATGACACTTTGTTTCTCTTATATATAGTAGTAATAAATTGGAGGCATCTATTTCATGAAACCCGACTTGTTTGCTTGGCTTAGAACTTAGAACTTGTTTAGTTTTAAAATTCCATTTAGGTTTTACTCGAGGGCGAGCAAAAGGTAAGTGTGGGGGTGTGATGCATTTGCATTTACCTTAGTTTTTATGTTTATTTTGTTCAATAAATCCATTTGAATAATTGGTTTTTGATGATATTTGGCTAATATTTTCTTATATTTGGTCTTGTAGAGATTTGGTGCAAGTTGGAGAAAGAACGGGTTAATTCCGAGCTAAAACGAGTTATTTTGGAGAAATATCGGGAGAGATGAAATCAAGACTTCTTATTTGGAGGAGAATTTTCATCAAGAATTATGGATTTTTATCTATCAACTTCCATACCAAATTAAAGATCTTTGAAAGAGCTTTTCAATGGCGTATCATACGCGCGATTTGGACTTACAACGAGGGAGATATGATGATTTGAAAATCGGTGCGCGAAGAAAATCGCCGCAGCGCCGCGGCGCTCCGAGAAAACCCAGAATCGCTCTGTTCGTAGCGCCTAGGCGCCACAAAGTCAGCGCCGCGGCGCTATATGCCCGTACAATTACGCAAATGTGCGAGAAAGGCCCAAAACACTCCAAAAACGCCCAAAAAAGCCCTAATTCGACCTAGACCTCAAATGAGACTATAAATACAACCATAAACACCTAAAAACAGAGGGAGATACCATAATTCATCTTGGACTATAATTCTTTGGTTGGAGCTTTTGAAGAGCGGGACAAGAGGCGTCTCCGCCACGGAGCCGTTCCACGTCGTCAAAACTCTTCTCGTTTGTATTGCTTTTCTGTTTTGTTAATTCCATTCGCTAGGGCTACGATGTAGCCAGACTATTTTACTATGTAGAAGTTAATTTCAATTCAATTGGTGTTTTTATTCCATATTATGGTGATTGATTTGATTTATTCTTAATGCTTGCTTGTGTTTGGCCAACTCTTGCATGATATTTTGATTCCGATTAAAAATTCGAGAGATTCTAATTGGGATGTGCAAATAATCAAATTAACATGTGAAATTCTATGATTAGAGATAGCTTAGTTTTCATGTGTGGTTTATGGATCTTGTGCTTATTGCATTTATGACTAGGAAACCGAAATTCGAGAGATGAGAGATCTTAGTTGTGAATGGGATCGTAATTGCTTGAGAAAGAATTATGATTAATTGAGTTGATTTGCCATCATCATAGGAATAGAAAATCAATTGGTTAAATTAACGGATACTAGTAAATTGTCTCGGTGAAATCAACGCCCTAGGCTCTTTTATTATGCTTTTTATCTTTTAATTTATTGTGTTATTTATTTATTTCTGTTTAGTTAGTTTGTCATTATTCGTTTCTTGCATTGTTAAATTTGTGTTAGAATTAGAGTAGTTTGATGATTTGTGTACAAGTCCTCGTGGGATCGACTCGTACTCACTACGATATTACTTGTAACGATATCGTGCACTTGCGATTTCGCACATCAACGATAAAACCCAGCATGCCCCAAAAAGCTTCGAACTCCCTTCACTGAAGTCGGCGGTGGAAGTTTTTCAATTGTATCTACTTTCGCTTTATCTACCTCAATGCTATTTGAAGAGATCCGATGACCTAGCACAATTCCCTCCTTAACCATAAAATGGCACTTCTCCCAGTTAAGAACCAAATTTGTCTCCACACATCTTTCCAGGACCTTTGACAAGTTATTCAAGCAGTGATCGAAAAACAAACCAAAAACAGAAAAATCGTCCATGAATACCTCAATGATTCGCTCTACCATGTCTGAGAAGATAGCCATCATGCAACGTTGAAACGTCGTCGGTGCATTGCAAAGTCCAAATGGCATTCTACGGAATGCAAAAGTACCATAAGGACAAGTAAAGGTGGTTTTCTCTTGGTCCTCAGGTGCAATGGCTATTTGGTTGTACCCGGAGTAGCCATCAAGAAAGCAATAATAGTCATGTCCGGCGAGCCGATCGAGCATCTGATCAATGAATGGCAAGGGGAAGTGGTCCTTGCGGGTCGCCTTGTTTAGCTTCTTATAATCCATGCATATCCTTCATCCAGTAACTGTCCTTGTTGGAATCAACTCGTTATTGTCATTCTTCACAACTGTCATCCCTTCTTTCTTTGGCACCACTTGGACAGGGCTAACCCACGAACTATCAGAAATAGGGTAAATCACACCTGCATCCAACCATTTGAGTACTTCTTTTCGGACAACGTCCTTTATGGTCGGGTTTAAGCGACGTTGATGCTCCACCGAAGGTTTGTGCTCTGCTTCCATAAGAATGCGATGAGAGCATAGAGATGAGCTAATTCCCTTAATGTCTGCCAATGTCCAACCAATTGCTTCCTTATGCTATCTCAGCACCCTTAACAACTTTTCTCGTTTTCAAATGACAATTCTGACGAAATGATGACCGGCAAGGTAGATGATTCTCCAAGGAATGCATATCGGAGATGAGAAGGCAGTTGCTTCAGTTCTAATACCGGCGGCTTCTGAATGGATGGTAAAGTGCGACTGGGCCCTGTGCCAAGTTCTTCAAAATATTTCCTTTTATTCGGCTCAAATGCATCCATCCACGAAATAGTTTCACGGACTTCAGTACCTTCACACATTTGCTCGGTACAATTTATCAAGCAAGCTTCCAAAGTATCTGCTGGAACGTTTGAGATCTCTGCCACTACTGTATCAAGAATATCTACTCGGAACACATCATCACTAGCTTCAGGAAGCTTCATTGTCTTGAAGACGTTGAATGTTACTTCTTGGTCTTGCACTCTCAATCGCAGTTCACCCTTCTGTACATCAATCAGTGCCTTTCTAGTTGCCAAAAATGGTCTACCTAGGATGATGGGAATGTCTCTGTCCTCTTCCATGTCTAGCACCACAAAGTCTGCTGGAAAGATAAATTTATCTACCTTGAAAAGCACATCTTCGATAACTCCACGGGGATGCTTAATTGATCTGTCTGCCATCTGTAAAGTAACCCGTGTCGGCTTTGCTTCGCCCAACCCAAGGCGTCTGAAAATAGACAAGGGCATTAAGTTGATACTTGCCCCGAGGTCGCATAAGGCTTTCTCAAAAACTGACCCTCCAATTTCACAAGGAACGGTGAAGCTTCCTGGATCATTCAACTTCTGAGGGAGTTTGCGCTGAATAATAGCGCTGCACTCTTCAGTAAGTGCGATGGTCTCGTAATCTTCCAACTTGCGCTTCCGAGAGATGATTTCTTTCATGAATTTGGCATATCTGGGCATCTGCTCCAAAGCTTCAGCAAATGGGATGTTTATATGAAGCTTTCTGAACACATCCAAGAACCTTGAGAACTGTTTATCGAGCTTGTTGTTGACCAATCTTTAAGGGTAGGGTATCCTTTGAGGTGCAGTCTTGGTCTCAGTGACTTCTTCTTTAGTACCTTCTTCAACTATTGGTTCTTTGTCTCGGGCTTTCTCTGTGGAGCATGGCTTCTCAACCTTGTCTTCAACAACTTTTCCACTACAGAGTGTAATGGCATTGCAAGGGTCTTTAGGGTTCACCACCGTGTTACTTGGTAGCGTTCCCTGTTGTCTGGTGTTGTTAGCATTGGCAAGCTCATTGATCTGAGTCTCGAGGCTTCTGATCTGAGCTGACTGATTCTGAAGAGCTGTTCGAGTTAATGCCATGAATGAATTAGTATGCTCTGCCATCTTAGCCATAAGACTTTCTAAGTCAGCTTTCTTTTCTCTAGGAGGAGGAGCTTGTTGCATTTCATGATTCTGCGGATTCTGAGGATTCTGTGTGTTCCTCCAAGAGAAGTTCGGATGATTTCTCCAGGCTGGGTTGAAAGTGTTTCCGAAAGGATTGTTGTTGCCAATATAATTTGCCTGTTCAGTTCCGTCAGTCATCATCGGGTTCCCCGCCTGACAAGTTTCACTAGGATGAGGTCCCTGGCACCACTAACAAGTAATGGCTGCGTTAACCCCCAACTGACTGCTCTGAAGTTGCTTGGTTAGGGCTGTTATCTGCTCTGTTAATGCCTTGACTGATTCTACTTCACTGATAGGCATCTATTTTCTCAGAATGTTCCTTTCCGATCCCCCATGATCATTGTTCATAGCCATTTCTTCCAACAAAGAATATGTTGCGTCTTCAGTCTTATTCATGAGTGCCCCGCCAGCTGCAGCATTTACTAGGGTCTTTGTTGCGGGTGTGAGAGCAAGGTAGAACGTCTAAACTTGCATCCACTTATGGAGGCCATGTTGTGGGCACTTCCTAAGCAGGTCTTTAAACCTCTCCCATCATGCTGTGCGAAGTTGACTATTTCATTGCACAGCTTAGCAGTCTTCTCTAGTGGAAAGAACTTTGTCAAGAATTTCTGGCATAGGTCTTCCCAAGTAGTGATTGAATTAGCCGGCAAAGAATTAAGCCAACTCTTCGCCGTGTTCCTCAGTGAAAATGGGAATAGGCGGAGTCTAACGGCATCATCAGTAAAGCCATTGTACTCGAATGTGTCGCAAATCTCCATGAAATTCGCGATATGATCCTTGGGGTCTTCAGAACCAAGCCCACTGAATTGAATATTCTGAACCATCGGTAGAGTGGCGGGCTTGATTTCGAAGTTGTTGGCAGCGATCGCTGGCTTCCGAATGGCCGAATGAACTCCAGCCATTGTTGGTAGGACATAGTCTCGCAGTGTCCTTGCAGCTTCCTCAGCAAAAGCTGGATTGTTCTCCATTGAGGTTGGTGAAGATGGTGGAGAGGAAGAGGATGAGGATTCCCCTTCTTATTCTTGTTGGGCTTGTAATATAGCTTCGCGAGCAAGCTTTCGATTCAGGCGGAACGAACGCTCTATCTCGCTGTCAAATGGAAACAATACACCGTCTCCAAATTTGCGCATAAGCCTGTCACCACATAACAAGACCAAGAAAGGAAAACAAAATAAATAACTGTGAAATATTACAGATGATAAAATAAAATAAATAAATCAATAAGAAAGAATGTTCGAATTAATGAAAGAGTTATTTTGTTTGATATTAAAAATGCCAAATCCCCGGCAGCGGCGCCAAAAACTTGTTAGGCTTTTTCTAACACAACGCAAGTGCACGAGCCGTGGCAAGGAATAAAGTGTAAATCAAGTGTCGATCCCACGAGGACTTAGTTTCCTAATTACCAAACTAGTTTAGTCCTAACTCTATTCAAACGATTAATTAGAAATGTTGATAATTGAATTTAAAGAAATGAAATCTTAAATATAAAATGAATGCAATAAAAACGCAGCACCAATTACTTTGGTTTTAATCAATGTTAACGAGGCTAAGGCATCCGATTTCACCTAGACACACTATTGCATAATTCAAATTATTCTGCATTAATTAATGATTCTTATGTGACGGCAAATTACTCTACGAAATGTTCAATAATCTCTCTCAAGCATTAAGAACCTAAGTCTATAATAGACTCTCCTCTCTCGAATCTTGAGCCACATATACAAACCAGCGATAAGAAAAAGAATTTATCAAGCCGTACAAACGTATTAATTATCTCTAATCTAATATCGATTTGTGTTGATTTAACTTGGTGCACAATTCAGTTATCCTCTCTCGAATCTCTAATTGAACCCTAAACATCAATCATATGTTGGCCAAACATATAATAGCATTAAAAACGAATCAAATCAATCACATAGGTATAGAATCAATAACTAATATGGCATGAAATTATGAATTTACACAAATGTTGTTCTAGGCTACATCGTAGCCTTAGCATAAAAATTCTAGAACATAATGAAAAGGAAAACAATAACAAAAAGCATAGAGTTCAAGGTGGAGAGAAGAACAATAAAATATTAGAATAAACTCTTCACGGTGGCAGTTGAGAAGCATTCTTCGTGTTCTTCAAGTTCTTTCCGTTCTTGAGAACTCCTTGCAAAACCTTAACTCTAATCTCTATGATTGGAATCATTACGTCCCTCTTTCGTCCCAAGAACCTTAGTATTTATAGTTTCTCATCGTTTAACCTAATTTTTTGAGGCCAAAACGGAGTAGAGTTATAGACAAAACGACAACGTTTTCGAAACAGCGATTTCGGCGGTCGTTCTTCGCATCTCGGCGAACGACCACCCCATATGATATAAGAGAAACTCGTGATTCGGCAGTCGTTCTTCAGGATTAGGCGAACGACCGCCCAGTTCGACTTTGTCTGATTCCTCGCGGGGCGATCGATCGGCTCGTTCGGGGCGAACGACCGGCGATCGCTCTGCTTCTTCTCTTTTGTTGGGCGAATTTGGGCGGTCGACCAGCTCGTTTTGGGCGAACGACCGGCGACCGCTCTGCTGAACTTCAAATTTCGTTGTTTTGGGCGGTCGATCGCCCAACTTCGGCTAATGACCGGCGTTTGTTCTACTGTGGAGTTTATCCTTCCTTCCGAAAGCTTTGTTTTCGTGCTTCTTCGCCTCGATTTTCGTGCTTCTTATCAAATCATCTGTACACTCAAGAAACTTGTTAAAACACATAAAACTTGAGAATTACAATAATTCACTATGGAAAGTGCAATATATGAGTGAGTATATTGCTCACTCATCAGTCTGTCGGGGTCCGTTCTATTATCACTGGTCCGACGACATTATCCTCCCCAGACAGCTCGGGACCCACATCAGGAATGACCTGTTCTACTTCTGACATCCTACAAGTTTTCATTAGTTAGTTTAAATCTCATTAAAAATTTAAGTAATAAAGCTTACCCACTAAAGAGAAAACCGAGGCTGTCAAACAATGTGTGTGGGTGGTCTGCAGAAATGACTCAACCTGGGCTCTGTCACCACAAAATCTGTCACGACCCGCTTCAACGAACCGTGACTCATACTTGCTTACGTATGTATAAGTTTTATACTTAAACCTGACAATCACAATGTAATTTATAGAAAGTAGTGTACGCGCATACTTACTTTTTTTTTAAACATTACTACAGCATTGCTATAACATTGTAAGAACTCTTAATTATACTACAGCGTTGCTGCAATATAACCAAAACTCTTCTTAACTATGCTACCGCAATGGTGTCACAAAATATATATACTGTTGCTCTTTAAAGTACATTAGTTTGATATATTCGTATTTACAAACCAACAGTACAAAATATTAGGCCACGGGAGTCTTCAACTACCACAGGTAGTCCACACACTCGTTATAGCATCCTCGACCTCCTCCTTAGCTTTGCGTCTTCTTACCTATGTCTACAATACAAGAAACCTAATGAGTTGCTAAACTCAATAAGTGACGAAACTATCTATGCTATGTGCCATGACAATTAATGCATCACATAAGAAACATAAATAATGAGCAGTACACATAATAATATAAGAGGTCATTTGTCCCATAACAAATGATCCCTACAATAGAAAACAGTTTCTTAGTATTCCTAGCGTTGTCTCGACCACCCTTTTGTGATCAGAGACCTTAGCCGATGAATCGGCGAACATACATCATGAGAGACTCTGGGATCCACTGATGGTACCGCATCATGAATCATAACATGAGGCGCCAGGCGGGGAGTGGGCCAGCTCAACCTTTAGAGCATCTCCCGGCCACATTACATCCTCCTGCATTATTTTAAAAACTATAGCATGCTATTTTGTATCAAAAAGATTTCATCATCATTATCAGGAGGGCATAAGTGTCAAAGAGTACTATCGGTACCATCAACTCGTTTTCGTAACATTCTATCTTATGTTGTTGACGTTTCAATCAACAACCCCCGGTACCGTATCATTTCAGGTGACCGAGCCACATATTCCTTTAGGGTTATTCATCTCGGGGTGTAAACCCGACAAATACTTTCATTAAACTCATATTCATTCATTTTACGATAATCTTGAGCTCGGAAGAATATTCCGAGGTCTTGATATTATTTCGCGCGGGAATAAGATTCCACGACAGCGAAACTGTTCATTAATAACCCTCGTGATTCCTTGACTTGTAAGTCAAAGGATATTTCATCACTTGGTTGGTTTACAACATATTACGAGGCTCGGGTAGTTTCTAACCTTCATCTTAACTTATCGGGCAAAGCCCGTACTAAGTTTTATAAGTTATAAAAGCCGAAGCCATTAATCTTGTTAGTTTCGTCATTACCGGGTTTAAACTTAATTTCGCTTACCAGCAAAGGCATTTAAATGCATAAACATACAATTCCTAGCACATAATACAATTTATTCTTGTATTGTAGGTGCATCGTCACTTACTCGGAGTCACTCGATGCGAAAATCGTCGCTCTAGGTCGTTTTGGTCTTCCGAGGGTCGGAACTTTGTATTTCCTATTAAAACAATGTAAAAACCATTAGGTTTTAAAATTTATTCCATCAAAAATTCATTTAAAGTGTCTAAAATTCTTTTTAAAGGTTTTTGGGCCAATTTGGGTCAAAAAGAGGCATAGAAAAATGTTTCAGGTCGTTTCGGGGTCATTTGGCCCAAGCCGACACATGGTGGGCGCGCAAGGGGGCTGCTGGGCGCGCACACGAGGCTGGTCGGGCGCGCAGGGCGGCACACGGGGCCTGCTGGGCACGCACGGGCTACCAACAACACGCCTGGCACGCGCATGGGGGCTGGAAGCACGCCTGGCGCGTGCACGGGCTGCTAGCAACACACCTGGCGCGCGCACGGGCTGCTAGCAACACACCTATCGGGCACGCTGGGCGGCTGCCGTGCGCGCTGGGCGCCCACAGCGCCCAGGCAGCGCGCCCACAGCGTTCATGACTCGGGTAGTTACCAAATTGAACCAAATTGGTGCAATTTCACCACCAAACTAATTTTTAGAGCTTTAATCATTATTTTATACCTCAAAACACACAAAACTTCATTAAAACTTAATAAATCACCAAAAATTCCCCTCTTAGACCTTTGAACAAACAAAATATGTTCAAAACTTAACTAACTTTGTAATTTCTTTCTCAAGCAAGATTAACCTTTCCTTTTACCTTCAATTCACTAATTCTCAAACAAAATTACAATTTAACATCATCAACATCAACCACAACCCAGTTTAACATCATTGACATCTTAATTTATTTCAAAACATCTCAAAACACACTTGTACAAACTCATGATTTCTAAGGAGAAGAATTCTACTTTTTTGTGTTTCTTTTTCCTTAAACTTGTAGAATTTCCCTTCCAAACTCTTCACCAATCTTTCTATGGTTTAAAACACAAAATAAGGAGTTATTAGGTACTGTAACTTAGCTTGAGAAAAGATGAAAGCAAGAAGAAATTAAAAACCTTACCAAGCTTGTTCAAACTAGCTTTTTCTTCTTCAACTTCTTAATTAATTTATTTTTTCTTGTTCTTCCTTTCCTTTCTCTCTTCTTTCTATTTTGGTGCTTCAAATTCGTGCTAAGGCTGGTTATATAAATAAAAACCTAAGCTAGTTGGTTTGTCGCGACGACATCGCGGTGAGGTAATCGCCTTTCCACCTCAAGCTTGGCTTTTGACACCTCTAGCTTAAATTTTGCATACTAAGCTATTAAAGGATCAGATTTAATATCTAAAGTCCAGCTCATACTTTCCCATGTGATGGTGAAACCCGTCGTGCTTATTTCTTTTACAAAATTTGCACGTTAGTCCACCGAAATAAACCCTTAACAACTTAGTCCTTTGCTACAATTCTAAAAATATTTCTAAGCCCTTAAAGCGCAATTTCTTTCTTAAAACACCATATTTATATAATTATAAAGCACTATATACATTTTCAGAATTTATAGAGCTCATTTCATATTTTTCCTTGGTGTTTTATTTTCGGTCCCGAAATAGCGGTTTTTACCGAAATTTCACCGTAACTTCTTTGTTTGACCTCGGATTGGCCTCAAATTTTATACATGAGCTTAATATACTGATATAAGCTCAAAAAAAATTATTTTCTTAATTGGTGACCATTTTCTTCATTTTTTTCAAACTTGGTCCAAAAATGCAATTTTTTGTAAAGTTTCGGACTCGTTGTGCAATTTTGGGCTGTAACAAGAATTCTTAAACAAAAATCCTTGTATTTTGTCACCAAAATCTAATATTAAACTCTTTCCTTGACATACCTAAGAACTTACTGACACTTATTTCAGTTATTCAACTAATCACGTCTTAATTAGTCGAATTAGGGTTTCGGACTCGCGAGGCATTTTTTGAAAGAAAACATTCTCGTACTCGTTGTAATTTTCAAGAAATACACAACGGTTTATTCATCATAAAATTTCTGGGACATTGGGGAGTCGGGGTTCACATTTGGAGCTCAAAAAAACTTAAAAAAATACCTCGCGCAAAAACTAAGTCTTTATAACTAGTTTTGCCGAAATAGAGCCTTTAAAGGCTTTTTTGACTCCGATGTGACTCTAGCAAAGTTGTTTGGTCCCAAACATCTATTTAAACATATAATATATTATAATAAGTCCTAAGAACTCATTTGGAGTTCCAACAAACCTTAAAAACTCATTGTGCACAAAAACTAAGTCCTTATAACTAATTTTGCCGAAATCGAGCCTTTAATGGGCTTTTTTGGCTTCGAAGTAACTTTTGCTAGGTTATTTTGATCCTAAATAAGTATTTGAAAATATAATATATTATAATAAGTCTTAGGAACATATTTGGAGCTCCAACAAGCCTTAAAAAGTCATTTCGCGTAAAAACTAAGTGCTTATAACTAGTTTTACCTAAATCGTGCCATCAAAGTGGGTTTTTGGCTCCGAAGTGACTCTAGCAAAGTTATTTTGTTCCCAAACGTGTATTTAAACGTATAACAGATTATAATAAGACTTAGGGACTCATTTCGAGCTCCAAAAAGCCTTAAAAAGTCATTTCGCACAAAAAGTAATGCTAATAACTAGTTTTACCAAAATCGAGCCAATAAAGTACTTTTTTGGCTCTGAAGTGACGCTAGCAATGTTGTTTGTTCCCAAACGTGTATTTAAACATATAATATATTATAATAAGTCTTACGGACTTATTTGGATCTCCAAAAAACCTTAAAAACTCACCTCGTACAAAAACAAAGTCCTTATAAATAGTTTTTCCGAAATCGAGCCTTTAATGGGATTTTTTTGGTCCGATGTGACTCTAGCAAATTTGTTTTGTTCCCTAAAGATTATAATAAGCCTTAGGGACACATTTGGAGCTCCAAAAAACCTTAAAATCACACCTGGCGAAAAAACTAAGTCTTTATAACTAGTTTTGCCGAAATCGAGCCTTTAAAGGCTTTTTTGACTCCGATGTGACTCTAGCAAAGTTGTTTGGTCCCAAACGTCTATTTAACCATATAATATATTATAATAAGTCCTAGGGACTCATTTGGAGCTCCAAAAAACCTTAAAAACTCATTGCGCACAAAAACTAAGTCCTTATAACTAGTTTTGCCGAAATCGAGTCTTTAATGGGCTTTTTGGCTTCAAAGTGACTCTAGCTAAGTTGTTTTGATTCTAAATGAGTATTTGAACATATTATATATTATAATAAGTCTTAGGAACACATTTGGAGCTCCAACAAGCCTTAAAAAGTCATTTCGCGCAAAAATTAAGTGCTTATAACAAGTTTTACCTAAATCGTGCCATTAAAGTGCGTTTTTGGCTCTCAAGTGACTCTAGCAAAGTTATTTTATTCCCAAACATATATTTAAAGATATAATAGATTATAATAAGACTTAGCGACTCATTTGGAGGTCCAACAAGCCTTAAAAAGCCATTTCACGCAAAAACAAAGTGCTTATAACTAGTTTTACCAAATCGAGCCATTAAAGTGCTTTTTTGGCTCCAAAGTGACTCTAGCAAAGTTGTTTGTTCCAAAACGTGTATTTAAACATATAATATATTGTAATAAGTCTTAGAGACCTAATTTGTATCTCCAAAAAACCTTAAAAACTCACCTCGGGCAAAAACTAAGTCCTTATAACTAGTTCTGTCGAAATCGAGCCTTTAATGGGCTTTTTTGGCTTCGAAGTAACTCTAGCTAAGTTATTTTGATCCTAAATAAGTATTTGAACATTTATATATTATAATAAGTCTTAGGAACATATTTGGAGCACCAACAAGCCTTAAAAAGTCATTTCGCGCAAAAACTAAGTGCTTATAACTAGTTTTACCTAAATCGTGCCATCAAAGTGCGTTTTTGGCTCCGAAGTGACTCTACCAAAGTTATTTTGTTCCCAAACGTGTATTTAAACATATAATAGATTATAATAAGACTTAGGGACTCATTTCGAGCTCCAAAAAGCCTTAAAAAGTCATTTCACGCAAAAACTAATGCTTATAACTAGTTTTACCAAAATCGAGCCATTAAAGTGCTTTTTTTGCTCCGAAGTGGCGCTAGCAATGTTGTTTGTTCCCAAACGTGTATTTAAACATAAAATATATTATAATAAGTCTTAGGGACTTATTTGGATCTCCAAAAAACCTTAAAAACTCACCTCGTGCAAAAACTAAGTCCTTATAAATTGTTTTGCCGAAATCGAGCCTTTAACAGGATTTTTTTGGTCCGATGTGACTCTAGCAAAGTTGTTTTGTTCCCTAAAGATTATAATAAGCCTTAGGGACACATTTGGAGCTCCAAAAAACCATAAAATCACACCTCGCGAAAAAACTAAGTCTTTATAACTAGTTTTGCCGAAATCGAGCCTTTAAAGGCTTTTTTGACTCCGATGTGACTCTAGCGAAGTTGTGTGGTCCCAAACGTCTATTTTAACATATAATATAATATAATAAGTCCTTGGGACTCATTTGGAGCTCCAACAAACCTTAAAAACTCATTGCGCGCAAAAACTAAGCCCTTATAACTATTTTTCTTGAAATCGTGCCATCAAAGTGCGTTTTTGGCTCCGAAGTGACTCTAGCAAAGTTATTTTGTTCCCAAACGTGTATTTGAACATATAATATATTATAATAAGTCTTAGGGAGTTATTTGGAGCTCCAACAAGCCTTAAAAACTCTCCTCGTGCTAAAACAAAGTCTTTATAACTAGTTTTACTGAAAATTTAGCCTTTAAAGGGCTTTTTTTTGCTCCGATGTGACTCTAGCAAAGTTTTTTTTAATCCTAAATGAGTATTTGAAAATATAATATATTATAATAAGTCTTAGGGACTCATTTAGAGCTCCAAAAAATCCTAAAAACTGACCTCGTACAAAAAGTAAGTCCTTCTAACTAGTTTTGCCGAAATCGAGCCCTTAAAGGGCTTTTTTGGCTCTGATGTGAATCAAGCAAAGTTGTTTTGTTCTCAAACGTGTATTAATACATATATTATATTATAATAGGTCTTAGGGACTTATTTGGATCTCCAAAAAAACTTAAAAACTCACCTCGCGCAAAAACTAAGTCCTTATAATTAGTTTTGCCGAAATCGAGCCTTTAACGGGCCATTTTGGCTTCGACGTGACTCTAGCAAAGTTGTTTTGTTCCCAAACGTATA
The DNA here is from genome assembly GCA_018132145.1 of Boehmeria nivea var. tenacissima. Taxonomy (NCBI): domain Eukaryota; kingdom Viridiplantae; phylum Streptophyta; class Magnoliopsida; order Rosales; family Urticaceae; genus Boehmeria; species Boehmeria nivea. Next base: position 1,828,856 of record CM030878.1, read on the forward strand.
TTTAAACATATAATATGTTATAAAAAGACTTAGGGACTCATTTAGAGATCCAAAAAACCTTAAAAACTCACCTCGCGCAAAAACTAATTCCTTATAACTAGTTTTGCTTAAATCGAGCCTTTAAAGAGCTTTTTTGGCTCTAATGTTAATCTAGCAAAGTTGTTTTGTTTCCAAACGTGTGTTTAAACATATAATACATTATAATAAGTCTTAGGGACTCATTTGGAGCTCCAACAAGCCTTAAAAGCTTAGCTCGCGCTAAAACAAAGTCATTATATCCGGTTTTACTGAAAATTTAGCCTTTAAAGTGCTTTTTTTTTATCTTTGATGTGACTCTAGGAAAGTTGTTTTAATCCTAAATAAGTATTTGAAAATATAATATATTATAATAAGTCTTAGGGACTCATTTGGAGCTCCAAAAAATCTGAAAAGCTCACCTCGCAATAAAACTAAGTCCTTGTAAATATTTTTGCCGAAATCGAGCCTTTAAAGGGCTTTTTTGGCATCGATGTGAATCTAGCAAAGTTGTTTTGTTCTCAAACGTGTATTTAAACATATAATATATTATAATAAGTCTGAGGCACTTATTTGGATCTCAAAAAAACTTTAAAAACTCACCTCGCGCAAAAACTAAGTCCTTATAACTAGTTTTGTCGAAATGGAGCCTTTAACGGATTTTTTTTGGGTCCGATGTGACTTTAGCAAAGTTCTTTTGTTCCCAAAATATGATAATATGTCTTAGGGACTCATTTGGAGCTCCAAAAAATCTTAAAAACTCACCTTACACAAAAAATAAGTCCTTATAACTAGTTTAGCCGAAATCCAGACTTTAAAGGGTTTTTTTGGCTCCTATGTGAATCTACCAAAGTTGTTTTGTCCCAAACGTGTATTTAAACATATAATATATTATAATAAGTCTTAGGGACTCATTTCGATGTCCAAAAAACCTTAAAAACTCTCCTCGCGCAAAACTAAGTCCTTACAACTAGTTTTGCCCAAATCAAGCCTTTAAAGGGCTTTTTTGGCTCCGATTTTAATCTAGCAAAGTTGTTTGGTTCCCAAACGTGTAGTTAAATACATAATATATTACAATAAGTCTTAGAGACTCATTTTGAGCTCCAACAAGCCTTAAAATTTCACCTCGCGCTAAAAAAAGTCATTGTAACTAGTTTTATTCAAAATTTTGCTTTTAAAGGGCTTTTTTGGCTCCGATATGACTCTACCAAAGTTGTTTTGATCCTAAATGAGTATTATAAAATATAATATAATATAATAAATCTTAAGGACTCATTTGGAGCTCCAAAAAGTCTTAAAAGCTCACCTCGTGCAAAAACTATGTCCTTATAACTAGTTTTGCCGAAATTGAGCCCTTAAAGGGTTTTTTGGCCCCGATGTCAATTTAGCAAAGTTATTTTGTTCTCAAACGTGTATTTAAACATATAATATATTATAACAAGTCTTAAGGACTTATTTGGATATCCAAAAAACCTTAAAAACTTACCTCACGCAAAAACTAAGTCCTTATAACTAGTTTCGCCGAAATCGAGCCTTTGCCGGGCCTTGTTGGCTTAGATGTGACTCTAGCAAAGTTGTTTTGTTCCTAAACGTGTATTTAAACATATAATATATTATAATAAGTATTAGGGACTCATTTGGTGATCCAAAAAACCTTAAAAACTCACCTCGCGCACAAACTAAGTCCTTATAACTAGTTTTGCTTAAATCGAGCCTTTAAAGGCCTTTTTTGGCTTCGATGTGAATCTGGCAAGTTTGTTTTGTTTCCAAATGTGTATTTAAACATATAATATATAATAAGTCTTAGGGATTCATTTGGAGCTCCAAAAAATCTTAAAAACGCACTTCGCGCAAAAACTAAGTCCTTTTAACTAGTTTTGCCGAAATCGAGCCTTTAACGGGCTTTTTTGGGTCCGATGTGACTCTAGCAAAGTTGTTTTATTCCCAAAATATTATAACAAGTCTTAGGCACTCATTTGGAGCTCCAAAAAATCTTAAAAACTCACCTCGCTTAAAAACTAAATCCTTACAACTAGTTTTGCCGAAATCGAGCCTTTAAAGGATTTTTTGGCTCCGATGTGAATCTAGCAAAGTTGTTTTGCTCGCAAACGTGTATTTAAACATATAATATATTATAATAAGACTTAGGGACTTGTTTGGATACCCAAAAAACCTTCAAAACTCACCTCGCCTAAAAACTAAGTCCTTGTAACTAGTTTTGCTGAAATCGAGCCTTTAACGGGACTTGTTGACTCCGATGTGACACTAGCAAAGTTGTTTTGTTCCCAAACGTGTATTTAAACATATAATATATTATAATAAGTCTTAGGACTCATTTGGAGATCCAAAAAACCTTAAAAAATCACCTCGCGCAAAAACTAAGTCCTTATAACTAGTTTTGTTTAAATCGAGCCATTAAAGGCCTTTTTTGGCTTCGATGTGAATCTAGCAAAGTTGTTTTGTTCCCAAACTTGTATTTAAACATATAATATATAATAAGTCTTAGGGAATCATTTGGAGTTCCAAAAAACCTTAAATACTCACTTCTCGCAAAAACTAAGTCCTTATAACTAGTTTTGCCGAAATCGAGCCTTTAACGGGGTTTTTTGGGGTCCGATGTGACTCTAGCAAAGTTGTTTTGTTCTCAAAATATTATAATAAGTCTTCGGGAATCATTTGGAGCTCGAAAAACCTTAAAAACTCACCTCGCGTAAAAAGTAAGTTCTTATACCTTGTTTTGCCGAAATCGAGCCTTTAAAGCCTTTTTTGGCTCCGATGTGACTCTAGCAAAGTTGTTTTGGTCCCAAACATCAAACATATAATATATTATAATAAGTCTTAGGGACTCATTTGGATCTCCAAAAAATCTTAAAAACTCACCTCGCGCAAAAACTAAGTTCTTATAACTAGTTTTTCCGAAATCGAACCTTTTAAGGGCTTTTTTTGCTACATTCTGAATCTAGCAAAGTTGTTTTCTTCTCAAACGTGTATTTAATTATATAATATATTATAATAAGTCTGAGGGACTTATTTGGATCTCCAAAAAACGTTAAAAACTCACCTCGCGCAAAAACTAAGTCCTTATAACTAGTTTTACTGAAATCCAACCTTTAAAGGGATTTTTTGTCTCCGATGTGAATCTACCAATGTTGTTTTGTTCCCAAACGTGTATTTAAAGATATATTATATTATAATTAGTCTTAGGGACTCATTTGGATGTCCAAAAAATCTTAAAAACCCACCTCGCGCAAAACTAAGTCCTTATAACTAGTTTTGCCAAAATCGAGCCTTTAAAGGGCTTTTTTGGCTCCGATGTTAATCTGGACAAGTAGTTTGGTTCCCAAATGTGTATTTAATAAAACACATAATATATTATAATAAGTCTTAGGGACTCAACAACAAGCCTTAAAATTTCACCTCGCGCTAAAACAAAGTCATTATAACTAGTTTTATTCAAAATTTAGCCTTTGAAGGGTTTTTTGGCTCCGATATGACTCTAGCAAAGTTTTGATCCTAAATGAGTATTAAAAAATATAATATATTATAATAAGTCTTAGGGAATCATTTGGAGCTCGAAAAAACCTTAAAAACTCACCTCGCGTAAAAACTAAATTCTTATACCTTGTTTTGCCGAAATCGAGCCTTTAAAGGGTTTTTTGGCTCCGATGTGAATCTAGCAAAGTTGTTTTGTTCTCAAACGTGTATTTAAACATATAATATATTATAATAAGTCTTAGGGACTCATTTGGAGCACCAAATAACCTTAAAAACTAACTTCGCGCAAAAACTAAGTCCTTATAACAAGTTTTGCCGAAATCGAGCCTTTAAGGGGCTTTTTTGTGGTTCGATGTGATTCTAGCAAAGTTGTTTTATTCCCAAATGTGTATTTAACCAAATAATATATTATAAAAAGTCTTAGAGACTCATTTGGAGATCCAAAAAACCATAAAAACTCACCTCGTGCAAAAACTAAGTCCTTATAACTAGTTTTGCTTAAATCGAGCCTTTAAAGGCCTTTTTTGGCTGCGATGTGAATCTTGCAAAGTTGTTTTGTTCCCAAATGTGTATTTAAATATATAATATATAATAAGTCTTAGGGACTCATTTGGAGCTCCAAATAACCTTAAAAAATCACTTTGCGCAAAAACTAAGTCCTTATAACAAGTTTTGCCGAAATCGAGCCTTTAACGGGCTTTTTTTGGGGTCGATATGACTCTACCAAAGTTGTTTTGTGCCCAAAATATTATAATAAGTCTTAGGGAATCATTTGGAGCTCCAAAAAACCTTAATAACTAACCTCGCGTAAAAACTAATTTCTTATACCTTGTTTTGCCGAAATCGAGCCTTGAAAGCCTTTTTTGGCTCCGATGTGACTCTAGCAAAGTTGTTTTGGTCCAAAACGTCAAAGATATAATATATTATAATAAGTCTGAGGGACTCATTTGGAGCTCCAAAAAATCTTAAAAACTCACCTCGCACAAAAACTAAGTCCTTATAACTAGTTTTTCCGAAATCGAGCCTTTAAAGGGCTTTTTTTGCTACATTCTGAATCTAGCAAAGTTGTTTTCTTCTCAAACGTGTATTTAAACATATAATATATTATAATAAGTCTGAGGGACTTATTTGGATCTCCAAAAAATGTTAAAAACTCACCTCGCGCAAAAACTAAGTCCTTATAAGTAGTTTTGCTGAAATCCAACCTTTGAAGGGATTTTTTGGCTCCGATGTGAATCTACCAAAGTTGTTTTGTTTCCAAACGTGTATTTAAAGATATATTATATTATAATTAGTCTTAGGGACTCATTTGGATGTCCAAAAAATTTTAAAAACTCACCTCGTGCAAAACTAAGTCCTTATAACTAGTTTTGCCCAAATCGAGCCTTTAAAGGGCTTTTTTGGCTCCGATGTTAATCTGTAAAAGTTGTTTGGTTCACAAACGTGTATTTAATAAAACACATAATATATTATAATAAGTCTTAGGGACTCATTTGGAGCTCCAACAAGCCTTAAAATTTCACCTCGCGCTAAAACAAAGTCATTATAACAAGTTTTATTCAAAATTTAGCCTTTAAAGGGCTTTTTGGCTCCGATATGACTCTAGCAAAGTTTTGATCCTAAATGAGTATTAAAAAATATAATATATTATAATAATTTTTAGGGACTTATTTTGAGATTCAAAAAGTCTTAAAGGCTTACCTCGCGCAAAAACTAAGTCCTTATAACTAGTTTTGCCGAAATCGAGCCTTTAAAGGGTTTTTTGGCTCCGATGTGAATCTAGCAAAGTTGTTTTGTTCTCAAACGTGTATTTAAACATATAATTTTTTATAATAAGTCTTAGGGACTTACTTGGATCTCCAAAAAACCTTAAAAACTCACCTCGCCCAAAAACTAAGTCCTTATAACTAGTTTTGCCGAAATCGACCCTTTAACGGGCCTTGTTGGCTCCGATGTGACTCTAGCAAAGTTGTTTTGTTCCCAAACGTGTATTTAAACAAATAATATATTATAATAAGTCTTAGAGACTCATTTGGATATCCAAAAAACCTTAAAAACTCACCTCGCGTAAAAACTAAGTCCTTATAACTAGTTTTGCTTATATCGAGCCTTTAAAGGCCTTTTTTGGCTCCGATGTGAATCTAGCAAAGTTGTTTTGTTCCCAAATGTGTATTTAAATATATATTATATTATAATTAGTCTTAGGGACTAATTTGGATGTCCAAAAAACCTTAAAAAACTCACCTCGCGCAAAACTAAGTCCTTACAACTAGTTTTGCCCAAATCGAGCCTTTAAAGGGCTTTTTTGGCTCCGATGTTAATCTGGCAAAGTTGTTTGGTTCCCAAACGTGTATTTATTAAAACATATAATATATTATAATAAGTCTTAGGAACTCATTTGGAGCTCCAACAAGCCTTAAAATTTCACCTCGCGCTAAAACAAAGTCATTATAACTAGTTTTATTCAAAATTTAGCCTTTAAAGGGTTTTTTGGTTCCGATATGACTCTAGCAAAGTTTTGATCCTAAATGAGTATTAAAAAATATAATATATTATAATAAGTTTTAGGGAATCATTTGGAGCTCTAAAAAACCTTAAAAACTCACCTCGCATAAAAACTAAGTTCTTATACCTTGTTTTGCCGAAATCGAGCCTTTAAAGAGTTTTTTTGGCTCCGATGTGAATCTAGCAAAGTTGTTTTGTTCTCAAACGTGTATTTAAACATATAATATATTATAACAAGTCTTAGGGACTCATTTGGAGCTCCAAATAACGTTAAAAACTCACTTCGCGCAAAAACTATGTCCTTATAACAAGTTTTGCCGAAATCGAGCCTTTAACGGGCTTTTTTGGGGTCCGATGTGACTCTAGCAAAGTTGTTTTATTCCCAAATGTGTATTTAACCAAATAATATATTATAAAAAGTCTTAGAGACTCATTTGGAGATCCAAAAACCTTAAAAACTCACCTCGCGCAAAAACTAAGTCGTTATAACTAGTTTTGCTTAAATCGAGCCTTTAAAGGCCTTTTTTGGCTCCGATGTGAATCTTGCAAAGTTGTTTTGTTCCCAAATGTGTATTTAAACATATAATATATAAATAAGTCATAGGGACTCATTTGGAGCTCCAAATAACCTTAAAAACTCACTTCGTGCAAAAACTAAGTCCTTATAACAAGTTTTGCCGAAATCGAGCCTTTAACGGGCTTTTTTGGGGTCCGATGTGACTCTAGCAAAGTTGTTTTGTTCCCAAAATATTATAATAAGTCTTAGGGAATCATTTGGAGCTCGAAAAAACCTTAAAACTCACCTCGCGTAAAAACTAAGTTCTTATACCTTGTTTTGTCGAAATCGAGCCTTTAAAGGGTTTTTTGGCTCCGATGTGAATCTAGCAAAGTTGTTTTGTTCTCAAACGTGTATTTAAACATATAATATATTATAATAAGTATTAGGGACTCATTTGGAGCTCCAAATAAGCTTAAAAACTCACTTCGCGCAAAAACTAAGTCCTTATAACAAGTTTTGCCGAAATCGAGCCTTTAACTGGCTTTTTTGGGGACCGATGTGACTCTAGCAAAGTTATTTTGTGCCCAAAATATTATAATAAGTCTTAGGGAATCATTTGGAGCTCCAAAAAACCTTAAAAACTAACCTCGCGTAAAAACTAAGTTCTTATACCTTGTTTTGCCGAAATCGAGCCTTTAAAGCCTTTTTTGGCTCCGATGTGACTCTAGCAAAGTTGTTTTGCTCCCAAACGTCAAACATATAATATATTATAATAAGTCATTGGGACTCATTTGGAGCTTCAAAAAATCTTAAAAACTCACCTCGCGCAAAAACTAAGTCCTTATAACTAGTTTTTCCGAAATCGAGCCTTTAAAGGGCTTTTTTGGCTACATTCTGAATCTAGCAAAGTTGTTTTCTTCTCAAACGTGTATTTAAACATATAATATATTATAATAAGTCTGAGGGACTTATTTCGATCTCTAAAAAACGTTAAAAACTCACCTCGCGCAAAAACTAAGTCCTTATATCTAGTTTTGCTTAAATCCAACCTTTAAAGGGCTTTTTTGGCTCCGATGTGAATCTACCAAAGTTGTTTTGTTCCCAAACGTGTATTTAAAGATATATTATATTATAATTAGTCTTAGGGACTCATTTGGATGTCAAAAAAACCTTTAAAAACTCACCTCGCGCAAAACTAAATCCTTACAACTAGTTTTGCCCAAATCGAGCCTTTAAAGGGCTTTTTTGGCTCCGATGTTAATCTGGCAAAGTTGTTTGGTTCCCAAACGTGTATTTATTAAAACACATAATATATTATAATAAGTCTTAGGGACTCATTTGGAGCTCCAACAAGCCTTAAAATATCACCTCGCGCTAAAACAAAGTCATTATAACTAGTTTTATTTAAAATTTATCCTTTAAAGGGTTTTTTGGCTCCGATATGACTCTAGCAAAGTTTTGATCCTAAATGAGTATTAAAAAATATAATATATTATAATAAGTCTTAGGGAATCATTTGGAGCTCTAAAAAACCTTAAAAACTCACCTCGCGTAAAAACTAAGTTCTTATACCTTGTTTTGACGAAATCGAGCCTTTAAAGGGTTTTTTGGCTCCGATGTGAATCTAGCAAAGTTGTTTTGTTCTCAAACGTGTATTTAAACATATAATATATTATAACAAGTCTTAGGGACACATTTGGAGCTCCAAATAACCTTAAAAAGTCACTTCGCGCAAAAACTAAGTCCTTATAACAAGTTTTGCCGAAATCGAGCCTTTGACGGGCTTTTTTGGGGTCCGATATGACTCTAGCAAAGTTGTTTTGTTCCCAAATGTGTATTTAACCAAATAATATATTATAAAAAGTCTTAGAGACTCATTTGGAGATCCAAAAAACCTTAAAAACTCACCTCGGGCAAAAACTAAGTCCTTATAACTAGTTTTGCTTAAATCGAGCCTTTAAAGGCCTTTTATCTTGCAAAGTTGTTTTGTTCCCAAATATGTATTTAAACATATAATATATAATAAGTCTTAGGGACTCATTTGGAGCTCCAAATAACCTTAAAAACTCACTTCGCGCAAAAACTAAGTCCTTATAACAAGTTTTGCCGAAATCGGGTATTTAACGGTCTTTTTTGGGGTCCGATGTGACTCTAGCAAAGCTGTTTTGTTCCCAAAATATTATAATAAGTCTTAGGGAATCATTTGGAGCTCCAAAAACCTTAAAAACTCACCTCGCGTAAAAACCAAGTTCTTATACCTTGTTTTGCCGAAATCGAGCCTTTAAAGCCTTTTTTGGTTCCGATGTGACTCTAGCAAAGTTGTTTTAGTCCCAAACGTCAAACATTTAATATATAATAATAAGTCTTAGGGACTCATTTGGAGCTCCAAAAAATCTTAAAAACTCACCTCGCGCAAAAACTAAGTCCTTATAACTAGTTTTTCCGAAATCGAGCCCTTAAAGGGCTTTTTTGGCTACAATCTGAATCTAGCAAAGTTGTTTTCTTCTCAAACATGTATTTAAATATATAATATATTATAATAAGTCTGAGGGACTTATTTGGATCTCCAAAAAATGTTAAAAACTCACCTCGCGCAAAAACTGTGTTCTCATAACTAGTTTTGCTGAAATCCAACCTTTAAAGAGCTTTTTTGGCTCCGATGTGAATCTACGAAAGTTGTTTTGTTTCCAAATGTGTATTTAAAGATATATTATATTTAGTCTTAGGGACTCATTTGGAGATCCAAAAAACATTAAAAACTCACCTCGCGCAAAAACTAAGTCCTTATAACAAGTTTCGCCGAAATCGGGCCTTTAACGGGCTTTTTTGGGGTCCGATGTGACTCTAGCAAAGTTGTTTTGTTCCCAAAATATTATAATAAGTCTTAGGGAATCATTTGGAGCTCCAAAAAACCTTAAAAACTCACCTCGCGTAAAAACTAAGTTCTTATACCTTGTTTTGTCGAAATCGAGCCTTTAAAGCCTTTTCTGGTTCCGATGTGACTCTAGCAAAGTTGTTTTGGTCCCAAACGTCAAACATATAACATATTATAATAAGTCTTTGGGACTCATTTGGAGCTCCCAAAAATCTTAAAAACTCACCTCGCGCAAAAACGAAGTCCTTATAACTAGTTTTTCCGAAATCGAGCCTTTAAAAGGCTTTTTTGGCTACATTCTAAATCTAGCAAAGTTGTTTTCTTCTCAAACGTGTATTTAAACATATAATATATTATAATAAGTCTGAGGGACTTATTTGGATCTCCAAAAACGTTAAAAACTCACCTCGCGCAAAAACTAAGTCCTTATAACTAGTTTTGCTGAAATCCAACCTTTAAAGGGATTTTTTGGCTCCGATGTGAATCTACCAAAGTTGTTTTGTTCCCAAACGTGTATTTAAAGATATATTATATTATAATTAGTCTTAGGGACTCATTTGGATGTCCAAAAAATCTTAAAAACTCACCTCGCGCAAAACTAAGTCCTTGTAACTAGTTTTGCCCAAATCGAGCCTTTAAAGGGCTTTTTTGGCTCCGATGTTAATCTGGAAAAGTTGTTTGGTTCCTAAACGTGTATTTAATAAAACACATAATGTATTATAATAAGTCTTAGGGACTCATTTGGAGCTCCAACAAGCCTTAAAATTTCACCTCGCGCTAAAACAAAGTCATTATAACTAGTTTTATTCAAAATTTAGCCTTTAAAGGGCTTTTTGGCTCCGATATGACTCTAGCAAAGTTTTGATCCTAAATGAGTATTAAAAAATATAATATATTATAATAATTTTTATGGACTCATTTTGAGATTCAAAAAGTCTTAAAGGCTCACCTCGCGCAAAAACTAAGTCCTTATAACTAGTTTTGCCGAAATCGAGCCTTTAAAGGGTTTTTAGGCTCCGATGTGAATCTAGCAAAGTTGTTTTGTTCTCAAACGTGTATTTAAACATGTAATATATTATAATAAGTCTTAGGGACTTATTTGGATCTCCAAAAAACCTTAAAAACTCAGCTCGCCCAAAAACTAAGTCCTTATAACTAGTTTTGCCGAAATGGACCCTTTTACGGGCCTTGTTGGCTCCGATGTGACTCTAGCAAAGTTGTTTTGTTCCCAAACGTGCATTTAAACAAATAATATATTATAATAAGTCTTAGAGACTCATTTGGAGATCCAAAAAACCTTAAAAACTCACCTCGCGCAAAAACTAAGTCCTTATAACTAGTTTTGCTTAAATCGATCCTTTAAAGTCCTTTTTTGGCTCCGATGTGAATCTAGCAAAGCTGTTTTGTTCCCAATTGTGTATTTAAACATATAATATATAATCATTCATAGGGACTCATTTGGAGCTCTAAATAACCTTAAAAACTCACTTCGCGCAAAAACTAAGTCCTTATAACAAGTTTTGCCGAAATCGAGCCTTTAACGGGCTTTTTTGGGGTCCGATGTGACTCTAGCAAAGTTGTTTTGTTCCCAAAATATTATAATAAGTCTTAGGGAATCATTTGGAGCTCGAAAAAACTTTAAAAACCCACCTCGCGTAAAAACTAAGTTCTTATACCTTGTTTTGCCGAAATCGAGCCTTTAAAGGGTTTTTTTGGCTCCGATGTGAATCTAGCAAAGTTGTTTTGTTCTCAAACGTGTTTTTAAACATATAATATATTATAATAAGTCTTAGGGACTCATTTGGAGCTCCAAATAACCTTAAAAACTCACTTCGCGCAAAAACTAAGTCCTTATAACAAGTTTTGCTGAAATCGAGCCTTTAACGGGCGTTTTTTTGTGGTCCGATGTGACTCTAGCAAAGTTGTTTTGTTCCCAAACATGTATTTAAGAAATAATGTATTATAAAAAGTCTTAGAGACTCATTTGGAGATCCAAAAAACCTTAAAAACTCACCTCGCGCAAAAACTAAGTCCTTATAACTAGTTTTGCTTAAATCGAGCCTTTAAAGGCCTTTTTTGGCTCCGATGTGAATCTTGCAAAGTTGTTTTCTTCCCAAATGTGTATTTTAACATATCATATATAATAAGTCTTAGGGACTCATTTAGAGCTCCAAATAACCTTAAAAAATCACTTCGCGCAAAAACTAAGTCCTTATAACAAGTTTTACCGAAATCGAGCCTTTAACGGGCTTTTTTTGGGGTCGATGTGACTCTAGGAAAGTTGTTTTGTGCCCAAAATGTTATAATAAGTCTTAGGGAATCATTTGGAGCTCCAAAAAACCTTCAAAACTAACCTCGCGTAAAAACTAAGTTCTTATACCTTGTTTTGCCGAAATCGAGCCTTTAAAGCCTTTTTTGGCTCCGATGTGACTCTAGCAAAGTTGTTTTGGTCCCAAACGTCAAACATATAATATATTATAATAAGTCTTTGGGACCCATTTGGAGCTCCAAAAAATCTTTAAAACTCACCTCGCGCAAAAACTAAGTCCTTATAACTAGTTTTTCCGAAATCGAGCCTCTACAGGGCTTTTTTGGCTACATTCTGAATCTAGCAAAGTTGTTTTCTTCTCAAATGTGTATTTAAACATCTAATATATTATAATAAGTCTGAGGAACTTATTTGGATCTCCAAAAAAAATTAAAAACTCACCTCGCGCAAAAACTAAGTCCTTATAACTAGTTTTGCTGAAATCCAACCTTTAAAGGGATTTTTTGGCTCCGATGTCAATCTACCAAAGTTGTTTTGTTCCCAAACATGTATTTAATGATATATTATATTATAATTAGTCTTAGGGTCTCATTTGGATGTCCAAAAAATCTAAAAAACTCACCTCACGCAAAACTAAGTCCTTATAACTAGTTTTGCCCAAATCGAGCCTTTAAAGGGCTTTTTTGGCTCCGATGTTAATCTGGAAAAGTTGTTTGGTTCCTAAACGTGTATTTAATAAAACACATAATATATTATAATAAGTCTTAGGGACTCATTTGGAGCTCCAACAAGTCTTAAAATTTCACCTCGCGCTAAAACAAAGTCATTATAACTAGTTTTATTCAAAATTTAGCCTTTAAAGGGCTTTTTGGCTCCGATATGACTCTAGCAAAGTTTTGATCCTAAATGAGTATTAAAAAATGTAATATATTATAATAAGTCTTAGGGACTCGTTTGGAGATCCAAAAAGTCTTAAAAGCTCACCTCGCGCAAAAACTAAGTCCTTATAACTAGTTTTGCTTAAATCGAGCCTTTAAAGGCCTTTTTTGGCTCCGATGTGAATCTTGCAAAGTTGTTTTGTTCCCAAATGTGTATTTAAACATATAATATATAATAAGTCTTAGGGACTCATTTGGAGCTCCAAATAAATTTAAAAAATCTCTTCGCGCAAAAACTAAGTCCTTATAACAAGTTTTACCGAAATCGAGCCTTTAACCGGCTTTTTTTGGGGTCGATGTGACTCTAGCAAAGTTGTTTTGTGCCCAAAATATTATAATAAGTCTTAGGGAATCATTTGGAGGTCCAAAAAACCTTCAAAACTAACCTCGCATAAAAACTAAGTTCTTATACCTTGTTTTGCCGAAATCGAGCCTTTAAAGCCTGTTTTGGCTCCTATGTGACTCTAGCAAAGTTATTTTGGTCTCAAACATATAATATATTATAATAAGTCTTTGGGACTCATTTAGAGCTCCAAAAAATCGTTAAAACTACCTCGCGCAAAAACTAAGTCCTTATAACTAGTTTTTCCAAAATCGAGCCTTTAAAGGCCTTTTTTGGCTATATTATGAATCTAGCAAAGTTGTTTTCTTCTCAAACGTGTATTTAAACATATAATATATTATAATAAGTCTGAGGAACTTATTTGGATCTCCAAAAAACATTAAAAACTCACCTCGCGCAAAAACTAAGTCCTTATATCTAGTTTTGCTGAAATCCAACCTTTAAAGGGCTTTTTTGGCTCCGATGTGAATCTACCAAAGTTGTTTGTTCCCAAACGTGTATTTAAAGATAAATTATATTATAATTAGTCTTAGGGACTCATTTGGATGTCCAAAAAACCTTTAAAACTCACCTCGCGCAAAACTAAGTCCTTATAACTAGTTTTGCCCAAATCGAGCCTTTAAAGGACTTTATTGACTCCAATGTTAATCTGGCAAAGTTGTTTGGTTCCCAAACGTGTATTTAATAAAACACATAATATATTATAATAAGTCTTAGGGACTCATTTGGAGCTCCGACAAGCCTTAAAATTTCACCTCGCGCTAAAACAAAGTCATTATAACTAGTTTTATTCAAAATTTAGCCTTTAAAGGGCTTTTTGGCTCCGATAAGACTGTAGCAAATTTTTGATCCTAAATGAGTATTAAAAAATATAATATATTATAATAAGTCTTAGGGACTCATTTGGAGCTCCAAATAACCTTAAAAACTCACTTCCCGCAAAAACTAAGCCCTTATAACAAGTTTTACCGAAATCGGGCCTTTAACGGGCTTTTTCGGGGTCCGATGTGACTCTAGCAAAGTTGTTTTATTCCCAAAATATTATAATAAGTCTTAGGGAATCATTTGGAGCTCCAGAAAACCTTAAAAACTCACCTCGCGTAAAAACCAAGTTCTTATACCTTGTTTTGCCGAAATCGAGCCTTTAAAGCCTTTTTTTGTTCCGATGTGACTCTAGCAAAGTTGTTTTGGTCCCAAACGTCAAACATATAATATATTATAATAAGTCTTAGGGACTCATTCGGAGCTCCAAAAAATCTTAAAAACTCACCTCGCGCAAAAACTAAGTCCTTATAACTAGTTTTTCAGAAATCGAGCCTTTAAAGGGCTTTTTTGGCTACAATCTGAATCTAGCAAAGTTGTTTTCTTCTCAAACGTGTATTTAAATATATAATATAATATAATAAGTCTGAAGGACTTATTTGGATCTCCAAAAAACGTTAAGAACTCACCTCGCGCAAAAACTATGTCCTTATAACTAGTTTTGCAGAAATCCAACCTTTAAAGAGCTTTTTTGGCTCCGATGTAAATCTACGAAAGTTGTTTTGTTTCCGAACGTGTATTTAAAGATATATTATATTATAATTAGTCTTAGGGACTTATTTGGATCTCCAAAAAAATGTTAAAAACTCACCTCGCGCAAAAACTAAGTCCTTATAACTAATTTTGCTGAAATCCAACCTTTAAAGGGCTTTTTTGGCTTCGATGTGAATCTACCAAAGTTGTTTTATTCCCAAACGTGTGTTTAAAGATATATTATATTATAATTAGTCTTAGGGACTCATATGGATGTCCAAAAAATCTTAAAAACTTACCTCGCGCAAAAACTAAGTCCTTATAACTAGTTTTGCCCAAATCGAGCCTTTAAAGGGCTTTTTTGGCTCCGATGTTAATATGGCAATGTTATTTGGTTCCCAAACGTGTATTTAATAAAACACATAATATATTATAATAAGTCTTAGGGACTCATTTGGAGCTCCAACAAGCCTTAAAATTTCACCGCGCGCTAAAACAAAGTTATTATAACTAGTTTTATTCAAAATTTAGCCTTGAAAGGGCTTTTTGGCTCCGATATGACTCTAGCAAAGTTATGATCCTAAAAGAGTATTAAAAAATATAATATTTTATAATAAGTCTTAGGGACTCATTTAGATATCCAAAAAGTCTTAAAAGCTCACCTCGCGCAAAAACTAAGTCCTTATAACTAGTTTTGCTGAAATCGAGCCTTTAAAGGGTTTTTGGCTCCGATGTGAATCTAGAAAAGTTTTTTTGTTCTCAAACGTGTATTTAAACATATAATATATTATAATAAGTCTTAGGGACTCATTTGGAGCTCCAAAAAACCTTAAAAACTCACTTCGCGCAAAAACTAAGTCCTTACAACAAGTTTTGCCGAAATCGAGCCTTTAACGGGCTTTTTTGGGGTCCGATGTGACTCTAGCAAAGTGGTTTTGTTCCCAAAATATTATAATAAGTCTTAGGGAATCATTTGGAGCTCCAAAAATCTTAAAAACTCACCTCGCATAAAAACTAAGTTCTTATACCTTGTTTTGCCGAAATCGAGCCTTTAAAGCATTTTTTGGCTAAGATGTGACTCCAGCAAACTTGTTTTGGTCCCAAACGTCAAACATAAAATATATTATAATAAGTCTTAGGGACTCATTTGGAGCTCCAAAAAATCTTAAAAACTCACCTCGCGCAAAAACTAAGTCCTTATAACTAGTTTTTCCGAAATCGAGCCTTTAAATGGCTTTTTTGGCTACAATCTAAATCTAGCAAAGTTGTTTTCTTCTCAAACGTGTATTTAAATATATAATATATTATAATAAGTCTGAGGGACTTATTTGGATCTCCAAAAAAAGTTAAAAACTCACGTCGCGTAAAAATTAAGTCCTTATAACTAGTTTTGCTGAAATCCAACCTTTAAAGGGCTTTTTTGGCTCCGATGTGAATCTACCAAAGTTGTTTTGTTCCCAAACGTATATTTAAAGATATATTATATTATAATTAAGCTTAGGGACTCATTTGGATGTCCAAAAACCCTTAAAAACTCACCTCGCTCAAAACTAAGTCCTTATAACTAGTTTTGCCCAAATCGAGCCTTTAAAGAACTTTTTTGGCTCCGATGTTAATCTGGCAATGTTGTTTGGTTCCCAAACGCGTATCTAATAAAATACATAATATATTATAATAAGTCTTACGGACTCATTTGGAGCTCCAACAAGCCTTAAAATTTCACCTCGCGCTAAAACAAAGTCATTATAACTAGTTTGATTCAAAATTTAGCCTTTAAAGGGCTTTTTGGCTCCGATATGACTCTAGCAAAGTTTTCATCCTAAATAAGTATTAAAAAATATAATTTATTATAATAAGTCTTAGGAACTCATTTGGAGATCCAAAAAGTCTTAAAAGCTCACCTCGCGCAAAAACTAAGTCATTATAACTAGTTTTGCCGAAATCGAGCCTTTAAAGGGTTTTTGGCTCCGATGTGAATCTAGCAAAGTTTTTTTGTCTCAAACGTGTATTTAAACATATAATATATTATAATAAATCTTAGGGACTTATTTGGATCTCCAAAAAACCTTAAAAACTCACCTCGCCCAGAAACTAAGTCCTTATAACTAGTTTTGCCGAAATCGACCCTTTAACGGGCCTTGTTGGCTTCGATGTGACTCTAGCAAACTTGTTTTGTTCCCAAACGTGTATTTAAACAAATAATATATTATAATAAGTCTTAGAGGCTCATTTGGAGTTCCAAAAAACCTTAAAAACTCACCTCGCGCCAAAACTAAGTCCTTATAAGTAGTTTTGCTTAAATCGAGCCTTTAAAGTCGTTTTTTGGCTCCGATGTGAATCTAGCAAAGTTGTTTTGTTCCCAAATGTGTATTTAAACATATAATATATAATAAGTCTTAGGGACTCATTTGGAGCTCCAAAAAACCTTAAAAACTCAATTCGCGCAAAAACTAAGTCCTTACAACAAGTTTTGCCGAAATCGAGCCTTTAACGGGCTTTTTTGGGGTCTGATGTGACTCTAGCAAAGTTGTTTTGTTCCCAAAATATTATAACAAGTCTTAGGGAATCATTTGGAGCTCCAAAAATCTTAAAAACTCACCTCGCGTAAAAACTAAGTTCTTATACCTTGTTTTGCCGAAATCGAGCCTTTAAAGCATTTTTTGGCTCCGATGTGACTCTAGCAAACTCGTTTTGGTCCCAAACGACAAACATATAATATATTATAATAAGTCTTAGGGACTCATTTGGAGCTCCAAAAAATCTTAAAAACTCACCTCGCGCAAAAACTAAGTCTTTATAACTAGTTTTTCCGAAATCGAGCCTTTAAAGGGCTTTTTTGGCTACAATCTGAATCTAGCAAAGTTGTTTTCTTCTCAAACGTATATTTAAATATATAATATATTATAATAAGTCTGAGGGACTTATTTGAATCTCCAAAAAACGTTAAAAACTCACCTCGCGCAAAAACTAAGTCCTTATAACTAGTTTTGCCGAAATCGACCCTTTAACGGGCCTTGTTGGCTTCGATGTGACTCTAGCAAAGTTGTTTTGTTCCCAAACATGTATTTAAACAAATAATATATTATAATAAGTCTTAGAGGCTCATTTGGAGTTCCAAAAACCCTTAAAAACTCACCTCGCGCCTTATAAGTAGTTTTGCTTAAATTGAGCCTTTAAAGGCGTTTTTTGGCTCCGATGTGAATCTAGCAAAGTTGTTTTGTTCCCAAATGTGTATTTAAACATATAATATATAATAAGTCTTAGGGACTCATTTGGAGCTCCAAAAAACCTTAAAAACTCACTTCGCGCAAAAACTAAGTCCTTACAAGAAGTTTTGCCGAAATCGAGCCTTTAACGGACTTTTTTGGGGTCCGATGTGACTCCAGCAAAGTTGTTTTGTTCCCAAAATATTATAATAAGTCTTAGGGAATCATTTGGAGCTCCAAAAATCTTAAAAACTCACCTCGCGTAAAAAGTAAGTTCTTATACCTTGTTTTGCCCAAATCGAGCCTTTAAAGCATTTTTTGGCTCCGATGTGACTCTAGCAAACTTGTTTTGGTCCCAAACGTCAAACATATAATATATTATAGTAAGTCTTAGGGACTCATTTGGAGCTCCAAAAAATCTTAAAAACTCACCTCGCTCAAAAACTAAGTCCTTATAACTAGTTTTTCCGAAATCGAGCCTTTAAAGGGCTTTTTTCGCTATAATCTGAATCTAGCAAAGTTGTTTTCTTCTCAAACGTGTATTTAAACATATAATATATTATAATAAGTCTTAGGGACTTATTTGGATCTCCAACTCAAACAGGGAAAATCTAGTGGATGAGTGAATAGCACGATTATAAGCAAACTCAACATGAGGCAAACATTCTTCCCAAGTTTTGATGTTTTTCTTAATTATAGCCCGCAACAACGTAGATAAAGTCCTATTCACTACTTCAGTTTGACCATCAGTTTGCGGGTGACAAGTGGTTTAAATCAACAACTTTGTCCATAACTTACTCCATAAGGTCTTTCAAAAATAACTCAAGAACTTTGCATCTCTATCCGACATGGTTGTTCTAGACAATCCATGTAACCTAACAATCTCACGAAAGAATAAATCTACAACATTAGAAGCATCATCAGTTTTATGACAAGGGATGAAATGTGCCATCTTTGAGAACCTATCAACCACCAGAAAAACTGAATCTCGACCTCTTTTCGATCTAGGCAACCCTAACACAAAATCCATTGACATATCAATCCAAGGTGCACTGGGGATAGGTAGTGGTGTGTACAAACCATGTGATTGAACTCTAGATTTGGCTTCCTACAGGTGACACATCGAGAACAAACCCGTTCAACATCTCTCTTCATTCGACGCTAATAAAAATGTTCTTGGATAACGCCTAGAGTTTTTGCTATCCCAAAATGACCCATTAGGCCTCCACCATGTGCTTCCCTCACAAGCAACTCTCTCAAAGAACCACTAAGCACAATCAAAGTCTACCTTTTATTCCTTAGAAGCTCCTTTAAATAGGGCTAGGTTTAATTACATTATAATAATTAAATAAAATAAAAATAAACACTGAAAATCGACCTAAAATAAATCATAAAATGTCTAATAAATAGCCAATATCGTTTTAAGGCTGACACATAAAATATTTACATAATTAGACGTAAAATAAATAAAGTTCATCACAATGGGCTCGGTTCGCAGTCTTTCTGCGCACGGATTTTGGAACACTCATATCTTCTTTATTACTTATCAAAAATGCACATATGATATGTCGTTGGAAAGCTCTTTCGACGATATTCTATTTAACAGCTTCATTACAATTCAAGAAGTCCTCTCGAAATGTAGCCACAAAGTAACATCTCTCATGGTGGGCTTTCTTCAAGGTTTTTCAACGTCAGCCTGAATAACATGTACGAGCCTCAATTGTTGATCCTCTTGTATTGCTTCCTTTGCACACACGTCCATCTCGTCATGTTGAAGCTTTATGATCAAGTTTTGAAGATCCTCCTTGAATCGCTTTGCCGGAGCTCGAGTGACTGGTCCGACGGGTATTTTGAATGGCTCTCCACGAGTTTTCTTGGTCATGTCCTCGTCAGGTCGTCCGTCGACGTCAACGAGGTTCCTCGGGTCGTTTCGAAACCTATCATGGTTGATGGCCCCGTCGGGCTATTTCAGAACCAAATCATGATCGCGACCCCATCGGGCCCTACCCAAATGATCAAAGTACTCACATAGGGGAAGATCGTCTGCCAATCTTCCTAAGGCCTCTCGGGCCATCCCAAAACATGATCAGTAGCCCCGTCGGTTTATTTCAGAACCAATCATGACTTGCAGCGCCATCGGACCCTACCTGTATACATACGGCGCTCTTACTCTCTTTAGCCTTATTAGAGTTCCTCTAGACCTGCAATAAAATCTCAACAATAACAGAAACAGTTTTATGTCTGTGGTCCTATACCCACAGACAGGAGATGCGTACACACAATCACACATGTACCTAAAAGATATTTAGTCTCACAACCCCATAATTACAAGTTAGAAGACAAGGTATAAGCACATGAGCCCATACTCACGCACCTAGGAAGCAAATCATCATAACTAAACATTAACAAGATCACAACGAAGGTAAAGTCTACTCGTGTTACAGAGGAGATCTACTTACTTGAGGTCCTAAACTCCTTGCTTCGGTCCTCGGAATCCTTTCCTCAAGGGCGTCCCTTCTCGTGCTTGGCGTGAGATGTTTCTGTCCAACACGAGAATTAAAGGGGTCAACGCCGAGGTTTACTACTAACTATTCGAGACGAAAGAAAGTTGGGGTTGATTGACTCAAAGAATGTGACTCTAGGCAGTGGGATGGCTAATAGTTTATCGAGAAAACTCCTCTAAGGGTGTTTCCGTCCCAAGGTTGCCACTTTATCCTTAATCGTTAATCTCGACTGACAGTTGTGCCGTTCGTTTAGTTTAGGTGATTGGGTTCTTAGACATACACATACAAGAATTAAATCATAAAAAGTGCCTAGGCTTCGAGCCGGAAATCCCACAGAATTTTTCCTATTTTTCGGATAACCCGGCCGAAGCCTTCACCTAATTTCAACCCAGCGCCGAACTAATTTCGGTCACAATCCATTACATCAATATCCAGAAAGTTCAATAAATATCAAGACATTTCAAAATCTCATAATCGAAAAGTTCTCGAGCCTCAACGACTTATCACAAAACACTTTTTTCAAGAATTTTACAACTCTAATGTCGTTTTAGTTTGCGACTAAAACCCAATTCTGGCCGATCGGTTATACCTTTAGTATACGACGGTGAGGGGATGTGTGTCCGAAAGTGCTTCAGTGGCGGTCCTGCACAATTGACATAATAAAGGATCGAATCAAGCTTCGAGTTTAAAAACAAACACGATGTGAAACACTCGGAATTGTGGCCCAAATCGATATCTCATTTTAACATTTAAATGGGCATATGTGCAAAATACAACTTCATATGGTTAGATTAATAATAACGTGCGCAATTTCCTTTTCTAAAGAGTTCATTTAAAAATTCTCAATTCGAAAATCTCAATCCTCGTGAGTTCGTTGAACCTTCGAATTATATTTTCTAAAACAATGTCACTTGGTGAATATTAGATTTTCCAAAATGACACAAGTCCACAAAATTTTCCTACTGCCGAAATGGTCGAAATACCAAGTCTATGATGGCCACGAACACGATAAAATTTCCAACTCCTAATAAAAGAACTAAAACATTTGCCACGACAATTTCAAGCCAAAACTCGAATAGAGATTTAAATTCTCCACATTAATCCACTAAACAACTACTAAAATCCTCGCAACCACAATCCGCATAAAGGAAGTTTTTCAACGCTAATCTTTACGAATATAAACTTCAAAATAATGGAAATAGTCTACCCAAAACGAGGCATCAATTCAACAAAACAACAAAATCGAGCACTAGCAATACACTCCAAATTATAGCCTCGCAAATTAAAACATACAAAAGCCCAGCAAACATTTCCAACATAAGCATAATATTATTGTCGAGGTTAACTCGAGTTCGAGGCTCACCAAATATATGCGGCAGCAGCTTGGCGCAAGGAGCGACACGAGGGAAAAACTCGTCGGGGTTTTGGGCTGCGCGGCGAGGTGAGAAGCGAGCAGAATGGGGCCTAGGAGTTTGGGCAGGCACAAAGAGGCGAACTCGGGGGCTCGAGCTCGCTGGCGCTACGACGTGGCTAGGCGGAGGCTCGGCGCAGGCAGCTCGCGCATAGGCTAGACGGTTGATGAGCGAGCAAAATACTCACTCATATATCGCAAATTCAGGCTTGAATTGCTGTTAAATTCCTCAAGTTTATGTGATTTGATGAGTTTTGTGAGTGTACAGGTACAAAAATCGAGATGAAAAAGTACACAAAACAGAACAATCTGGAGCGAAAGAGAATCGAGGATAAAAGGCAGATCCATCGCCGATCGTTCTGGCATAGTTAGTCGATCGATCGGCTACGAGATTTACAATATAGCGAAAAAAGACAGAAGCAACGCCGATCGATCGCGCAATACGTGCCGATCGATCGGCAAAGATATACGAGTTTCACAAAACAATCACTGATCGATCGCGGAATACGAGCCGATCGATCAGGCGCTCAATGAATCCCAAGACAATGTCAATGCCGATCGATCGTGGTACTAAGCCGATCGATCGGCAAATCGTCCTGTTTCGCCACCATCCAACGCTCGCCCACTCTCATCTCTCTCTCACTCTTCCCCTGATTCTCCTCACAACCCCTACACAGTTCTTCACGAGTGCTGAGCGCCACTACGTCCCATTGGTTCGGACGCCGCCCCGTTCTTCCGCCGCGCTCCTTCCCGAGTGCCGCTCAGCAACGCCAACCCCTGCCACACACGGCCCATACCCTCTCTCTCGTCCCGTCCTCGGCCGCGCTCTCTCTAGCACAGCTCCGCACCACCAACCCGGGTGTCGCTCTCGCTCACTCGTCTGAGCACCGGCCCTCCGCCGTGCTCTCACCTTCTGAGCGCCGCTTTCACACAGCCCACGCCACGCGCGTCTTCGACGCCGGCTATCTCTCGCTCTTCCGAGGTTTGCCATTTTTCTTCTAAGTGGCCTCGTTGTTGTCGGCGCATTCTGCTGGGTATTGGTTATTTCGTTCGAAACTATTACTGCATCATTTGTTCCGAGGGGTGGGGAGTCGTGATTATTGTGCATCATTATGATATCTAGCTCCGTTAGTGGTCGTATTTGTGGGTTCTTTTGGCTGCTTCCTTACTGCGGGGTTTATTTTGTTTGCTGTTATTTGTTGTGGTTTTCGAGGTCGGTTATCTGCTACTCTATCATGGCTAAGCGGAAGACTCGAGCGTCGTCGGAGATGGTTCGCCGACCCGTAGTGGTATTTTCCCAGGTGTTTGTCAATTCCGATGCCGAAAAACTTTATAAGCACTTTGTGCAGGCAGCCCAACCAACTCATGTGGCATGTGACTTCGCTCCCGAGCCCAGCGATGGTAATTTGCAGGATCATAATTACGCCGGCTCGGATGGCAACGGTTGTGTAATCAACCTTGTGTGGCAAATGTGGTCGTGGTTCGGGAATTCTACGCCAACGCACATTATAACAAACCTGGCAATGTCGTGTAGGTTCACGGCAAGGATGTTTCCTTCAGCTCGGCAACCCTAAGGAGAGTTCTCAACCTCTCTACTGTGGCGAATGACGATTTTCATCAACTCTTACATGATGGTGCAGACTATGAGGCTCTCTTGCAGGAGATGGGTTTTCCAGGCTCCCATTGGTCTTATTCGGTCTCCAACCCAACTAAGCCACTGCATGTCCGTTCCAATGCTCTCAACCGTTTTGCTCATACGCAATACCATTTCATCTGCCACAATCTCGTGCCAACCTCCCAACGATCGGAGATTACCACTGACCGAGCACTCCTCACATATTGTATATGCTCCGGCCGCTCCATCGACGCAGCCACGATCATTAAAGACTCCATCTACCATCGAGCGAATCTGGGGCAACACCCAACTGCACTCACTCATCCTATCCTCAGGTACTTATGTCCTCAGGTAGGAGTGCCGATGAGTGATAAAGAACTGACCCTGCGGCTGAAGAAGTTCAACCACGATAGTTTGATGCGATTCGAACAGTGGCCCGGCGGTACACCAGACCCTAACGGGATGGGCTTTGTGCCTTTTCCCAATCAACCCCCACCACCGCCACCACCCGCAGCACCACCGCGAATTCGGCATATGAACTTGATTCCCACTCAAAACATCGACGCCGGCGTCAATGAGGAACGGGAGCACCGATAAGCAGCGCGCCGATTGCGTCGCCAACCGCAACCCGGCGAGGGCTCTTCCTCCAGTGCCCAACCACCCGCGCCCCATTCACTCGACTCCATCGCCGCGATGATGGCTCAGGGTTTCGAGAAATTGCAGTTGGGTCAAGAGAATTTGCAGATGGGTCAGGACTGCCTCCTTCGTCGTGTTTCCGACAGGCAGCAACGCCAGTACCACCTTGCCCAACAAGTGCACAACCTTAAGGTGGAACTGCAGCACCAACTGCGGGAGCCATTCCCCGAGTACCTCTTGCAGTCGAACCGCAGCCCTTCCCCGGAGCGACCCGACAATGGGTAGGATTCTTGGCCCGAATAGGCTCCTTCCACTGCTTTATATGAGACAGTGAGGACGCTGTCTATTCCCAGTTTTGGGGGGGAGGGGGGGGGGGGGGGGGGGGAGGGGTGCCTTCCATTGCATGGCAGGGCCACAGTGACCAGAGCGTCACCATTCTATCTTTACTTTCTATTAATTGTTATTTCAATTATTGTTGAACTATTTTATTTTTATTTACTTTATTTTAGGTTGTTTAGGTTTATTTTGAGTTAGCTTGTTTTCATTATGCATATTTATAAACTTTGCTATTATATGAATTCTAACAAAGTGTTTGGTGTTTCTTGTAATTGTACAATAGCAGGATTCGATGATGTCGACTGGCACGAAGTCGAGTCCTGCGATGTGTCGTAAATTTTTCCCCTTCTGTGAATATGACATTGATAGTAAACTTAGAATTTGGCGATTTCACTTTTTATGCACGTAATTATCTTCTCTTGAAATTCGATGGATGAATGTATGAAATGGAAGTTCTTCTTGATAATACTTGCTTGACATCTCTAGAACCCGACTTTAGTAGCTTTTCGAAGCGAAATCCTAGTCTAAATAGCACACCTTTGAGAATATATCTTTGCACCCCTAGTCTCGAGCCTATAATCACCATTTTATTTCAGATTTTACCAACCCGTGACATTTACACTCTCACTAGCCTTACACTATCCACAATCACTCTTGTTCACCTAGACTGCCTTGCTTAATTCCGTATGATGAAGAGTGAATATATTAATACTATAGAGCCTTAAACCCAATTTCGTTACTCGTATCCACAATAAGAATATTGGATCACCTAAAAAAAAGTGATATGAAAGGTTGAAAATAGGTGCATCTAGTGTTCTAATTCAAAAGAGTAGTCCAAACGAAGTTTGGGGAAAGGAAGTTTATGGTGTATTGGTGTTTTGGTAGTCGGTTGGAAAAATTGAAGAAAAATAAGGTGTGAAAAAGATTCAATGGTATTGCCGTAAAGTTACGAGTCTAGGTGAAATTCAAGCTTAAAAATATCCTTCGACCTACCTTAGCCGAGGCCGTAATATTACAATCCGAAAAAGTCCTTTTGATCCTCAGTTACTTGTTTTCTACATTAGTGGAGATTAGCGACGGGGTTGGGCTTATGGTGATTCTCTTTGGTGTGAAACATTAAGTCTTCTTGAGTATGCAGTAGTCGATTGGATGAAAGAAGAGCTGCACACACACACACTTGAAAGGCCATTTCTGAGGTAAGCTTGATTTGTCAAAACTCTAGTTGGACGAGAGGACTTCGACACCACAAGGAAATCGGTGAAATGTCCCTGAGAACTATCCATGACATGCACGACAAAGAATCCGGATGTTGAAGTTAGAATCATACGTTGCTTTGTTTTCCATTTTAGGATTATTCATTCATCTATTCAATTCTTCGTTCATTCATTTATGTTTGAGATAAGAGTCATGCAATATAGAATTAAAATTTGTGGTTCATTGTTGCTTGAGGACAAGCAATGATTTAAGTTTGTGGGTGTGATGAGCGAGCAAAATGCTCACTCATATATTGTAAATTCAGGCTTGAATTACTGTTGAATTCCTCAAGTTTATGTGATTTGATGAGTTTTGTGAGTGTACAGATGATTTAAGCACAGGTACGGAAATCGAGATGAAAAAGTACACAAAACAGAACAATCTGGAGCGCAAGAGAATCGAGGATAAAAGGCAGATCCATCGCCGATGGGTCGGGCATAGTTAGCCGATCGATCGGCTTAGTGATTTGCAACATTGCGAAAAAAGGCAGAAGCATCGCCGATCGATCGCACAATACGAGCCGATCGATCGGCAAAGTTATACAAGTTTCACAGAACAATCGTCTATCGATCGCGGAATACGAGCCGATCGATCGGGCACCCAATGAATCCCGAGACAACATCAATACCGATCAATCATGGTACTAAGCCGATCGATCGGCAAATCCACCTAATGCAAAACATCATCGTTTTCCAGACTTTTTAGGTTTTGAATTTTCACCAAAATTAGGTCAAACCTTGTGCTCTATAAATAGAACATAGTTTGGACGAAAGGAGTTTTTAGAGAGAAGAAAAACTCGAAACTCTCACGAAGAAACTCAAGAAGAAGAAGAACAAATTGTCAAGTGGAGAAGAAGACTCAAGGAAGCTGTCGAAGACTAGTCTACTTAGAGCTTATTCTACTCCTTTATTTTTATCTCTTCGTCTATTATTTTTCTGGTTATGAACATGAACTCCATTAAGTATCTTGATTCGTTGTTAGCTATGAGAGGCTAAATATCTCTCTAGGAGAGATTAGCCGAACTTGATGTCGAATTTATTTGATTTTCATTAATAAATCTCTGCAATATTCAATTCATATGCTTATGTTCTTGTTGGTTGAATTTATTTTCTTTCTGCAATTGAGAAATTGGGTAGAAAAATTAGGTTTATTTGGATTAAACTCGGGAGAGGCAATTTAATTGAATCGGGAATAACAAGAACATAGCTTAGACACCATAAGGACCGGGAGGTGAATGGTTGTCTAGGTAGTCGAATTGTAGATCGTAAGGGCCGGGAGGTGATTGATTTAGGATTCTAGAAATCGCGCTTAATGTATTTAATTCTAGCGAGCGAACGCGTGAGTTAGGATTAAATGCATAATTAAATAAATAAGTGAGAGCTGCGACGTAATTCATAAATTCCTATACTAGCATAGAATTGATGATTGTATAGGGAAATTAGTGAATAATTGAATAAAAAGATATCAAGGGAAGCTAATCGATCCTAGGTTTAGTTAATTGAATTGATTAGTGAATTTTGAGTTATTTATTTATTAATTGCATTTATGATTTTTATTTATTTCATTCAATCATCAATCTTAAGTTATATTTTCTAAACAAAATAAGTCTTTACTAGTTGTAGTAGTTAGATATTATTCGCCTTCAGTTCTCTGTGGGATGATATTAAGACTCACAATCCTTTGTATTACTTGAACGATCCGTACACTTGCGGTTATAATTCGTTTGTGTTTTCGAGCGAACAAGTTTTTGGCGCCGTTGTCGGGGAACAAAGCGTCTAATTTTGTTTAATACTACGATAAATGAGAATTATTTTCTATTTAGAGCTTTTCTTTTTTTTAACTAACGTTTGCTTGTCTCTTTTGTGTTTTGCTTTACAGGTGATAGGTGTATGCCAAAGTTGAGTGGTCAAGGCATATTACCACTCGATCTAGAAATTGAACAAATACTCCGGTCATTGACAAAGATCAACAGGAACTTGTCATCTGAATTCATAATGGCCGACGAGCCACCGGCTGCGTAACACGTGTGAAATGCTAACATTTTACAAGCCCCTCTCGGGCAACAACCTCGTAATGAAGGGCCGCAACCTCAAAGTAAACCTCAAACCCTTCGAGACTACCTGAGGCATGTGGTCAATGAGAATTACTCTGGGATTCGGCGCTAGGCCATTAATGCAAACAACTTCGAGCTGAAGCCCAGATTGATCGCTATGGTACAGCAGCAACAGTTCGGGGATTTGCCATTTGAAGATCCCCATAACCACCTGTCGTCCTTTCTGGAGTTGTGTGATACCGTGAAGTATAATGGCATGCCTCACGACACAATCAAGCTACAGTTGTTCCCGTTCTCTCTCCGGGATAAGGCTTGCACATGATTCCACGCTCTACCAAAGGGATCAATCGAAACTTGGGATGCCATGGTGCAGAAGTTTCTCACGAAATTTTTTCCTCCACAGATGACTTAGCAGCTGAGAGTTGAAATAAGTCAGTTCCGACAGGGTGAGAATGAGTCACTATATGATGCATGGGATCGGTTCAAAGACTTATTAAGGAGGTGTCCACAATATAGATTCGAGCTTTGGTTTCAAGCTCAGACATTCTGTAACGGGCTGAACTATGCCACTAGGAGCATGGTTGATGCAGCAGCAGGAGGTTCAGTAATGAACAAGACGGCTGAGGAAGCCTGTGAACTTTATGAAGAGATGGTCTCCAATCCCTACTAAGCACCTTCCGACAAAAATATTGGTAGGAGAGTTGCAGGGGTTCTAGAGGTGGACCAACTGTCCGCTATTCAGGCTCAGCTAGCCTCACTCACCAACAAGTTGTCAAGCCAGAAGGGGCCAACCATGGGACAAGTGGCTACAATGCAGAGTTAGCAGGAACAGGTATCGCAACAAGAAGAGCAGTTTGGAGTAGAGGATGTTCAGTTTGTTGGGAACACGAATTATCAGTTTCGGTCAAACAACAATCTGCCAGTTCACTACCATCCAGGGTTAAGGAAGCATAAGAACTTCTCTTACATCAACCCAAGAAATACTCTTAATGCACCACCTCCAGGTTTCCAAGGGCAATCCTCCTCAGATTATAACACACCTGTGGAAAAAGAGGGCATCAACTCTGGAGGACAACCTCAACGCCTTCGTGAGCGAATCGAGGAAGAGAATGGAGGCTTATGATAAACGCTTCAATAGTTTGGAGATTCATTGCACGAACATGGGAGCCTCTATCAGAACCCTTGAAACTCAAATTGGACAATTAGCAATGGCAGTCAAGGAGCAAGCAACCCAATCTTTCTCGAATGATGCAGACAATAATGTAAGGGAATGAAAGGCAATTATAGTGAAGAGTGGCACAGAAGTACAAACCGTAATGGAGAGAAAGGGTTAAGTTACAGCTCTCACGAAAGCCAAGAAGGA
Organism: Boehmeria nivea var. tenacissima; assembly: GCA_018132145.1. NCBI lineage: Eukaryota > Viridiplantae > Streptophyta > Magnoliopsida > Rosales > Urticaceae > Boehmeria > Boehmeria nivea. Next base: position 1,857,688 of record CM030878.1, read on the forward strand.
GACACTCGCAGAGCGAGTAGAGAAGGAGCTAGTGCTGTTTACGCCAGGAAGAATAATGTTCCCTGATAATCCTCCGAAGATTACCACGCCACTCCCATGTCCTCAGCGCTTCAAGAAGAAGAACCTCGATGAATAATTCTCTAAGTTCCTTGAGGTATTCAGGAAACTACACATAAACATTCTATTCGCAGACGCCTTGGAACACATGCAAAACTATGTAAAGTTCTTGAAGATGATGATGTCAAAGAAGCATAAAGTGGAGGAGTTCAAGACAATAAGTCTACCTGAGGAATGCAGTGCCATAGTCCAAAAAAAGATACCGAAGAAGGAGAAAGACCCCGGAAGCTTTACCATCCCTTGCACGATCGGCGACACCACACATAACAATGTGCTGTGTGATTTGGGCACAAGCATCAATTTAATGCCGCTATCCATCTTTAGGAAACTTGGACTCCAGGAAGCAAAGCCAACAACCATCGCACTTCAAATGGCCGACCGCTCCATAGCCAAACCATGGGGAGTTATTGAAGATGTGTTCGTCAAAGTCGACAAGTTTATCTACCCGGCCGACTTTGTGGTGTTAGACATGGGGGATGATAACGAGGTCCCACTAATCCTTGGACGACCATTCTTAGCAACGGGCAGAGCTTTAATCAACGTCGAGGCAGGTTGTCTTACGGTTCAAGTGGACAATGACCAAGTCCACTCTCACAAGTCCCACTCAGCCAAACCATATAAAATAAAGCCCATGAGCAAACGAGGTGAGGTAGATGCCACATTCGAGAAAGCGGTCAGAGTATCTGAATCTGAAGGCAGGACCCTACAGAAAGAGCCAACCAAACCAGGTTCTATGACAAGACGCCTACGGTTATACCTCAAACGTTTGAAAAGGCGTGGCAAGATCCCGAATACCAAAGTCGTGCCAACAGCTATTCCAGCCTCAGATGAAATTCACAAGAGGAAGCAACAGTTCGCTGTAGAATTACTTGGACAACAAAGAGAGAAGAATAATGAATAAACATGTAGCGTCAAGATAGACGTTAAACAGATCGGCTTCTCAGAAGGCAACCCGAGCGTTATTTTATTTTTCATTTTTAAGCTTAGTTTCTTTTTATCTTATTTCTCTTTTTATAATTTCGAGATGGATTACTAATATTTTTGCTTTTGCTTTCAAATTGGCAACAACAGCAACAACAACAACAATTCAAAAAATAAAAAATAATAATAATAATAAAATAAAATAAAAAATTCAGTTGCACCGCCGGTCGATCGTGTACTCTTGGCAATCGATCGCAGCTCTTCGAAGACGGGCTCCACCAAGGGAGCCGAGGCAGCGCCGATTGATCGTGGAATTTCTCGCGACCGATCGGGCAGAGACAACATCGCCAGCCACTGCTTCGCCGATCGATCACATAAAATAGCCGATCGATCACAACGTTCACCATAGACGACCACACTTTTTGGCGGTCGATCGGCTCAAGCTACCCGATCAATCGGCTACCCTCGCACAGCCCTAAAACGGGGCGTTTTGTTTTTTTAAGGGGTTTTAAAACCCTTTTCGATCGATCTTCCCATCCTCTACATCTCTTTCCCCCTCTCGACGACCTCTCTCACCAGAACACCCTCGCCACCAGCCAACCCTCGCCCACTCTCATCTCTCTCTCACTCTTTCTCCGATTCTTCTCACAACCCCCACAGAGTTCTTCACGAATACCGAGCACCGCCGCGTCGCATGGGTTCGGACGCTGCCCCGTTCTTCCACCGCGCTCCTTCCCGAGTGCTGCTCAATAACGCCAACCCTTGCCGTACACGGCCCATACCCTCTCTCTCGCCCCCTTTCACTGCACTCTTTGCGAGCGCCGAGCCACCCCGTCCTTGGCCGTGCTCTCTCTAGCACAGCTCCACACCACTAACTCGGGTGCCTCTTCCGCTCACTCGTCCGAGCACCCGCCCTCCGCCGTGCTCTCGCCTTCCGAGCGCCGCTTTCACACAGCCTACGCCACGCGCATCTTCGACGCTGGCTATCTCTCCCTTTTCCGAGGTTTTCCATTTTTCTTCTAAGTGGCCTCGTTGTTGTCGGCGCATTCTGTTGGGCATTGGTTGTTTGTTTTGGAACTATTGCTACATCATTTGTTTCGAGTGGTGGGGAGTCGTGATTATCGTGCATCATTGTGATATCTAGCTCCGTTGGTGGTCGTATTTGTGGGTTCTTTTTGCTGCTTCCTTGCTGCGGGTTTGTTTTGTTTGCTGTTATTTGTTATGGTTTTTGAGGTCGGTTATCTACTACTCCATCATGGCTAAGCGGAAGACTCGAGTGCCGTCGGAGATGGTTCCCCGACCCGCGATCGCATTTTCCCAAGTGTTTTTTCATTCCGATGCCGAAAAAATTTATAAGCACTTTGTGCAGGCAACCCAACCAACTCATGTGGAGTGTGACTTCGCTCCCAAGCCCAGCGATTGTAATTTACAGGATCAGATTTGCCGGCTCGGATGGCAACGGTTGTGTAATCAACCTTGTGCGGCAAATGTGGTCGTGGTTTTGGAATTCTACGCCAACGCGGACTATAACAGACCTGGCAACGTCGTGTTGGTTCACGGCAAGGATGCTTCCTTCAGCTCGCAATCCTAAAGAGCGTTCGCAACCTCCCTAGTATGGCGAATGACGATTTTCATCAACTCTTACATGACGGTGTAGACTATGAGGCTCTCTTGCAGGAGATAGGTTTTCCAGGCTCCCATTGGTCTTATTCGGTCTCCAACCCAACTAAGCCACTGCATGTTTGCGCCAATGCTCTCAACCGCTATGCTTATGCGTGGTACCATTTCATCCGCCACAATCTCGTGCCGACCTCCCAGCAATCAGAGATTACCACTAATCGAGCACTCCTCACATATTGTATATGCTCCGGCCGCTCCATCGATGCAGCCACAATCATTAAAGACTCCATCTGCTATCGAGTGCATCTGGAGCAACACCCAGCTGCACTCACTCATCCTATCCTGATTATGTACTTATATGCGCAGGCAGAATTGCCGATGAGTGATGAGGAAATGACCCTGGGGCCAAAGAAGTTCAACCACGATAGTTTAATGCAATTTGAATAGTGGCCCAGTCGTACACCAGACCCTGACAGGATGGGCTTAGTGCCTTTTCCCAATCAACCCCCACCACCGCCACCACCCGTAGCACCACCGCGAATTCGGCATATGAACTTGATTCCCACTCAAAACATCGACGCCGGCGTGGATGAGGAACGGGAGCGCCAACAAGCGGCGCGCCGATCGCGTCGCCAACCCCAACCCGATGAGGGCTCTTCCTCCAGTGCCCAACCACCCGCGCCCTATTCACTCGACTCCTTCGCCGCGATGATGGCTCAGGGTTTCGAGAACTTGGAGTTGGGTCAAGAGAATTTGCAGATGGGTCCGGACTGCCTCATTCGCCGTGTTTTCGACATGCAGCAACGCTAGTACCACTTTGCCCAGCACGTGTACAACTTTGAGGTGGAACTGCAGCACCAACCGCGGGAGTCATTCCCCGAGTACCTCTCGCAGCCGTACCGCAGCCCTTCCCTGGAGCGATCGGACGATGGGTAGGATTCTTGGCCCGAATAGGCTCCTTCACCGCTTTCTATGAGACAGTGAAGACACTGTCTATTCCCAGTTTGGTGGGGTGCCTTCCATTGCATGGCAGGGCCACAACGACTAGAGCAAGAGAAGTCACCATTCTATCTTTACTTTCTATTAATTGTTATTTCAATTATTGTTGAACTATTTTATTTCCCTATACTTTATTTTAGGTTGTTTAGGTTGATTTTGAGTTAGCTTGTTTTCATTATGCATATTTATAAACTTTGCTATTGCATGAATTCTAACAAAGCGTTTAGTGTTTCTTGTAATTGTGCAATGGCGTGATTGGATGATGAGGACTGGCACGAAGTCGAGTCCTGCGATGTGTCGTAAGTTTCTCCCTTTCTGTGAATATGACATTGATAGTAAACCTAGGAATTGGCGATTTCACCTTTTATGCACGTAATTATCTTCTCTTGAAATTCGATGGATGAATGTATGCACTGGAAGTTCTTCTTGATAATACTTGCTTGAGATCTCTAGAACCCGACTTTAGTAGCTTTTCGAGGCGAAATCCTAGTGACAAGAACTTGAGCAAATGATTAAGGCCATCTTTTGGACCGTTTGAGCCTAAATAGCACACCTCTGAGAATATATCTTTGTACCCATAGTCTTGAGCCTATAATCACCATTTTATTTCAGATTTTACTAACCCGTGACATTTACACACTCACTAGCCTTACACTATCCAGAATCACCCTTGTTCACCTAGACTGCAGTGCTTAATTTCGTATGATGAAGAGGGAATATGTTAAAAATATAGAGCCTTAAACCCAATTTCGTTACCCGTATCCGCAATAAAAATATTGGATCACCTAAAAAAAAGGAAAAAAAAAACAGAGATAAGAAAGGTTCAAAATAGGTGCATCCAGTGTTCTAATTCAAAAAGGTAGTCCAAACGAAGTTTGGGGAAAGGGAGTTTATGGTGTATTGGTGTTTTGGTAGTCGGTTGGAAAAATTGGAAGAAAAATAACGTGTGAAAAAGATTCAGTGGTGTTGTCGTAAAGTTACGAGTCTAGGTGAAATTCGAGCTTAAAAATATCCTTCGACCTACCTTAGCCGAGGCCGTAATATTACAAGCCGAAAAGTCCTTTTGATCCTCAGTTACTTGTTTTCTACATTAGTGGAGATTAGCGACGGGGTTGGGCTTATGGTGATTCTCTTCGGTGTGAAACATTAAGTCTTCTTGATTATGCAGTAGTCGATTGGATGAAAGAAGAGCCGCACACACACACACACTTGAAAGGCCATTTCCGAGGTAAGCTTGATTTGTCAGAACTCTAGTTGGACGAGAGGACTTCGACACCACAAGGGAATCGGTAAAATATTCCTGAGAACTATCCATGCCATGCACGACAAAGAATCCGGATGTTGAAGTTAGAATTATACGTTGCTTTGTTTTCCATTTTAGGATTATTCATTCAATTATTCATTCATCTATTCAATTCTTCGTTCATTCATTTATGTTTGAGATAGGAGTCATGAATCTTAGAATTAAAATTTGTGCTTCATTGTTGCTTGAGGACAAGCAATGATTTAAGTTTAGGGGTGTGATGAGCGAGCAAAATACTCACTCATATATCGCAAATTCAGGCTTGAATTGCTGTTGAATTCCTCAAGTTTATATGATTTGATGAGTTTTGTGAGTGTACAGGTGATTTAAGCATAAGTACGGAAATCGAGATGAAAAAGTACACAAAACAGAATAATCTGGAGCGAAAGAGAATCGAGGATAAAAAACAGATCCATCACCGATCGGTCGGGCATAGTTAGCCGATCGATCGGCTAACAGATTTACAACATAGCAAAAAAAGGCAGAAGCATCGTCGCCGATCGATCGCGCAATACGAGCCGATTGATTGGCAAAGCTCTACGAGTTTTCATAGAACAATCGTCGATCGATTACGGAATACGAGCCGATCGATCGGGTGCCCAATGAATCCCGAGACAGCATCAACGCCGATCGATCGTGGTACTAAGCCGATTGATCGGCAAATCCTCCTGATGCAAAACGTCATCGTTTTCCAGACTTTTTAGGTTTCGAATTTCCACCAAAATTAGGTCAAACCTTATGCTCTATAAATAGAACACAGTTTGGAGTAAAGGAGTTTTTAGAGAGAAGAAAAACTCAATACTCTCACGAAGAAACTCTAGAAGAAGAAGAACAAACTGTCAAGTGGAGAATAAGACTCAAGGAGCTGTCGAAGAATAGTCTACTTAGAGTTTATTCTACTCCTTTATTTTTATCTCTTCTTCTATTATATTTCTGGTTATAAACATGAACTCTATTAAGTATCTTGATTCGTTATTAGCTATGAGAGGCTAAATGTCTCTCTAGGAGAGATTAGACGAGCTTGTTGTCGAATTTATTTGATTTTCATTAATAAATCTCTACAATATTCAATTCATATGCTTATGTTCTTGTTGGTTGAATTTATTTTCTTTCTGCAATTGAGAAATTGGGTAGAAAAATTAGGTTTAATTGGATTAAACTCGAGAGAGGCAATTTAATTGAATCGGGAATAACAAGAACATAGCTTAGACACCATAAGGACCGGGAGGTGACTGGTTATCAAGGTAGTCGAATTGAAGATCGTAAGGACCGGGAGATGATCGATTTAGGATTCTAGGAATCGCACTTAATGTATTTAATTCTAGCGAGCAGACGCGTGAGTTAGGATTAAACGCATAATTAGGTCAATAAGCGAGAGATGCGACGTAATTCATAAATTCCTAGACTAGCATAGAATTGATGATTGTAGATGGGAATTAGTGAGTAATTGAATAAAAGAGATAGCAAGGGAAGCCAATCGATCCTAGGTTTAGTTAATTGAGTTGATTAGTGAATTTTGCGTTATTTATTTATTAATTGCATTTATGATTTTTCTTTATTTGATTCAATCACCAATCTTAAGTTATATTTTCTAAACAAAATAAGTCTTTACTAGTTGTAGTAATTAGATATTATTAGCCTTCAGTTCTCCGTGGGATGATATTCCATACACTTGCGGTTATAATTGACGTGTGTTTTCGAGCGAACAACGGCGTACGAAGGCAAGGCGCCCGCGGCTTGGGGGCAGCGCGAAGGAGGCAGAGCTGGAAAAAGGTCCGGGCGAGCTTGAGTGGTGCAGAGTCGAGGGACTCGGGGGCTGCGCGGTGCGGCTGTGTGCTGGCACGGCCGTCACGGCGAGGTGGGAGTGCAAATGGAGGACGCGTGGGCGCTAGATGGGGGTCAGGCAAAGCTGGGCAGTGTCTGACCAAGTGACTGGGCTCGGAAGGATGAAAGAGAGGTGTGCGGGGGCCCTGGGCTTCACGCTAGCGGGGCCTGGGCACAGCACACGAGATGCACGAGGGACACGTGCGGGAGGCAGTGATGGCAGAGGCTCATGGGCGCGCGCGCAGATAAGGCTGGGGATGACAGCAAGGCGAGGGAGAAACGACAGAGAGAGGGAGAGAGAAGAAAAGAAAAACTTGAGAGTGGGGAGGGGGATCTTGGTCGACTGAGAGAGGAAAGAAAAGGAAGAGATAAAGCGCTAGTGGACCTAGGCCACAATTGTGCAAAAATGGCCAAATATTTGACAAGAAAAAATGGTAAAATTTTTCCCTGAAATATTGAAATTGCACAAGTTATTTGAACCCATAGACTTAGGAATTTAAATATCATTTTCAAATCGATAATAATAACCTAACACGTCCAACAAATCCAGATATGCAAAATAACCATAACTATTTCATTATACTCATAGATAAAAATTGACTTGATTTGACGAAACTGCCCAATTTTATAAAACTGTCATAACTGAGGTAAAAATATTAACTAATTATCTAGTACAGTGATTTTAAATTCAAATCATTACATCTTACAAGAAAATATTGATTAACTAACCCAAAGATATCAAACACTGCACATCTTTATTTATCAGAGTAGTGAAATTCAACTATTTTTGTATTCATCATATTCTTGTCAATAACTTCACTCAAAGTCCCCATCACCGCACCCTAAAGTTTTTTAAATATATTAAAAAAACGAATTATATCTGTAATAATAAAAGGGAATTATATCGGTTTCAATGGTATTTTCCTTTGGATGCACAAAATCGCTTTAGCATTTTCTTTTCAGAGATTCGACAACCCATCCATTATACAAGACCCTTCCCTACGCTCTAATATTCTACGAAAAATGTCATTAAAATTTTTTTCCAAAATTGTAAATACTATTAGAGAAAAATGCGACATACACATCGCTTGCAAGAAACGTTTATTAACTAACCCAAAGATGTCGAACACTGCACATCTTTATTTATCATAGTAGTAAAATCCAACTATTTTAGCATTGATCGTATTCTTGTCAATAACTTCTCTCAAAGTCTCCATCACTACACCCTAGAAATTTATAAATATATAACAAAAAAACGAATTACATCTGTAACAATAAAAGTGAATTACATTAGAAAAAAAAAATGGTAGTTAAAGACAATAAACACAAATACAACAAGAAAAAAATGCAATATCCACATTTTTTGTAAGAAAATATTGATTAACTAACTCAAAGATGTCGAACAATGTACATCTTTGTTTATCAAAGTGGTGAAATCTAATTATTTTAGTATTCATCATATTCTTGTCAATAACTACTCTCAAAGTTCCCATTACAGCATCCTAAAAAAAACTAATTATATCTGTAACAATAAAAGGGAATTACATTACGAGAAAACGAGAAAAGTCGTTAAGGGCAATAAACACAAATACTATTAGAAAAAAATGCAGTATACACATCTCTTACTAGAAAAAGTTGATTGACTAACCCAATGATATCGAACACTGTACATCTTTGTTTATCAGAGTAGTAAAATCCGACTATTTTAGTATTCATCATATTCTTATCAATAACTTCTCTCGAGGTCCCCATCACCGCACCCTACAAATTTTTAAATTAAAAAAAATGAATAACATATGTTGCAATAAAAGAGAATTATATCGGTTTCATAGGCATTTACTTTTGGCTGAACAAAATCGCTATAGCATTTTCTTTCTAGAGATTTAACAACCCATCCATTGTAGAAGACCTTTCCCTTGTGCTCTAATATTCTACGAGAAAGGCTGTTAAAAATTCTTTCCAACATTGTAAACACTATTAGAAAAAAATGCAATACACACCTCTCTTGTGAGAAAAGGTTGATTAACTAACCAAAAGATGTCGAACACTGCACATCATTGTTTATCACAGTAGTAAAATCCGACTATTTTTGTATTCATCATATTCTTGTCAATAACTTCTCTCAAAGTCCCCATCACAGTACCTTAAAAATTTATAAATATAAAAAAAAACAAATTACATGTATTACAATAAAAGTGAATTATATCGGTTTCAAAGGTATTTACCTTTGGATGGATAAAATCACTATAGTATTTTCTATCCAGAGATCTTACAGCCCATCCAATGTACAAGACCTTTTTCCTAGCGCTCTATTATTCTACGAGAAAGGCCGTTAAAAATTCTTCCTAACATTGTAAATACTAGTAAAAAAAATACCATATACACATCTCTTACAAGAAAAAGTTAATTAACTAGCGCAAAGATGTTGAACACTGCACATCTTTGTTTATCAAAGTAGTGAAATTTGACTATTTTAGTATTGGTCAGATTCTTGTCAATAACTTCTCTCAAAGTCCCCATCACCACACCCTAAAAATTTATGAATATAAAAAAAAATTACATCGGTAACAATAAAAGTGAATTACATCAGTTTCAAAGGAATTTACCTTTAAATGGAAAAAAATCGGTATAGTATTTTCTTTATAGAGATTTGACAACCCATCTATTATAAAAGACTCTTACCTTACGCTCTAATATTGCAAGAAAAGGTTGATTAACTAACCCAAAGATGTCAAACACTGCACATCTTTGTTTATCAGAGTAGTGAAATCTGACTATCTTAGTATTGGTCATATTCTAGTCAATAACTTCTCTCAAAGTCTCCATCACCACAACCAAAACATTTACAAATACAAAAGAAAAACGAATTACGTTTCTAACACTAAAAGGGAATTGCATTAAAAAAAATTAACGAGAAAGCCCGTTAACTACAATAAACACAAATGCTATTAGAAAAAAAAAATGCAACATGCACATCTCTTGTAAGAAAAGGTTGAAAAACTAACCAAAAAATGTCGAACACAGCAAATCTTTGTTTATCAGAGTAGTGAAATCTGACTATTTTAGTATTTATCATATTTCTGTTAATAACTTCTCTCAAATTCCCCATCACCTCACCATATATATATATATATATATATAAAAGCAAACATCTCTAACAATAAAAGGGAATTACATTAGAAAAAAACCAAAAAGATCATTAACGATAATAAACACAAATACTATTAGAAAATAATACAATATATACATCTCTTGTAAGAAAAGGTTGATTAACTAACCCAAAAATAACGAACACTGCACATCTTTGTTTATCAGAGTAGTAAAATCTGACAATTATTGTAACATCTCTTAGTCTAATAATGAAATTAGGCCGGAAGATATTATTATTTACTTCTTTTTAAAAGTTTGTAAAAGCGGAATAAATATTTTTTTTTTATAGAATACATCAAAAGTCATATATTGAAGTAGTAATTATTCTTAAATATAAAGTCAAGGAACTGAAATAAATAAATCATAATACGATAACAAATATCGTTAAAAACAATTTGAAACTTATTGCATAAAGTGCATAGAAGAAATAAAGATAAACCACCCAGCCACCATGTCATTCAGTCGCCAACCGTCACCATCCGGTACCATCTAATTATCGTCTGGAAAATGTTAAAATAAAAGAATAAGCTAAAAGCCCAGTAAGCAAATCTCATGAACGTAAGTAATGATATGCTTATGAAATATTCACCATAACTACTTTTATTTTTTATTTTTTATATATATTTTTTATTTTACATTCGTTCGTTTGAGCGCTCGGTGTCATGTCTAAGCTATCGGTACCCAGTGGGATGTTTGTTTATTTAGAACCAGATTGACATGCACCGTACGTGACGGTTATACTTTTGTTCTTTGGGTGGAGCACGGGTCCCCAGTGCCCCTTACCCACTCAGGCCGATACTAGACATAGACATGAGCACCCTTTATAATTTGTAAAAAAACGTTATATCTTTCATGCAGTAGACATAAATTTATCAATCGTTTCATAAAAGTATTGCTTGTGACTTTATTAAAATAACATATTATGTCATGCATGAATATGTTATAATGAGAGTGCAATTACTATTAATCACATTTACACATGACATGTATAGCACTCACATAAGGCAAGTATCACATAACAATTCAAAACAATAACTCAAAACTAAAGCAAGTAAGTGAGATTTACTTACGAGAAATTCTTATGAGTAATTTAGTTTTCTTCGCGGTAGATGTGCCTCATGCGCTCGTTCGGTGTCACCACGTGCGTTACTATTAAAATTTTACATTTAAGATACGAAATAAATATCAATACTCCATTCTTTTATTTTAACTATGTAACTAATAGTGTTTAAGATTTTTATAAACTATTATCATAAAAATCCTCAAATACGAGTTTAAATGAAACAATTAGCGGTAATGAAAATAGTTTCAGCGAACACTATATGATATACAAATTTTAACAGAAAATATAAAGCTTTAATAGTTCTAAAATTTTAACTATAAATTATATACATACAATGGAATATACATAAATTTTATCCTGATTTTTTTGAATATATATAAGTTAGCTTAAAAAATTCATCTAACCTACTCAAACTGTTTTGGATCAGAATCTGTTTTTTTTTTTTTTTGAACAAGTGATAAAGAATATTTTATATCTCCTAAAATACCTACTAGATGGCTTTGAAATTTTATTTATAAATCAATAACATAATTTTAAGACCACATGAATTTTTATGGAATTTTAAACGTGTTCAACAAGATTATAAAATCGTCCAAAATACCCAAAACTGAATCTGGAAATTCCAGTTTTAATTGAACGCATGATAAAGAAAATTAAAGATTTTATAAACGGTAAATCGGCTAGCCCTAAAAATTTAATGACATGCATATAATATGTATATCTATACTCCTGATTTTTTTTTAAGAATTATTGAGGACCATATACTCCTATTTAAACATTCATAATTTTTCACCTAAAAATCTGCCAGATTGATCAAAATTCTTCGCAATCAAAATAGAAAATTTATGTCGCCTAGAGTGTGTATCCAAAAAATAATTTCGTCCTCGAAATTAGACATACCAAAGAGATGAGGATATTTTGAACGTATCTCTTCCTCCCGTTCCCATGTTGCTTCCTCAAAAGAATGATTCCTCCATAGGACTTTAACTAGAGCTATTTGTTTTCTACGTAGCTCTTTCATGTCGCGATCCAATATTTGCACGGTAACTTCTTCATAAGAGAGGTCATTGCGAAGCTTTAGCGATTCATAGCTCAAAATATGAGAAGTATCAGAGATATACTTTCTCAGCATTGAGACGTGAAATACGTTGTGTACACTAGATATAGCTGGTGGTAACGCTAATTCATAGGCCATATCTCCAACCCACTTCGATATCTCAAAAGGTCCAATGAAACAAGGGTTGAGCTTACCCTTAATTCCAAATCTCATTACACCTTTCATTAGAGAGATCTTTAAGAAAACCATGTCGCTAACTTCAAACTCCAAAGACTTCATTCTCTTGTCGACATAACTTTTCTGTCGACTTTGAGCTGTGAGCATTCGCTGGCGAATCTTTTCAACTACTTCTGCAGTTTGTTGAACTATTTCTGGACCCAATAGCTTGCATTCTTCTACCTCATCCCAATGAACAGGCGATCTACATTTTCTTCCATAGAGAGCCTCGTACGGTGCCATTTCAATGGTCGCTTGAAAACTATTTTTGTAAGAGAACTCCACTAGAGGTAGGAACTTATCCCAACTTCCTTGGAAATCAATAATGCAAGCTCTCAGCATGTCTTCCAATGTTTGGATAGTCCTCTCTGATTGGCCATCAGTTTGAGGGTGAAAAGCTATGCTAAACTTCAATTGCGTGCCCATAGCTTTGTGCAAGCTCTTCCAAAAAGCTGAGGTGAATTTTGGATCTCAATCAGAGACTATTGATAGTGGTACTCCCTATAACCTTACAATTTTCGATACATACAAGTTAGCGTATTGATCTATACTAAACGTCTTCTTAATAGGGAGGAAGTGCGCCGACTTTGTAAGCCGATCAACTATTACTCAGATAGAATTAAATCCCTTTTGTGTCTTGGGTAGCCCGAGTACAAAGTCCATAGCAATGCGCTCCCACTTCCATTCTGGTATCATAAGGGGTTTTAAAAGATCTGAAAGACGTTGATGCTCCACTTTAACTTGTTGGCATGTTAAACAATGTTCAACAAATTTGGCAACATCCTTCCTCATGCCGATCCACTAGTAATGAGTACTTAAATTCCGAAACATCTTGGTACTTCCTGGATGTACTGAATAGGGAGTACAATGTGCTTCGGTAAAAATCTCCTTCTTTAACTCTTCATTATCAGGAACAAACAACTTGCTGCCATATCTCAAAGCTCTGTTCTCAGTAAGCAACAGCTCTCGATGTTTTCCTGCTTCTATATCAGCTTTGCATTTTATAACTGTTGGATCATTCAGTTGAGCGGCCTTGATTCTTTCTTAGAGGTTTGGTTGTATTAACAAGGTAGCTAGATATATTGCTTCCTTTTGCGATACCAATTCAAACCCGAATTTTTCAATTTCCTCTCTTAAAGAGCTAGAGATACGTTGCAAAACAACAAGGGGGCTAGAAGTTTTTCAACTCAAAGCGTCAGCGACTACATTCGCTTTCCCTGGATGGTAATTAGTATCGCAATCATAGTCTTTCACCAATTCTAACCATCAACATTGTCTCATACTCAACTCTTTCTGGGTGAAGATGTATTTGAGGCTCTTATGATCCATAAAGATCTCACACTTGGTTCCATACAAGTAATGCCTCCATATCTTAAGGGCAAACTCCACTGCTGCTAACTCAAGGTCATGGGTAGGGTAGTTCTTCTCATAATCCTTTAGCTGTCGTGAGGCATAAGCTATAACTTTATCATGTTGTATTAACACGCAACCTAACCCATGTTTGGAAGCATCACTATATATCACAAATCTCTCGGTACCAGTAGGAATAGTTAAGATCGGCGCTGACGTCAAACGTCTCTTTAATTCTAGGAAGCTCTTTTCACATTCCGTGGACCAACAAAACTTGATACTCTTCCTTGTCAACTATGTCAAAGGAGTAGCGATTCGTGAGAATCCCTCTACAAAACGACGATAATAACTGGCCAATCCCAGAAAACTACGAACCTCTTTAGCATTTTTCAGAGTAGGCCAACTCTGAACAGCCTCTACTTTACTCGGATCCACAGCTATTCCATCCTTAGAAATAATATGGCCTAGAAAAGGAATTCGATCGAGCCAAAACTCACACTTTTTCAGCTTAGCATACAACTGCTTCTCCCGAAGAATGTCTAGAACCAATCATAGATCTCGCTCGTGCACTTTTTCAGACTTTGAGTACACCAACATATCATCAATAAAGATTATAACAAATCAGTCCAAGTACTCCTTAAATACTCTGTTCATTAAGTCCATGAATGCAGCCGACATGTTCGTTAAACCAAATGGCATCACTAAGAACTCGTAATGTCCATATCTTGTATGGAACGCACTCTTTGAGACGTCCTCATATTTTATCTTTAATTGATGATAGCTTGACCACAGATCAATCTTAGAAAAGTAACTAGCGCCTTGTAGCTAGTCGAACAGGTCTTCTATACGCGGCAATGGGTACTTGCTCTTGATAGTAACCTTGTTCAATTCACGATAATCAATGCATAACCTCATAGATCCATCTTTCTTCTTAACAAACAACACTGGTGCACCCTACGGAGAGAAACTGGGTTGGATAAATCCTTTGTCAAGTAACTCCTGCAGCTGTGTCTTTAACTCCCTCAATTCCGTAGGTGCATGCGATATGGAGCTTTAGAGATTGGAGCAGTTCGAGGCACTAGATCAATAATAAATTCAATTTCTCGATCAGGAGGCAAACTAGCAAAATCTTCGGGAAAAACATCAGGATATTCACACACTACTCGTATCTCGTTTACTATTAATCCATCCTTAGGCTCTTCGATGATTAAGGCTAAAAAACCCATGTATCCTTTATTCAACATTCGTCGAGCCTTCATTGCAGAAATAACAGGGATGCTTAAACCAGTTTGAACTCCAACAAAATTAAATCTGGATTCATTCGGGGGTGAAATACTACAATCTTCTCGTGATAATCTATGTTGGCATAATTCTTGCTGAGCCAATCCATCCCCAAGATAACGTCGAACTCGCGAATATTCAAAACTACTAAGTCCGCCAGCAAGACACGATCTCCCAGTTTAATAAGACAAGCTTTTAGGCTACACTTTGATTCAATTATCTCACCAGACGGAGTTGATACACTAAACCAAGAGCTTACTGGACTAGGTGTTCTTCCTAATTTCTCAGTAAAAGTTCCACTAATAAAAGAATGCGTAGCTCTTGAATCTATAAGAACTCTACCAGATAACCCATCGATTTCCATAACACCTACATAATATAATCACTTATTAATATAGGTTCTAAAGAGAAAGAAACAAAACTTTTAAAATGTACCTGTAACTATAGATGGTGATTCCTCTGCTTTCCTTTGAGTCAGTGTATAAACTCGGGCTTGAATCTTCTTTTGTCCTTCATTATCGTTGTGGTTAGAAACCCGTTGTCCTTCTCGGCAATAGCGAATTATGTGGTCCGGCTTCCCGTATTTAAAACATACGTTTTTTCCTAGAGACATTCACCACTGTGCTCCTTGCTGCAATTTGTGCAAGTGATCCTTTGCTGCTTATCCTGTTCATTCCTCCTTCCATCGTTCTGACCATGATCATTCTTCCTTTTTGAATTTTGCTCCTTACCCTTCCAAAACTTTACACTAGAACCACCACTGCTAGGACCCCCATAACGAGCCTTGTTCTCCTCTTGAGCTGCTCGTTGAGTTCTCTCCACTAAGAGTGCCTTGCTTACTATATCACCATATTTAGTCAGCTCAAAAAGAATAACTTGTTCCTTGATACGGGGTCTAAGTCCCTCCTTGAAGCGCCTGACTCTGCTTTCTTCAGTGGCTACTAATGAAGGAGCAAACTTTGCTAGGAGAGCAAATTCTGCCTCGTACTCAGCTACTGTCTTGTTACACTGCTCTAAGTGAGTGAATTCTCTCTCTTTCTCTTGATGCACACTCTTTGAGAAATACTTGGTGCAGAAGGCCTCTTGAAACTTCTTCCAAGTAAAGGGCTCCGCATCGTCCGCATGTTGATATTTCGTCATCAGCCACCAATCATAAGCGTCTCCTTGAAGCATATATGCAGCACGTGACACCTTGTCTTCCTCAGAGCAATCGAGCACAGAAAAGGTCTTCTCGATCTCAGTCAGCCACTTTTCAGCTTCTATTGGGTCAGTGGTGCCACTAAAGGTTGGAGGTGACAACTTTTTAAACTCATCAATAGTGTTCAGGGGGCGATTCTGTGGTTCAGGTTGAGGAGCAGGTTCTCTCACTGGCCTTTGACCAAGTATTTCGACCGCTCGAATAAAAGCCTCCATAGTTAGCGGTGTACCCGTTTGCACAGGCTCAGTATTTGACTGTGCCTCTTGATTCTCACTAGTATGCGATCTCGTGCGTGGTCCAGCCATGCTTAAGAAAAGAGGAAGCAGAATATTAAGTTGTAATCCTAAAAATACCGTATAATTTAGAGAATTTTAGCATTTAAACATACTTAAATAAAATAAAATAACACTCATAATCATTAACTTACGGAACGATCACGAGTTGACTTCCGATGACATGGCGCAGTGGTCGAAGAAACATATATATATATATATATATATATCTCTATATATTTAAATATAACTTTTGAAAACCTTTGTCTCTGATACCAATAATGTAACATCTCCTAGTCTAATAATGAAATTAAGCCGGAAGATATTATTATTTCTTTCTTTTTAAAAGTTTGTAAAAGCGGAATAAATTTTTTTTTTATAGAATACCTCAAAAGTCATATATTGAAGTAGTAATTATTCTTAAATATAAAGTCAAGGAACTCAAATAAATAAATCATAATGCGATAATAAATATCGATAAAAACAATTTGAAACTTATTGCATAAAGTGCATAGAAGAAATAAAAATAAACCACCTAGCCACTACGTCATCCAGTCGCCAACCGTCATCATCCGGTACAATCTAATTATCGCCTGAAAAATGTTAGAATAAAATTATGAGCTAAAAGCCCAGTAAACAAATCTCATGAACATAAGTAATGATATGCTTATGAAATATGCACCATAACTATTTTTATTTTTTTATTTTTTATATATATATATTTTTTATTTTACATTCGTTCGTTTGAGCGCTCGGTGTCATATCAAACCTATCGGTACCCAGTGGGACGTTTGTTTATTTAGAACCAAGTTGACATGCACCGTACGCGACGGTTATACTTTCATTCTTTGGGTGGAGCACCGGTCTCCCGTGCCCCTTGCCTACTCAGGCCGGTACTAGACATAGACATGAGCACCCTTTATAATTTGTAAAAAAAAACATTATGTCTTTCATGCATTAGACATAAACTTATCAATCTATTCATGAAAGTATTGTTTGTGACTTCATTAAAATAACATAGTATGTCATGCATGAATATGTTATAATGAGAGTGCAATTACTATTAATCACATTTACACATGACATGTATAGCATTCACATAAGGCAAGTATCACATAACAATTCAAAACAATAACTTAAAACTAATGCAAGTAAGTGAGATTTACTTACGAGAAATTCTTATGAGTAATTTAATTTTCTTCGCGGCAGATGTACCTCACGCGCTCCTTCGGTGTCACCACGTGCGTTACTATTAAAATTTTGCATTTAAGATATGAAATAGATATCAATACTCCATTCTTTTATTTTAATCATATAACTAACAGTATTTAAGATTTTTATAAACTATTATCATAAAAATCCTCAAATACGAGTTTAAATGAAATAATTAGCGATAATGAAAATAGTTTCAGTGAACACTATATGATATACAAATTTTAACAGAAAATATAAAGCTTTAATAGTTCCAAAATTTTAACTATAAACTATATACATGTAATGGAATATACATAAATTTTATCCTGATTTTTTTGAATATATATAAGTTAGCTTAAAAAATTCATCTAACCTACTCAAACTGTTTTGGATCAGAATCTGTTTTTTTTTTTTTTTGAACAAGTGATAAAGAATATTTTATATCTTCTAAATTACCTACTGGATGGCTTTGAAATTTTATTTATACATCAATAACACAATTAAAAAGACCACATGAATTTTTATAGAATTTTTAAACGTGTTCAACAAGATTATAAAATCGTCCGAAATACCCAAAACTGAATCTGAAAATTCCAGTTTTAATTGAACGCATGATAAAGAAAATTAGAGATTTTATAAACGGTAAATCGGCTAGCCCTAAAAATTTAATGACATGCATATAATATGTATATCTATGGTCTTGATTTTTTTTAAAGAATTATTGAGGACCATATACCCCTATTTAAACATTCATAAATTTTCACCTAAAAATCTGCCAGATTGATCAAAATTCTGCGCAATCAAAATAGAAAATTTATGTCGCTTAGAGTGTGTATCCAAAAAATTCCGAAATATTATAAAGATTATAAAAATGTAAAAGTTGTTATAGAAATTTTTTTAGAATCATTCGAAATTTCTAACTAAGGTTTTAAAAAAATCTCAATGCAAAACAGAAAATAAGATCATCACAATTTCAAGTTTACCCATTCAAATCAAGCAATAATATTTAGTACACAAAATAAATCAATTGAAATAATATAAAACACGAATTGAAAATATCAAACATCATATTAAACCAATTCAAGCTTATTTTTAATTTATTTTAAAAGACATAAAATACATCAATATAGGTGAAGAATTATGTTTCTAGTATTACCTCAACATAAACTCTTGATTGATGCTTTGATATAATCAATTACGTATAAGAGGAAGACAGTGGGGGAGGAGGAGAATGTGAGAGAGGGAACACGAGAGAACAGCTAAGAAAGTGAGTTTTTAAGGTTGTTTTAATAGTGTATATGAATATGTCCTATGTATAGGGTAGTTGGTTTATGATGATACGAAAAACGTTCGCTGCTTTTTTTTTTTTTTTAAATATCAACAAGCTTCTTAATATATATATTCACGTTTCTATATAGATACATACTCAATATATATACTTTTCGATTCTAAAAGGTTTGGGCTTATATTAAAATAATTATCATTTTTTTAAATCTTAATGGGCTTATTTTTAAACAATTAGGCTTGACCCATTTAATATATCACATATTAATAAAGTGGAATAATAAATAGATAAAATTAAAAATAGTATAATAATAATAATACTTCTTGATAAATATATCCAAACTATAACATATAATAAATTCTTAAATAATATTTGTGTTTTTTTTTTTCACGTGATTTAACCTTGGAGCTGCGAGAGTACTCTGCTGTGTCAAAAAGTTAACATTTGAGTTAGGAATAAATTAAAATGTCAAGACAATAATCTAATCATGTAATATATATATATATATATATATATATATATAGAATTATTAGGGCATTTAATGTAGGTGTTACAATTATAGTACCGATAATGTTCTGGTCAATAACTTCTCTCAAAATTCCCATCACCGCATCCTAAAAATTTATAAATGTTATAAAAAAAATAAAAAAACAAAAAAAAACGATTTACATATGTAATAATAAAAGGGAATTACATCGGTTTCAAATGTATTTACCTTTGGATGGACAAAATTGCCATAGCATTTTTCTTGCAGAGATTTTTTAACCCATCCATTGCATAAGACCCTTACTTTGCGTTCAAATATTCTACAAAAAGGCCGTTAAAATTTATTCTCAACATTGTTAATACAATTAGAAAAAAATGCAATATACACATCTCTTGTAAGAAAATATTGATTAACTAACTCAAAGATGTCGAACACTGCACCTCTTTGTTTATTGTAGTAGTGAAGTTCGACTATTTTATGTCTCTAACAATAAAAGAGAATTGCATTAGAAAAAAAACGAGAAAGGCAGTTGATGACAATAAACACAAATACTATTAGAAGAAAAAAAATGCTATCTACACATCTCTTCCAAGAAAAAGGTTTATTAACTAATCTAAATATGTCTAACACTACACATCTATGTTTATCAGAGTACTGAAAGTCGACTATTTTTGTATTTATCATATTCTTGTCAATAACTTCGCTCAGGTCCCCATCACCGCACCCTAAAATTTTATAAATATAAAAAAATACGAATTACATCTTTAACAATGGAAGAGAATTACATCGGTTTCAAAGGCATTTACCTTTGGATAGAAAAAATCGCTATAGCATTTTCTTTTTTAGAGATTTGACAACTCATCCATTGTACAAGACCCTTCCTTTGCGCACTCTAATATTCTACGATAAAGGCTGTTAAAAATTCTTATATACATTGTAAATACTATTATAAAAAATACAATATACACATCTCTTACAAGACAAGCTTCATTAACTAACTCAAAGATGTCGAACACTGCACATCTTTATTTATCAGAGTAATAAAAGCCGACTATTTTAGTATTGATCATATTCTTTTCAATAACTTCTCTCAAAGTCACCATAACCGCACCCTAAAATTTATAAATATAAAAAAAACAAATAACATCTGTAACAATAAAAGAAAATTACATCGGTTACAAAGGTACTTACCTATGAATGGAAAAAATCGCTGTATCATTTTCTTTTCAGAGATTTGACAATCCATCAATTGTACATGACACTTCACTTACGTTCTAATATTATACAAGAAAGACCGTTAAAAATTCTTTTATACGTTGTAAATACTATTAAAAAAATATAATATACTCATCTCTTACAAAAAAAAAATGTTGATTATCTAACCCAAAGATGTCGAACATTGCAAATCTTTGTTTATCAATGCAGTGAAATCTGACTATTTTAATATTGATAATATTTTTATCAATAACTTCTCTCAAAGTCCCATAACATCATCCTAAAAATTTATAAATATAAAAAACGAATAACATCTGTAACAATAAAAAGAAATTACATCGGTTTCAAAGTTATTTACCTTTGGATGGATAAAATCGCTATAGTATTTTCTTTCTAGAGATTTGACAACTCATCTATTGTACATTACCCTTATCTTGTGCTCTAATATTCTACGAGAAAGGCCGTTAAAAATTCTTCCCAACATTGAAATACTATTAAAAAAATACAATATACACATCTCTTACAAGAAAAGGTTAATTAACTAACCCAAAAATATCGAACACTGCACATATTTGTTTATTAAAGTAGTGAAATCCGATTATTTTACTATTAATCATATTATTGTTAATAACTTCTCTCCAAAAGATTTACAAATATAAAAAAAATACATCTATAATAATAAAAATCTCCATCACCGCACACTAAAAAAAATACATATATAATAATAAAAATTACAATATCAAAGTCCTCATCACCTCACACTAAAAATTTATAAATATAAATAAACACAAATTACATCTGTAATGATAAAAGGGAATTATATCGATTTGAAAGGTATTTACGTTTGGATGGACAAAATCGATATAGCATTTTTTTTCAGAGATCTGAACACCCATCCATTGTACAAGACCTTTCCATTGCGCTCTAATATTCTACGAGAAAGGCCGTTAAAAGTTCTTCCCACTATTGTAAATACTATTAAAAATAAATACAATACACACATTTCTTGCAAGAAAAGGTTAATTAACTAACTCAAAGATGTCATACAGTGCATATATTTGTTTATCAGAGTAGTGAAATCCGACTATTTTAGTATTCATCATATTCTTGTCAATAACTTCTCTCAAAGTCCCCATCACCGCACCCTAAAAATTTATAAATATAAAAAAAAGATTTACATCTATTACAATAAAAGGGAACTACATCTGTTTTAAAGGTATTTACTTTTGGATGAACAAATCGCTATAGCATTTTCTTTCCTGAGATTCGACAACTCATCCATTGTACAAGACCCTTCCCTTGCGCTCTAATATTCTACGAAAAGACCGTTAAAAATTCTTCCCAACATTGTAAACCCTATTAGGAAAAAATGAAATATACACATATCTTTCAGTACAAGGACAACGTTCAACGACGTTTCAGGCGCGTCACAAAAAACAAATAACAACATTATGGCAAGCGTTGTCTATGTGGCTGTCATAGTAAGTCTGTGCCAAGAGTCATGAAAAAGCAGGTTTGCATGACGCTTGATTCCTAGCCGTAGTCATTACAGCTTTTCATGACACGTAACAAGTGTTGTTAAATTTATTTAGTCCTCGTCAGCACATAATGTGACACTTGCTTTGCTGACATGGCAAACATATCATCTATTTTATTAAGTGTTATGAAAAATTAAAAACTTTCCATATCACCTGACGAGCGTTGTTGAATCTATTTCGTCCATATCAGCGCATGATGTGGCACTTACTGTGCTGACATAGCAGACATGTCATCTGTTTTGCTAAGTGTCATCAAAAATCAAAACTTTTTCATGTCACATGTTGAATATCATTGAAAACTATATTTTGCTGACGTGGCATGCATATCATCCACGTCATTAAATTTTTTTTTTTTAACATATGACCATTTTTTTATTTTTCATAGAACTATTTGAACTAATTGATGCAATATAATTTTAAATTGTGCACAAAAATACAAAACATCAACGTAATTAATAGGCATCACAAATCCATAAACATAGATTAAATTATATATGCAATAAATTGAAAAAAAGTAATGAATTTTCCTAGAGTCAATAAGCAAACCCCACATAAACAAAAGACAATTAACATTGTATAAACTCTTTAAAATAAAATAATAATAAAACTATGAAACTTGAACTATTTACGAAAGATTTGGCAACACATCACACATAAGCATTCCCTATTAATCTCGAACCTCGTTGATTTCTTTGATATTGTAAGACTTCTTACCATAGAACTGCCAAAATATATATATATATATATATATAAATATATAAAACTTCAAATCTATGTAAATGAAAAATCTAAATTCAAGAATAATATGCAAATAGATAAAATACTAATTTTTAAAATGGGAAAATACCATAAATGACCCCTGGGTTTTTGGGTAATTCCACGACCTCTCCTTCAGTTTACTATAATTCCTTAGTCACCCTTAAGTTTTTAAATTCGGTTTAATTTGAACCCTTCCTTTGACTAGGCGTTGAAAAATGGTGCAAAATGTCAATAATACCCATATTCAAAACTACGTCGTTTTGGCTTAGTATCAATAAACTCATCAGATATTTTTTTTATTCTTGCAACCAAACACTACACAGTTTCAAGCAAAAAAAAAAAAAACCAAACAATATCGAGTCAAGATTGATTTCAACAAATTCAAAAAAAAAAAAACTAAGAAACGCAAACGTCCCCTGACCGGCCGACCCTAGCCTCCCCTCTCCACCTCCGCCTCCCAATCCCGCCTCCACCTCCGCCTCCGCCTCGACCCCAGCCTCCCGCTTTCGCCTCCGCCCCGTTCCCAGCCTCCCATCTTCCCCTCTGCCCCTGACCCCAGCCTCCCACCTCCGCCTCTGCCTTCGCCCCTGACCCCAGCCTCCCACCTCCTCCTTCGCCTCCGCCCCTGACCCCAGCCTCCAGCTTCTGCCCCCGAACGCTGCCTCCGCCCCCGACCATCTCTGCCTCCGACCCCCGCCTCCGCCTCCACCCTCGCCCCTGACCCCAGCCTCCCGCCTCTGCCCTCGAACGGAGCCTCCGCCCCCGACCCCAGCCTTCCGCCTCCGGCTCTGCCCCCGCCCCTGACCCCAGCCTCCCGCCTCTGCCCCCGACCATCTCTGCCTCCGACCCCCGACCCCAGCCTCCTGCCTCTGCCTTCGCCCCTAACCCCAGCCTCTCGCCTCTGCCCTGAATCCTGCCTCTGCCTCCGACCCCAGCCTCCTGCTTTGGCCTCCGCCTCCGACCCCAGCCTCCTGCTTTCGCCTCCGCCTCCGACCCGACCTCAGCCTCCCGCCTCCGCCCCTGACCCCAGCCTCCCGCCTCCACCTCCATCCCTGAACCCCGCTTCTGCCTCTGAGCAACCCTCAAACCCCAGCCTCCGCCTCCGCCCCCTAACCCCATACCCCCGCCTCCGCCTCCGCCCCCAACCCAACTTCCCGCCTCCGCCCCCTAACCCCAGCCTCCTACCTCTACCCCCGACCCTCCGAGCAACCCCCGAACCCCGACCCTTCGAACGCCGATCCCCCGAGCCTCCGCCTCCGCCTCCGAGCAACCCCCGAACCCCGACCCTCCGATCGTCGAAACCCCCGACCTCAGAACCCTTTGAGATTTTTTTTTTTGTCTTTCATTTGGTTATGATAATTTAGGGATAAAGTTATACCTTAACTAGAATAGCTTATTTGGCAATTCTTATTATGTATAGCTGATGTGGTAGCAAGGGTATTTCTGGAATTATAAAAAAAATTCACTAGATTTTCAACGCTTAGTCAACGGAAGGGTTAAAATTGAACCAAACTTAAAAACTTAAGGGTGACTAAGGAATTATAGTAAACTGAAGGAAGGGTCGTGGAATTACCCAAAAATCCATGGGTCATTTATGGTATTTTCCCTATATTCATACTCTTGAATCGATCACATTCTTGTAATTTCGTGCTTCAATGAGATCTTTCATTATCCTCAATACATAATAACTGCATTCAAAGTTTGAAGGCAGTATAGGACACTTAACAAAGCAATACAAAGCATTTACAAATATTGTTAGAGAGACAAATACAAAATTCTCATAAGCAAGTTATATAAATAATTGAGCTTTTTACCATTTGTCTCTTCCAACAACATGGCTCTTTTTGTTTTGCTTTTTAAATTGAGCATGTCTTGATGAAATATATTTACAAAGCCCCAAGAAAAAGAAAAGTAATAGTTAAATCAATAATCATAAATGTAATGGGAAACTGTGTGGTATTAATAAAGAAATATTAGGCCACAAAATTTAAAAACATACATATTTATAGTAACTCTGACATCAAAGTCTACTTCTTGTCGAAGTGGATCAAAATATAAAACATCCATGGCAGATATATCGAGAATGATCAAAATCCAATGATTCTTAATCTTTCACAATGTGATTAGTAAAAAAAAAATATTGACTATATATTTCATAAAGATGAATAGAAATATAGCTTGATTTGTATTTAATGGGATGAACACTTGACCTTTTAACTATTCCAATCTCTCTACAATATAAGCAGCACAACTTTTATGATGGCCACTATCTATAAAAACTAGAGATGGATCCATAAGTGCAAATTGGGCAAGTTTTCGCTGTTGTTTTATTACATTATACAAGTACCTAATTGTTGATATTAATATAAAAAATCAGTATATAAAATATAACAATAAAGATTAGGTAAGTATTGTTACAAGTTACCTCTATAATATATTATGATGGCATTTGATCCAATTTCTACCGTCGTAAAAAATTGTGCAATGTCTTTCTTAAATATAAAAAATTAGCTTTCTTGCCAAGAATAGAGTTGTCAAGCGGTATTGGAACAACTTCATCTCCTTTCCATTTATCAGTAAGATAATCCCACACTATCTTTAACATAGATGGCATTTCATACTCATTATTATGCTCTTGACATTTACTGAACAAAGAACAGGCTGATTAAGGCATCAAAAAAAGAAAAACACCATAGACAATCTTCACAAATGAGCTTAAACTAAAAAAAGTCAAAGTTTAGGGCTGACTGAGACATTCAAAGAAAATAAAACACCATAGATAATCTTCACAAATGGGCTTAAACTAACAAAAGCCAAAGTTTAGGGCTGATAGAGACATTAAAAAAAAAACAAAAGATCATAGACAATCTTCACAAAATAGCAAACCAAACAAAACACACCTTAATTTCTTAATCTTTCATAATATTAACACATTTTGGCCGAAAGACACGTCAATAAAAACATAAACAAATTTTACCAAACACAAAACACAATATAACACTATTTAATAGCAATAACTATCAAGTCTGCTTGTTCAAATTATTATTATTATTTTTTTGTTATAGCAAGTTGGTGCCAATACAGTGCCAATACAAAGGAAATGGTTGAACTGAATAGAAGTGGAACCAATTTTAGTTTGAACCATCACCCAAAAAAAATTTTGTGGTTAGAGTTGCTTTAAGCCTACACTCACAGAGACAAATTACTGTTCTTGCACATGTAACAAAAACCTGGAGTTCAAATTATCAGATCAAATGCAAGTCTGCCTTGTTCAAATTCAGCAGAATTGCAGTAACTAGGAAGTCTGCCATGTTTGAATTTAGCAGCATTGGGTGGTTCCAATGATTGTAGGAATCAAATAATAAATATAGGTATATAGTATGTAAATGTAAAGAAACCAAAACAAAATAAAAATACTGACCTGAAAATCGATGAAAAGGGCGAGATAATCGCACAAATCCAAAGAGAGTCGAGCAGTGTTTGCGAGCAACAGCCGACGAGAGGGTTGGGGAAGAGAGCAACAGCCAGCGACCGGGGAGCAGAGAGAAACAGTCGGAGATCAACGGCAGAGAGCTGGGAGTCGAGGGTTTGCGAGAAAAGGAACAGAAAACAACGGCAGAGAGCTGGGTATCGAGGTTTGCGAGACTAGTGCGCAGGGGCATCTACGAAGATACGAGCAGGGGTGGAGAGCGATTTCAGTGGAGAGCAGTGGCAGAGAGCGATTGCCGGCGGACAGCAACGATAAAGAACTAGCGTCGAGCAGGAGAGATTTTGACGGTTTATTCGAGAGAAAGAGAGGAGTAACTAGACTGAGAGAGATTTGTGCAGAGGGGGCGAGCAGAGGCAGAGAGCAGTAGATGCTCAGAATCTACAATCAAGAATATCATGTTTAGGGGTCCTTGGTCACTCGATTATTGCTTCCTGGACGTCCTACAAAAAAGATCGTTAGAAACGCTTTGCCTAGGTCAAAGCGTGTTTACTATATTTCAAGTGGTAAATAGAAAATAATGAAGAGATTAGGGTTAGAGCCTTTCGATGGCGTTTTAATAGGAGAGAGCTCCTTCAATTGTAAGCCGTGGTAGAGTATTTATAGAGTGAGTAGAGTGTAGCTTTTAGATTCCGATAAGATTTATCCTCCCAATTTGAATTTCTGATAAAGATAATCCTCCCAATTTCAATATCTGATAAAGATAATCATCCTTTTAAATGGGACGACTTCCCTATTTAAAAGGATATTCTGTTGACAATCAGGATCGTGTCACCTAGATTTTCCTAAATAGGTGGGTGTGAAAATATGATCCAACAGTAAGCCCCCCACTCTTCAGTTGAGTACTCCGTTGGACTCGACTGGAGAGTAGTAATCGATGCGACTCAAAGATCATTGCGATTCCTTTCTATTGTATACTTCAATGCAGAAAAAATCATGTAGATGTCGAAAAAACCAAACTACGAAGCGGTAATAACATTGCATGTTTCTTTAACCATTAAGATAAACTAATGTCGGCAGTAATACAGAGAAACAATAGAAGGGAACCAAGAGAGTTCCAAAATGTCAATGAAGAGAGAGTAGCAAAAACACTATAATAAGACGTCTTCTGGACCTGTCAAAGAGAAGACCACTCGCATACGAATACGAATAAATATCCTGCAAAACAAAGTATAAGAGGCAAACAAACAATATTTTCACAAACTTTTTACTCTTCTAGTCAAGCAATATGTGAAAACATTATAAGTCTACCACTTAATGTATAAGTATGGCTAATAATAGATAAAACAGTGATTACTCGAGAAATAACAAGTGCACATCTGTATAATTAGAATAAGATTGTAACAAAAATGTGTTCAATCATAAAAAGCCAAATAAACAAAGAATGCATGCACAAGTGTTCGCTCGAAAACACACGCAAATTATAACCGCAAGTGCACGGGTCGTTCAAGTAATAAAGTGGATTGTGAGTCCGAATATCGTCCCACGGAGAACAAATGCCTATATCTAATTACTACAACTAATGAAGAATTACTTTGTCTAGAAATCAAATTCAAATGAATGTTGTAAATTAAAATAAACAAAACAATTAAATTAAAATGACAAATAACCAAAATTCACGGATTAACTCAATTAACAGAAGACTAGGATCGATTAGCTTCCCTCGATGCTTCCTCAATTCAATCAATTACTAACTCCTTACCACAACTTTCAATTTTATGCTAGTCTAAGAGGTTATAAATTATGTCGCAGCTGTCGCTTATTGACCTAATTATGTGTTTGATCCTAACTAACGTGTCCGCTTGCTAGAATTAAATACAATTAAGCTCAACTCTTATAGTTCTAAATCGATCACCTCTCGGTCCTTACGATTTATAACTAGACTACCTAGACTACCAATCACCTCTCGGTCCTCATGATGTCTAAGTTGTGGTTCTTACTATTCCCGATTCAATCGAATTTACTCTCTCGAGTTTAATTAAATTGAACCTAAATTCTTCTATACAATCTCTCAATTGCGACAGAAAATAAAATAAACCAGCAAGAATCACAAGCATAAAAACTGAATATTGCAGAAATTTATTACTTATAATTGAAACGAATCAACATCGAGTTCGGCCAATCTCTCCTAGAAAGAGAGATTTAGCCTCTCATAATCATATACAACGAATGATAAATTATAGATTTCATGATAAACATAGAATCAGATGAGAAGAGATATGAAGAAATAAAGAGTAAAGAAAACTCTGAAAATCGATGATCTTCGCAAATCCTTCAGCTCCGATGAATGCTCAATCTTCTTCTTCTGTATTCTCTTGAGTTTTCTCCGTGTCAAAAGTCTTCCCTTTTCGTCCAAACTGTGTTCTATTTATAGAGAACAAGGTTTGACCTAATTTTGGTGGAAATTCGGAACCTAAAACGCTTGGAAAACGACGTCGTAATGCGTTAAGAGCTTTGGCCGATCGATCGGCTGATAAACCGCGATCGATCGGCGCTGATGCGGTCTCGGGTTTTATTGGGCTCACGATCGATCGGCTCACATTGGATACACTTTTTCAACCTTTATTTATTTTTATTTTTTTTAAGTGATCCAATACTTTTATTGTGGATGTGAGTAACGAAATTGGGTTTAAGGCTCTATATTGTTAACATATTCACTCTCCTTCATACAAAATTAAGCATTTCAGTCTAGGTGAACAAGGGTGATTGTGGATAGTGTAAGGCTAGTGAGTTTGTAAATGTCACAGGTTGGTAAAATCTGAAATAAAATGGTGATTATAGGCTCAAAACTATAGGTACAAAGATATATTGTCAAAGGTGTGCTATTTAGGCTCAAACGGTCCAAAAGATGGCCTTAATCATTTCCTTAAGTTCTTGTCACTAGAATTTCGCCTCGAAAAGCCACGAAGGTCGGGTTCTAGAGATCTCAAGCAAGTATTATCAGGAAGAACTTCTATTGCATACATTCATCAATCGAATTTCAAGAGAAGATATTACGTGCATAGAAGGTGAATAGCCAAATCCTAAGTTTACTGTCAATGTTATACTCAAAGAAGGGGAGAGACTTACGACACAACGCAGGACTCGACTTCGTGCCAGTCCTCATCATCGAACCACGCTATTGCACAAATAAAAGAAACACTCAATGCTTTGTTAGAATTCATACAATAGCAAAGTTTGTGAATATGCATAATGAAAACAAGCTAACTCAAAATAAACCTAATAGCCTAAAATAAAGTAAATAAAAATGAAATAGTTCAACAATAACTGAAATACAACTAATAGAAAGTAAGGATAGAATGGTGACTCCTCTCGCTCTGGTCGCTGTGGCCTTGCCATGCAACGGAAAGCACCCTCCCAAACTTGGAATAGACAGTGTCCTCACTGTCTCAAATAAAGCGGTGGAAGGGGGGCCTATTCGGGGCAAGAATCCCACCCATCGTCGGGTCGCTCCGGGGACGGGCTGCGGTATGGCTATAATAGGTAGTCGGGGAATGGCTCCCGCAGTTGGTACTGCAGGTCTACCTCCAGGTTGTGTAAGCACTGGGCGAGGTGGTACTGGCGTTGTTGTATGTTGGACACGCGGCGAAGGAGGTTGTCCTGACCCAACTGTAGAGTCTCCTGACCCAACCGCAGAGTCTCGAAACCCTGAGTCATCAGCGCGGCGATGGAGTCGAATGAATGGGGCTCTGGTGGTGGGGCACTAGATGAGGAGCCCTCGTCTGGCTGGGGTTGGCGACGCGACCGACGCGCTGCTTGGCGGCGCTCCCTTTCCTCATCAACTCCGGCTTTGATTTTCAGAGTGGGAATCATGTTAATATGCCGAATGCGCGGTGGGGCTACGGGTAGTGGCGGTGGTGGAGGTTGATTGGGGAAAGGAACAAAGCCCATCCCATCAGGGTCTGGTGTACCGCCGGGCCACTGTTCGAAGCGCATTAAACTATCGTGGTTGAACTTCCTCGGCCCCAGGGTCATTTCCTCATGACTCATCGGCACACCGGCCTGAGCACATAAGTATGTGATCAGAATAGGATGAGTGAGTGCAACCGGGTGTTGCCCAAGATTCGCGCGATGGCAGATGGAGTCTTTAATAATCGTGGCGGCGTCGATGGAGCGGCCGGAGCATATGCAGTATGTGAGGAGTGCTCGGTTAGTGGTTATTTTTGATCTCTGGGAGTTCGGCATGAGATTGTGGCAGATGAAATGATACCACGCATGAGCAAAGCAGTTGAGAGTGTTGGCGCGGACATGCAGTGGCTTGGTCGGGTTGGAGACCGAATATGACCAATGGGAGCCTGGAAAACCCATCTCCTGTAAGATAGCCTCATAGTCGGCACCATCATGTAAGAGGCGATGAAAATCGTCATCCGCCACAGTAGGGAGGTTGAGAACGCTCCGTAGGGTTGCCGAGCTGAAGGAAACGTTCTTGCCGTGAACCAACACGACATTTCCAGGTCGGTTAAAGTGAGCGTTGGCGTAGAACTCACGGACCACTACCACATTGGCCGCGCAAGGTTGATCACACAACCGTTGCCAGCCGAGCCGGCGTATCTGAGCCTGTAAATGACCGTCACTGGGCTCGGAAGCGAAGTCATACTCCACGTACGTTGGTTGGGCGGATTGCACAAAGTGCTTATAAAGTCGTTCGACATCGGAATTGACAAACACCTGGGAAAATGCCACTGCGGGTCGACGCACCATCTCGGACGGCACTCGAGTCTTTCGCTTAGCCATGACAGAGAAGTCGATAACCGATCTCAAAAACCACAACAAAGAACCGCAACTAAACAAACCCGCAGCAACAAAACAGCAAAACAAACCCACAGACATGACCACTAACGGAGCTAGATGACACAGTGATTCCAAAACAAATAGCCACTACCCAACATAACGTGCCGACAACCAAGAGACCACTGAGAAGAAAAATGGCAAACCTCGGAAGAGCGAGAGATAGCCGGCATTGAAAGTAGTGAAAGCGGTGAAGGCGGTGCGCGGCAGGAGGACGTGGGCTGTGCTAAAGAGAGAGCGCGACCGAGGACGGGGCGGCGCTCGAGAAGGAGCAAAGTGGAGGGGCTGATCGGTGCGCGGCAGGAGGACGGCTCAGTGCTCGCGACGGTAGCGGTGCAAGAGGGCGAGAGGGAGAGAGGGAGGGGGAATGGGCTCGCGAGGGATTGTAGATTGGGGGCTATCTGGTGGCGAGTAAGAAAGAAGTTGTTTGGGTTGGTGAGAAGGGCGGGGAGATAGTGTATTTTAGTAAGGGAAGAAGGAGAAAGAGAGATATGGGACGGAACGATCGGCTTGGTGATAGAGAGAGAAGGAGAGGTCGAAGTGGGCGATTTTGGAGGTTAAAAACCCTTGAAAGCAGTTAAACGCACCGTTTTAGTGTTGTGCGAACCTCGCCGATCGATCGGCCAAAGACTCGCGAACGATCGGCTATCGATCGGGTGTCCTCAGTCATCTCCCAAGATCGATCGCACGAAATTCTGCATTCGATCAGCTACGTATTATGCGTCAGCTGTGTCTGCTCATGATCGTTCGAAGTAAACCACCCGACCGATCGGCTGGGACTCGGCTCTGGTGATGTTCGTCTGTGGAGATGAGCCGCGATCGATCGCCAAATTGTGCGATCGATCGGCGTTGAATCTGTGTAGCCCCCTGTTCTTTTTTTTTTTTTTTTGCATCTGAAAACCAAAAACAAAAATATTAGTAATCCATATCAAATTGTCAAGGATAAAATAAAAAAAATAAAAAAATAAAAAATGAAAAGAAAATAAGCTTAAAAAAACGAAAACATAAACAATTTAAAATAATAACGCTCGGGCTGCCTCCCGAGAAGCCGATCCGTTTAACGACCATCTTGACGCTGCTTTCTCATTCGTTATTCTGCTCTCTTTGTTGCCCAAGTAATTCTACGGCAAATTGATGCTTCCTCTTGTGAATTTCATCTGCGGCTGGAATGGCTGTTGGCACGACTTTGGTATTCGGGGTCTTGCCACGCCTTTTCAGACGTTTGAGGTATAACCATAGGCGTCTTGTCATCAAACCCAGTTTGGTTGGCTCTTTCTATAGGGTCCTGCCTTCAGATTCAGTTATTCTTACCGCTTTCTCGAATGTGGCATCTTCCTCACCTCGTGTTCTCATGGGCTTTATTTCATATGGTTTGGCTGAGTGGGACTTGTGAAAGTAGACTTGGTCATTGTCCACTCGAAGCGTAAGACAACCTCCCTCGACGTCGATTAAGGCTCTGCCCGTTGCTAAGAATGGTCGTCCCAGGATTAGTGGGACCTCATTGTCATCCCCCATATCTGATACAACGAAGTCTACCGAGTAGATAAACTTGTCAACTTTTACGAGCACATCTTCAATCACGCCCCATGGTTTGGCTATGGAGCGGTCGGCCATTTGAAGTGCGATGGTTGTTGGTTTTGCTTCTTGGAGTCCAAGCTTCCTAAAGATTGATAGCGGCATTAAATTAATGCTTGCGCCCAAATCACACAGCACATTGGTAAGTGTGGTGTCGCCGATCGTGCAAGGGATGGTAAAGCTCCCGGGGTCTTTCTCCTTCTTCGGTAGCTTTCGTTGGACTATTGCGCTACATTCCTCAGTTAAACTTATCATCTTAGACTCTTCCACTTTATGCTTCTTTGACATCATCTTCTTCAAGAACTTTACATAATTTGGCATGTGTTCCAAGGCGTCTGCGAATGGAATGTTTATGTGCAATTTCTTGAACACCTCAAGGAATTTAGAGAATTGTTCATCGAGGGTCTTCTTCTTAAAGCGCTGAGGATATGGGAGTGGCGTGGTAATTTTCGGAGGATTGTCAGGGAACATTATTCTTCCTGGCATGAACGGTACTGGCTCCTTCTCAACTCTCTCTGCGAGTGTTTACTTCTTGGCTTTCGTCAGAGCCGTAGTTTCCCAATTTCTCTCCGCTATGGTTTGTACTTCTGTGCCGCTCTTTACCATGATTGCCTTGCATTCCCTTACATTATTCTCTACACATTTGAGAAAGATCGGGTTGCTTGCTCCTTGACTGCCATGGCCAGTTGTCCAATTTGAGTTTCAAGAGTTTTGATAGAGGCTCCCATGTTCGTGCAGTGAATCTCCAAACTGTTGAAATGCTTATCATAAGCCTCCATTCTTTTCCTTGATTCTTTCACGAAGGCGTTGAGGTTGTCCTCCAGAGTTGATGTCCTCTTTTCCATAGGCGTGGTGTAATCTGAGGAGGATTGCCCTTGGAAACCAGGAGGTGGTGCATTGAGAGCATTTCTTGGGTTGTTGTAAGAGAAGTTCTCGTGATTCCTTAACCCTGGATGGTAGTGAGCGGACAGATTGTTGTTTAGCCAAAACTGATAATTTCTATTTCCAACAAACTGAACATCCTCTACTCCAAATTGCTCTTCTTGTTGTGATACCTGTTCTTGTTGACTCTGCATTGCAGCCACTTGTCTCATGGTTGGCCCTTTCTAGCTTGACAACTTGTTGGTGAGTGAGGCTAGCTGAGCCTGAATAGCGGATAGTTGGTCTACCTCTAGAACCCCTGCAACTCGCCTACCCACGTTCCTGTCCGATGGTGCTTGGTAGTGACTTGTGGCCATCTCTTTATAAAGTTTAGTTGCTTCCTCAGCTTTCTTATTCATCACTGAGCCTCTCGCTGCTGCATCAACCATGCTCCTAGTGGCATAGTTCAGCCCATTGTAGAAAGTTTGAGCTTGAAACCATAACTCGAACCCGTGTTGTGGACACCTCCTTAACAGGTCCTTAAATCTGTCCCAAGCATCATACAGTGATTCGCTCTCCCCTTGTCGGAATTGGCTTATTTCAACTCTTAGTTGTGAAGTCATCTGTGGAGGGAAAAACTTCGTGAGAAACTTCTGCACCATGACATGCCAAGTTTCGATAGACCCCTTTGGTAGAGCGTGAAACTATGTGCGAGCCTTGTCCCGGATAGAGAACGGGAACAATTGTAGCTTGATCGTGTCATGAGGCACACCATTATACTTTACGGTGTCGCACAGCTTCAAGAATGACGATAAGTGGTTATGATGATCTTCAGACGGCAAACCCCCAAACTGTTGCTGCTGTACCATGGCAATCAATTCGGGCTTCAACTCAAAGTTGTTGGCATTGATGGTCTGTCGCTGAATCCCCGAATAATTTTCATTGACTACAGGCCTCAAGTAGTCTCGAAGCGCACGGGCTTCATTATGAGGTTGCTGCCCCTGCTGAGCTTGTAAAACGTTAGCATTTCGTGCTTGTTGCGCAACCGGTAGGTCATCAGCCATTGTGAACTCGGATGACAAGTTCCTATTGATCTTCCTCAACGACCGGAGTGTTCATTCAATCTCTGGATCGAGTGGTAATATGCCTTGACCACTCGACCTTGGCATACACCTATGAAGCAAAAGCACAAAAGAGACCGACAAAGGTTAGTTAAATAAAATAAAGCTCTAAATCAAAATAATTCTCGTTTATTGTAGTATTAAACAAAATTAGGCGCTTTGTTCCCCGACAACAGTGCCAAAAACTTGTTCGTTCGAAAATACACGCGAATTATAACCGCAAGTGCACGGGTCGTTCAAGTAATAAAGTGGATTGTGAGTCCGAATATCGTTCCATGGAGAACAAATGCCTATATCTAATTACTACAACTAATGAAGAATTACTTTGTCTAGAAATCAAATTCAAATGAATGTTGTAAATTAAAATAAACAAAATAATTAAATTAAAATGATAAATAACCAAAATTCACGGATTAACTCAATTAACTGAAGACTAGGATCGATTGGCTTCCCTCGATGCTTCCTCAATTCAATCAATTACTAACTCCTCACAACAACTTTCAATTTTATGCTAGTCTAAGAGGTTATAAATTATGTCGCAGCTCTCGCTTATTGACCTAATTATGTATTTGATCCTAACTCACGTGTCCGCTTGCTAGAATTAAATACAATTAAGCTCAACTCTTATAGTTCTAAATCGATCACCTTTCGGTCCTTACGATTTATAACTAGACTACCTAGACTACCAATCACCTCTCGGTCCTTATGATGTCTAAGTTGTGGTTCTTACTATTCCCGATTCAATCCAATTTCCTCTCTCGAGTTTAATTAAATTGAACCTAAATTCTTCTATACAATCTCTCAATTGCAACATAAAATAAAATAAACCAGAAAGAATCACAAGCATAAAAACTGAATATTGCATAAATTTATTACTTATAATTGAAAAGAATCAACATCGAGTTCGGCCAATCTCTCCTAGAAAGAGAGATTTAGCCTCTCATAATCATATACAACGAATGATAAATTCTAGAGTTCATGATAAACATAGAATCAGATGAGAAGAGATATGAAGAAATAAAGAGTAAAGAAAACCTCTGAAAATCGATGATCTTCGCGAATCCTTCAGCTCCGATGAATGCTCAATCTTCTTCTTTTGTGTTCTCTTGAGTTTTCTCCGTGTTAAAAGTCTTCCCTTTTCGTCCAAACTGTGTTCTATTTATAGAGCACAAGGTTTGACCTAATTTTTGTGGAAATTCGGAACCTAAAACGCTTGGAAAATGACGTCGTAATGCGTGAAGAGCTTTGGCCGATTGATCGGCTGATAACCCGCGATTGAACGGCGCTGATGCAGTCTCGAGTTTTATTGGGCTCACGATCGAACGGCTCGCATGCCACGATCGATCGGCGTTCTTTCTGTATGACTTGCATCGTTGGGCCGATCGATCGGCTGGTTTAACGCGATCGATCGGCAAGCTCTCTACCTTTTTGTTTCTCTTCTTTGAAACTCCTGCCGATCGATCGGCTGATATGCCGCGATCGATCGGCCATGGGTCTGTATTTTTGTCCTCTAGTTTTCCTTTGCTCCAAAATATTCCGTTTTGTGTACTTTTTCATCTTGATTTTCGTATCTGTGCTTAAATCACCTGTACACTCACAAAACTCATCAAATAACAAAAACTTGAGGAATTAAACAACAATTCGAGCCTCAATTTGCGATATATGAGTGAGTATTTTGCTCGCTCATCAACAAGCAAACAAACAAAAACACGTAGAGTCAAATAAAATATAATTAAAAAATATGTTGCATGAAATCGAGCAAGACAAATAGCGTGTGTAATCAAGCACAACAAACCTGCCAAATATGCAGCAAAAAAATGCAAAGTAAAATGCGATTTATGCATATGCATTAAAATGTCATGTAGTGTAATGCAGCGTTATATATATAGTTAGTCCTATCTAACCCAGTAAGCCCCCTATTTATTAACGAGTGGGGTCGTTAATGACTAAAGATTCGGTAGCATTCTATAGCCTACACAAAAATAAAATTAAGGCACAAGTATAGAAAAAATATAAATAGAGCAAAGTAAAAAGGTTGGCAAACGGTGCAAGCAACCGAGTCGTCCCTGCTGTTTAAATTGTGATGAAATGGCAAACGACGCACTGTAATGACCAGAATTTCAAAAGTACTGTCCCATTAATTAATTTGTATTTTTGCCTCAGTTATGACCAATTTGTAAAATTTTTGGCCAGTTTCATTAAATCTGGTCAATTTGGAGCTATGATTTAAACTATGGAATTGGATGGATATTTTGTAATTTCGAATCTTCGGATGTGTTAGAAATTTATTTTATTTCGAGAATGATATTAAAATTCCCTACTCTCATTGTCCAAATTACATGTGCAATTTTATTATTTCACGGAGAAATTTTACCATTCTCGTTGGTAAAATTTTTGGGCCATTTTGGCCAAAATTGAGCCCAAGCCCACTAGGGCTTTATTTTCTTTTTTTCCCTTTTTCTTTCTTCCCAGCCGCCACCCTCTCACTCTCTCTATCTCTCAGCCTCACTCTCTCTCTCTCTCCCCCTTTTTCTTCCTCTCGTCTGGCCGGCCACCCTCCTAGTCGGGCTGCTGCTAGCCGCCGCGCCCAGCCCCCTTCGCGTGCAGCCCCGACCTGGCGAGCCCAGTGCTCCCCTGCAAAGCCCAGCACCGGCGAAGCTCCGCGCCGCCTCCTCGCACAGCCCCGACGCCCCCAGCTCGCTTCGAGCCTCCGCGCCTTCCCGCGTCGGAGCCCGCCTCGCCCAGCTCCCTCGCGCGCTCAGCCTGCGCCTCTCGCAGCCCCACGTGCACTGCACCAGCCCCCGCCAACGCCAGCCCGAGATGTCTGCGAGCGCGCCCCCGAGCCTCCGCACGCCGCTCCCTCTTGCTTTCGAGTCTGGCCGCTCGGCCTGACGCCGCGCCGGCCCTCAACGCACAGCTCCGCAACCCCGCGCAACTCCGACGGTGCTCCCCCTGCGCCGCCCAATCGCGAGTATACTTCGGCGAGCCCAGTCGCTGCTCGTCGCCCCTCGTCCCGCTGCACGAGGCCCCGATCTGCGTGGGCCCAGCTCGACGAGCCTCCGGCGAAGCCCACCCTTCGTCTCCGGTACTGTCGCTGCGCGACCTAGTGGGTCCGCATATCCCGATGCCGCGAGCACCCAGCACCGCTCGCGCCGACCTCGTGCTTCCCGCGCCTCGCTTTCACGAGCTAAACGCGAGCGCCCACTGCTCCAAAGCCACGACCCTTCCCTTGCAATATTGGTTCTTGCCACCGTGTCGCGCGTGGCTCGCTCAACCGCGAACCACAACGTGTTGCCGTTGCTCACGTTAGGTGAGCTTTGAGCTTGAACCAAGACTTTATATTCATTTTTATCGCGTTTCAATGTTTGGCAATTGTGACAATTTAAGACGTGCTCAGTATTGTATGGCTGTGGTTACGTTGATTTAGTGGTTTTACTTATGGTTTATTTATGTTGAGTTTGAAATTTGATGGTGTGGGTTTTGGTGTATGATAAATTGGGTTGATTAATTCGTGTTAAAACTCGAAATCTTTTTGTTAAAGAATCGACCTTAAGTTTAAGGGCGACTTTATTGTTGGTCGTCTTTCGGGGCCAAAGATTTTGTCAAATGGTTAACTTGGTCGATTTTGGAGTATTTGTCAATTTTGAAGCTAGTTATAATTTCGATAAGACTTGCGAATCTGTGGCCAAACTTGTCTACTTGTCTCGATAAATTTCCAATGCCGTTACGACT
This sequence comes from Boehmeria nivea var. tenacissima, assembly GCA_018132145.1. NCBI lineage: Eukaryota > Viridiplantae > Streptophyta > Magnoliopsida > Rosales > Urticaceae > Boehmeria > Boehmeria nivea. Next base: position 1,896,101 of record CM030878.1, read on the forward strand.
TGTCGGATAATGCCGCGACAAACATTTTAATTCTATTTTTAAAAGCCTTCTTAGGAGTTTGGTATTTGTTGTATTTCGTGGCCACGTTTGGCTTGGCATTTCGAGTGTTTTGGCATCATGAAATTTCGTGGAAGTGGGTCGTTTTGGAATTTAGAAATTTGTCAAGTGGTGTCGTTTTAGTAGTAATTCGAATGCATTTGAATCATTATCTTAGTTAGCAAGAGATTTAGAATTTTCTTAAATTAAGAAAATTAATAAAAAGAAAATTGTGTGATCTTGAGGATTTGATTTTTTTTGCACGAGCCTTGGTTATATTGGGTTGTATTTCTTGTAAATGTGCCCGTTTGAGCTTAAAGCTAGTATCAAGTCGCGGTCCGAGCATTTCGCATCATGGTTTTGTTTTAGTTCGAAACTTGATTCGATTTCTTTTATTTTCGCAAATTGTGCAGGAACGTGTTCGAACACTCAACCCTTCACCGCCTTTTTGTTAAAGGTATAAACGGCGGTCGGAAATAAAGTATTGGCGCTAAGCCTACCTTCTTTTAGTTTAAATGTCCATTGTTCTAGTGTTAATCCGAGCCGCTGAGGCCCGGTGTTAAATTATGATTATGTTCGAAATCAATTATGATAAATGATAAAAATTACCTGTGTGGTTGTTGTGATGGATTGTGACCGAAATTAGTTCGGTGCTGGGTTAAAATTAGGTGAAGGCTTCGGCCGGGATATCCGAAAAACTGGGGAAACTCTGCTGGATTTTCGGCTCGAAGTTTAGATGCTTAGTAAAGCTAAGTTGGAAACTAATTAGATTAAAGAATCCATTTCTCATCAAATTAAATCAAACAATATACTCGTTGGCTACGGGTTAACGTATAAAACTAAGTCACTGGCGAACGGGACGAGGATACTTCAAATTACAATTTGATATCCGTTTGTCCGCTCTTGGTTAAAGACCAGCTTGAGTAGTCCGTCAATCCTTTGAGCAATTCTTTGATTTATGTCTAGTGGAAAGTGGCTTTTGACCCTATTACTCGCGTGTTGGACAGATTTGTCGCACGACGAGTTTCAAGGGAGGACGCCACTAGGATAGAGTCGCAAGGACCGAGGCTTAGGACCTCAGGTAAGTGGATCTCCACTGTGACACGAGTATACTTTACCATGCTCGAATATATTGTGCATGTGTTGAGATTGTATAAAGCGCGCGATGCTTCTAAAATTGTGGCTACTAAACTGTGTGGATCCCCATTCTTGCTAGGGTTGTGAATACGGACTTTTGATCGTGTTTGTCTTGTTTGTGCAACGAGCCTGCAGGTATGGGACTGTAGGTTCGTTTATGATATATTGTGTTTTTCTAGGGGTGTATTGGTGCGTGTGTTCATTTGTATGACTTATCTGTCTGTGGGTATGGGACCACAGACATATAAACTACTCAACTTCGTGGTTCAGGTTCTAGTGTAAGGTGTGTCTGTTTGTATGTGTATATGTTAGTACGGGCTTAACTGTCGGTGGGTATGGGACCACAGACATAAAACTATTTTACTTTTGTTGTTGAGATCTTATTGCAGGATAAGCTAAATTCCAGAGAGACGCAATGGGATTGAGGGGTCGAGTCGAACGGTTCCTCTTCGTCGCTGTGAACGTTCCAGATAGGCTCAAAGAGTCCAAGGAGTCGAGTCGAATGATTCATCCTTGTTGCTGTGAACGTTCTAGCTAGGCTCAAGGAGTCCGAAGAGCTGAGTTGAACGATTTCTCCTCGTCACTGTGAGCGTCTTAGATAGACTTAAGAAACGGCCATGAAATTAGGCCCAACTCGAGCGGAGACACTCATAAATTCTGGAAGGATTGGATGTAAAGTAAAGCCAAGGGTTGTAGAAGAACCGTATGTTTCTGAAAGGGGGCCGCGATCATGATCGATTCCGAGATCGCCCGACGGGGCCATTGTCTGTGTGAGGTTTCGGAACGACCCGATGGGTCTCGAGGAGGTCGGTTGACGACCTTCCTCTTCATATGCTGTGTGCCGCGATCATGATCGATTCCGAGATCGCCCGACGAGGCCATTGTCTGTGTGAGGTTTCGGAACGACCCGATGGGTCTCGAGGAGGTTGGTAGGCGACCTTCCTCTTCATATGCTGTGTGCTGCGATTGTGATCGATTCCGAGATCGCCCGACGGGGCCATTGTCTGTGTGAGGTTTCAGAACGACCCGTAGAGGGTCCAGAGTTGCATTAGCTCTAGAATAACTTCTAGAGAGATCAGAGTCACATGAAATTTAGAATGACCCGTAGAGGGTCTGGAACTGTGTGAGTTTTATCACGATCTACAATAGGGTTTAGAGGCATGTACGTTCTATAATGACCCACGAAGGGGTCAAGATGCGTATCAAGTTCTAGAATGACCCGTAAGAGGTCTAAAATTCGTATAAGTTCTAGAACAGCCCGCGAATGGGTTTAGATGTGTATAGGTTCTAGAACAACCCGAGAATGGGTCCAGATGTGTATTAAATTCTAGAACGACCTGCCAAAGGTCTAGAGAATGGGTGAGGCTAACGAGACCTCCGTAATACTTTAGAATCAAGAATTCTTAAATAGTAAATTGTATATATGCACACGTATTTTTATAAGCTAAGTCAGAGAGTTGTGAGCCTGAGTGAGATTAAAACAAGATATAAGATTGACTCTTGAGTCAAGATTAATGGGTCGTTGAGTCTGACCTCGTTCCCTGTCACAGCTCTTTTGCAGGTATTGTTCCCCGCGTAGGTTCAACACCTTAAATCTGAAATATACTCTGCGGGCAAGATTGTTAAGAGTGACATTTACTCTTCGTATTACAACGACGCGATCGTCAAGTCAGTCTTGTTGTTGAACTATAGTGTTGTGATGTCTCTTGATTGTTGATTACTTACAGACTTAGCAACTTATTTATCTAATCCACTTACTGGGCTTTTTGCTCACTGGTGTGCTCGTGTCGCAGGTAAGATGAAAGAAACGAAAGGGCAAGGCGACAACGACGGGAATGACGAGTGTATACGGGACCGACCTGTGAGATCTTACGTGGACTACCGGCTAATCGTTGGCAAAGAAAATATTTTAAATTCCGCAATATTTTGTAAATATTTAAATTAAATCCATTTTAGTTATGATGAGGATTGATAATCCTTTGTTTGTTATTAAAAACTCAATTACGTAACTTGTTTTTAAAAAGTTCAAATTTGTCCGTATTTGTCGAGACTAAAACATCGTTTGGAGTTTTGGGACGTTACACGCACTTAGCCACTCGAGTCGTCTATGCTTTTGAATTGTGATGAAACTGCAAACGGCGCACATATGATAACTGCATGGGGTTGGGATTGGATGGCAAATGGTGCGCAATGCTCGAGCCAAGTGGGGCAAACGGCGTGCAACGCTCGAGCCAAGTGGGGCAAACGGCACGCTGGCGCTCGAGCCAGGCAAACGGTACACTGGCGCTCGAGCTGGGCAAACGACGCACGGACGATCGAGCCAAACATAGGCAAACGGCATACTGGCGCACGAGCCGGGCAAACGGCGCACGGGTACTCAAGCCTGGCAAACGACATACGGGTACTCGAGCCAAAAGGGGAAAACGGCATGCTGGCGTTCGAGCCAGGCAAACGGCACACTGGCGCTCGAGCTGGGCAAACGACGCACGGACGCTCAAGCCAAAGATAGGCAAACGACGCACTGGCGTACGAGCCAGGCAAACGGCGCACGGGTACTCGAGCCTGGCAAACGACGCACGGGTACTTGAGCCAAAAGAAGTCACATTGCACACTGTAAAAAAGAAAAAAAAATAGTTACGGGTGAACAAATATAGCTAAGTTTATTTCACTTTACACAATTAAAGTAAGTAATATAAGAGTATATGATCCGTCGGATTGAAAATCTCTCCAAATTTATCAAAAGTTGCTGTAGTGCGCACTTCTTGTTGAAGAGGCTGCAAATCTATGATATAGAGTATTCATAATACTGGTGCTACTAGGGCAGTAATGAGTTAAATGTACATAATATAAAAAAGAACTTGAATTTATGATATCCTTAACAAACAATAAAAGCCCCAATGCGTTTTCAGTGGGCGTTTCGGCCGTTTTTTTTCAAGCGGTTTCGTGGAATTTTTTCAGGGTTTTTCGTAAAAAAAACGCGTTTTTTAAGGGTTAGATTGAAATTTTTTTAAAAAAATTGGGCTATTTCATGATTTTAGAAAAATTTAAAGACTCAAATGTAAATAAAAAGGATGAAAATATTAAGTATAGGGACTTCAAAGCAAAAAGATTTGCCCCTGACACGGGCCCGCATGCGTGGTGTCAGCGTGTCAGGGGCTGCCCCCCCCCCCCCCCCCCCCCCCCCCCCCCCCTCAGGCTCTCACTCTCCATTTGGAGCCCAAGTTTTTTTTTTAAATTTTGTTTCTCTTTTTTTTTCCCTCCATATTTTTGCCTTTTCCCTTTCACGCGCGCGAAGCGCGCTCGTTAACTAGTAATTGCAAAAAGTCTCGACGGGTAATAGTCAAAATACATGATTTTTTTTTTATCGACCAAGATTATGCATGAATAATATTGGACATTGTCGATAATGTGGAAATTGGAATACAAAAGTTCATTTTTGGCCTAACTGTTAAGCAGAAATCTAGGAAGTGATAACTATTCTTTTAACTAAATAGTATCGCTATCATATTGACATTGTGATAACTAACAATTTAGCATACTGTGTTTGTATTATTTCTTTTTGCCTCTAAATTGAACAGATAAACACAATATAAATTAAATTATAATAATGCGGAAATTTGAATATCACTCACCCTTCCACCCATATATAAATAAATAAATAAGAGAAATTATAGTGAATATCTAATTTTTAAAACTTAATGTAAGTTATTACTCAATTTTTTAAAAAATGTAACCAATTACCCAAATGATGCAATTACTTACACAGTGATAAGTGATGGTAATTCACTTTGTTACCAAAAGCATGTGCAAGTAATTCACAAATTTACTAAAAACTCAATTACTTTAAAAGTTTGGATATTTATTTTTATTGTTATATAAATTTTGAGTATTTGCCTACTTCACCTTATAAATAAACACAAATTGGTATAATAATATTCGATTTATTCGATTTATAATTGCTGCTTACCATTGTTCATTGGAATCATTTTTTTGAGTAAATAAAACGAACTAAGATTAATAAAAATATATATTAACCATAAATTAATAATAATAATAATAATAATAATAATAATAAACAAGGTAATTGTTTCACAGCATATATATATTATATATATTAATATGACCTTCAACAGTAAAGAATATTTGGCTATATTCAAGCAACCCAAATATAGAGCGTAAGGTGAAAAAAGATACCCATCAAATATACTTAATAGGAAATCAATGAAAAGGGGAATAACAAATTCAAATTGCATATTCACAAAATAGTTAATAAAAACGATATGAAGGAAACAAACAAAATCCATTCATATCGTTTATGTTCACTTACGATTTACCTGAAATGATTATTAGTTGTATGCAACAAACAAAAATAAAAAACTCAAACTACACTTACCTTGTGGCAAATATAATTAGGAATCACTAAAAATTAGAAGAACGACGATGCCTGTTTTTCAAGAGAATCTCTAGAAATTTCCTTCACAATTATTTACACGATGCATGACTACAATCAATATATTTTAACGACATTCAATTAACATAAAAGTAATATATATTTAAAGGGTAAGGCAAATTTGAATTATGTACAACAAAGTCAAGGGATTGCATTGAATTCGAAGGCATATACATATACCAATTCACACTTGGTACAGAGGATGGACAAACTTGGCAAGTATAAAATTTGGAACAATAATTTTTAAATAAAACTCCCAATTTGAATTTCTGATAAAGATAATCATCCTTTTAAATAGGACGACCTCCCTATTTAAAAGCATATTCTGTTAACTATCAAGATCGTGTCACATAGATTTTCCTAAATAGGTGGGTGTGAAAATATAGTCCAACAAGAGCAAACAGAGAGGAATTGCCGGCGGCGAGCAACGGCGAAGGTAAAGGGATCGGCTGTTTAGGGTACTGATTTTGTGCGAGTAGTCGAGCGTACTGATTTTCCCCCTTTTTTTATTTTTTTTTAATTTTGAATGAAAATTTGAGACGGATATTATTTGTGATGGCACAATACTGCGAAAAACTGCCATCATGCACAATGTCAAAAAAATTTTAAAAATAAAAAGGACACGTAATGTGCCACTTCAAGTATCTACATGTCATATATTAATTTAGGGTTTTTTGCAGCTATAGCCCCTCAACTTGTCGTGTTTGATAATTTAGCACCCCTTCTTTTTTTTTTTGGCATTAAACCCCTTGACTTTAAAATTTATTGGACTTTACCACAAATCAAACAACGTCCGTCCAAAAATAAACGGATTTTAACACGTGCTTCTCACATGGATACTTGTTTAGGGCTAATTTTGTCATTTGACAACAAAAATAAAACAAAACAAAACAAAAACTTCCAAAAATTTTTCCTCTCTTCTTCCTCCACCACCACCACTACTAACAACAATTTCCTCAACATTCAACAATATACTAGAAATTTCCAGGGGACAAAAAAAACCCAGAAAAAGAAAAAAAAATTCCAACACAGAAAAAGCTCCAAATCAATGTGTTTTGCTTCAGCCAGTTTAAACTATTAAGATTGCTAATAAGACCAACTAACACAACAATGACAAGTACTAATCCCCTAAGCCAACAACACCAGCTACACAAAGGGCCCCAAAAAAAACCGAATAGGCGAACGAATAAAGAGCATCGGTTTTTTTTTTTTCTAAATTGAACAGGTTCAATTTTTGATAATCACCCAGAATTCAGTCCTCCACAGTTGCGAAAATATTGAGAATCTTCCTCCCTCTGGCCGAAGCCCCGACATTGACGGAATCTAAGTCCTCTGCGTACCTCCCGAGAAACGCCGCGTGCCCCTCCGCCGTTCTTCGCCGGCGGGAACCCGAAATGCCCCACATCGCTGTGTCAAACACCGCCATCGAGAAACTAGAAACTACGGTCCGGTCGGTTTGGAAGGACTCTGATGGCTTCCTATGGATCACGCCCGCCACCGCCGTCCAAGTCTAGGAATTCAACTCACTCGCAACTTTGCTGAGCTCCTCCGCCTCCGACGACCCAAGTCCGCACCGAGAACGAGAAGTACGCACAACGACGAGGCGTGCTCCTTGCATGATTTCGTAGGGTTGTCAGTTGCCGGAGTCGCATCTCGGCTAGAAACCCAGCGACTTTTTTTTTTTGGGTTTTGAAGAAGATTCAATCTTCTTCAATCTCGGCATGATTGGGTGGAGTCGAGCTCGTGAGATCAGGGCAAGGGGCGTACTTGAACTCGAGCGCAAGATCTTGCTGTCACGGCAACGCTCGAGCGGGGGAGGCGTGAGGCATGGGCCTCGCCAGAGCCGTGTGCTGTGAGGGCGGAGTGGCACGGAGTGGACGGCAGAGTGGCGACAATGGCGTGTAGGAGTCCTCGCCAGAGTCAAGCGCGGGGAAGAGCTGTTATTCTCCGGCGCCCTGTGATTCCTCGACCACCGCAATGCTTCGTCGCTCTCCTCATCGTCCTTTAACTCGTCCTCCTCGGCAATGGCGATGGCGATACGGTATCGACGGAGCTTCATCAGAATCTCTAGCATGGTGGCGGAGCATTTGAGCTTGGACCGGACTCGGTGAGAATCTCGGCAGTGACGGCGGGAGCGCATCCATCGACAGCAGAGGAAGCGGCGGCGTCAGCTCCGACGTCGGATCCATCTCATGACCGCCGTGGCGTCGGCGGCAAGCGGATTGGCCGGGGACTTCTCTCTCCGTCTTTTCTCTCATAGAAATGGTATTTAGTTTTGCTTTAGTGTAGTTTTATTTTAGTTTAGTTTTTTTTTCTAAAATATTTTAGTTTTGTTATAAATTGACAAATATGCCCCTAATTAAACGCCATGTGCAAATCACGTGCCAAATTCCGTCCAATTTCAAACGGACGTTTTCAATTTGGGGTAAAATGCGACGATTTTCAAATTCAGGAAGGTTAATACCAAAAAAAAAAAATGGGGTGCCAAATTGTCAAACACGACAAATTCAGGGGCCATAGGTGCAAAAAACCCATTAATTTATAGATATCTTTCATGACGTTCTCTCAAATCCTGAAGTGTTAATTACCGCACTAGAGTTGTCAAATGATGACATATGATTCGCAGAAACGTTCAATGACGCTTGCTTTAGAAATAGTATTAAAAATACCCCTTATTTTCCAATGATGTATACTCATGGAGTGTCATTGAAAATTTTATTACGAACGATAGAATGCCACATGGAATAATTCTCTTTAACCACACTCAAACTACCAAATAATGTATTTTATAGCATTTTTATTGGGGTTTTTGTAGTAGTAACTAACTCAAAGATATCAAACATTGCACATCTTTGTTTATTATAGTAGTGAAATTCGACTATTTTACATCTCAAATAATAAAAGGGAATTATATTAGAAAAATAAGAAAAATGCAGTTAACGACATTAAAAAGAAATACTATTAGAAAAAGGAAATATACACATATTTTGCAAGAAAATATTAATTAACTAACCTAAAGATGTCTAACACTACACATATTTGTTTATCAAAATAGTGAAAGCCGACTATTTTAGCATTCATTATATTCTTGTCAATAACTTCTCTCAAAGTCCCCATCACCGCACCCTAAAACTTTATAAATATAAAAAATAAAAATAAAAAAACGAATAACAACTGTAACAATATAAGGAATTACATCAGCTTCAATGGTATATACCTTTGGATGGACAAAATCGCTAAAGCATTTTCTTTATAGAGATTTGACAACCCATCTATTGTACAAGACCCTTACGTTGCACTCTAATATTCTACGAGAAAGTCCGTTAAAAATTCTTCCCAACAATATAAATACTATTAAAAAAATGCAATATACTCTTCTCTTACAAGAAAATATTGATTAACTAACCCAAAGTTATCGAACACTACACATATTTTTTTATTAGAGTAGTGAAATCCGACTATTTTAGTATTCATCAGATTCTTGTTAATAACTTCTCTCAAAGTCCCCATCACTGCACCCAAAACTTTCTAAGTATATAAAAAAAATTACTTATGAAACAATAAAAATGAATTACATTAGAAAAAAACGAGAAAGATTGTTAAAGACAATAAACACAAATACTTTTAAAAGAAAATGCAAAATACACTTCTCTTACAAAAAAAAGATTGATTAACTAACCCAAAGATGTCGAACACTGCAAATCTTTGTTTATTTTTTATTAGAGTAGTGAAATCTTTGTTTATCAGAGTAGTGAAATCAAAACTATTTTAGTATTTATCATATTCTTGTCAATAACTTCTCTCAAAGTCCCCACCATCGCACCCTAAAAATTTCTAAATATATAAAAAAACGAATTACATATGTAACAATAAAAAAGGAATTATATTGGTTTTAAAGGTATTTACCTTTGGATGGACAAAATCGATATAGAATTTTCTTTTCAGAGATCTGATAACCCATTCATTGTACAAGACCCTTCCCTTGCGCTCTAATATTCTACGAGAAAGGCCGTTAAAAATTCTTCCCAACATTGTAAACACTGTTAGAAAAAAAAATACAATATACACATCTCTTTCAAGAAAAGATTGATTAACTAACCCCAAGATGCCGTACACTGCACATATTTGTTTATTAGAGTAGTGAAATCCGACTATTTTACTATTGATCATATTCTTATTGATAACGTCTCTAAAAGTCCCATCAGCGCACCCTAAAAAATTAAAAATATAAAAAAAAATGAATTATATCTGTAACAATAAGAGGGAATTACATTAGAAAAAAAAAAAGAGAAAATACAGTTAAAGAGAATAGACACAAATACTATAAAAAAAAATGCAATATACACATCTCTTTTAAGAAAATATTGATGAACCCTAAAGATATCGAACACTGCACATCTTTGTTTATCAGAGTAGTGAAATTCAAATATTTTTGTATTCATTATATACTTATCAATAACTTCTCACAAAGTCCCTATCATCGCACCCTAAAAATTTATAAATATATATATAATAAAAAAAGAATTACATCTGTTACAATAAAAGAGAATTACATCTTTTTTAAAGGTATTTAGTTTTGGATAAATAAATCGCAATAGCATTTTCTTTGTAGAGATTCGACAACCCATCTATTGTACAAGACTCATCCCTTGCGCTCTAATATTCTAAGAAAAGACCGTTAAAAATTCCTCCCAACATTGTAAATAATATTACGAAAAAATACAATATACATATATCTTTCAAGAAAATGTTGATTAACTAACCCAAAAATCTCGAACACTACATATCTTTGTTTATTATATTAGTGAAATTCGACTATTTTACATCTTTAACAATAAAAGGGAATTACATTTGAGAAAAATGAAAAAAAAAATAATTAACGATAATAAACACAAATACTATTATAAAAAAAATGTAAGATACACATCTTTTGCATGAAAATATTGATTAACTAACTTAAAGATGTCTAATAGCACACATCTTTATTTATCAGAGTAGTGAAAGCCGACTATTTTAGTATTCATTATATTCTTGCCAATACATTCTCTCAAAGTCCCCATAACCGCACTTAAAAAATTTATAAATATAAAAAACGAATAATAATTGTAACAATAAAAGAGAATTAAATCAGTTTCAAAGGTATATACCTTTGGATGGTTAAAAGTGCTAAAGTATTTTTTTTTATAGAAAATTTGACAACACGTCTATTGTACAAGATCCTTACCTTGCATTCTAACATTCTATGACAAAGATCGATAGAAATTCTTCCTAACGTTATAAATACTATTTAAAAAAATATAATATACATATCGCTTACAAGAAAAGGTTGACTAACTAACTCGAAGATGTCGAAAGATGAACATATTTGTTTATTAGAGTAGTGAATCCGACTATTTTAGTATTGATCATAATCTTATTAATAACTTCCCTTAAAGTCCCTATCACTGCACCGAAAAATTTATAAATATAAAAAAAACTTAAATCTGTAGCAATAAAAGTGAATTACATTAGAAAAAAAATGAGAATAGCTGTTAAAGACAATAAACACAAATACTATTAGAAAAAAATACAATATACACATCTCTTGCAAAAAAAGATTGATTTAACTAATCCAAAGATGTCGAACACTGCAAATGTTTGTTTATCAGAGTAGTGAAATCAAAACTATTTTAGTATTTGTCATATTCTTGTAAATAACTTCTCTCAAAGTCCCAATCACCGCACCCTAAAAATTTATAAATTTAAAATAAACGAATTACATCTGTAACAATAAATGGGACTTATATCGTTTTCAAAGGTATTTACCTTTGGATGGACAAAATCGATATAGAATTTTCTTTTCAGATATCTGACAACCCATCCATTGTACAAGACCATTCCCTTGCGTTCTAATATTCTACGAGAATGGCTATTAAAAATTCTTCCCAACATTGTAAACACTGTTAGAAAAAAATACAATATATATATCTTTGCAAGAAAAGATTTATTAACTAACCCCAAGATGCCGTACACTGCACATATTTGTTTATTAGGGTCGTAAAATCTGACTATTTCAGTATTTATCATATTCTTGTTAATAACTTCTCTTAAAGTCCCATCAATGTACCCTAAAAATTTAAAAATATAAAAAAAATGAGTTATATCTACAACAATAAGAGGGAATTATATTAGAAAAATTTGAGAAATGCCTTTAAACAGAATAGAGACAAATATTATAAAAAAAAAATACAATATACACATCTCTTGCAAGAAAAGGTTGATTAACCCTAAAGATATCAAACACTGCACATCTTTGTTTATCAGAGTAGTGAAATTCGAATATTTTTGTATTCATCATATTCTTGTCAATAACTTCTCTCAAAGTCCCCATCATCTCACCTTAAAAATTTATAAATATATATATATATATATATAAAGAATTATATCTATTACAATAAAAGGGAATTACATCTGCTTTAAAGGTATTTACTTTTGGATAGATAAATCGCAATAACATTTTCTTTCTAGAGATTCGACAACCCATCCATTGTACAAGCCCATCCCCTGCGCTCTAATATTCTAAGAAAAGGCCGTTAAAAATTCTTCCCAACATTGTAAATAATATTACGAAAAAATACAATATACACATATTATTCAAGAAAATGTTGATTAACTAACCCAAAGATGTGGAACACTATACATCTTTGTTCATTATAGTAGTGAAATTCGACTATTTTACAACTCTAACAATAAAAGGGAATTACATTTGGAAAAAATAAGAGTTAACGACAATAAACACAAATACTATTATAAAAAAAATACAATATACACATCTTTTGCAAGAAAATATTGATTAACTAACTTAAAGATGTCTAACAGCACACATCTTTATTTCTTAGAGTAGTGAAAGCCGACTGTTTTAGTATTCATTATATTCTTGTCAATACCTTCTCTCAAAGTCCACATAACCGTACTCAAAAAATTTATAAATATAAAAAAAACGAATAACAATTGTAACAATAAAAGGGAATTAAATCAGTTTCAAAGGTATATACCTTTGGATGGTCAGAATTGCTAAATTATTTTTATACAGAGATTTAACAACACGTCTATTGTACAAGACTCTTACCTTGCATTCTAACATTCTAGGAGAAAGGTCGTTAAAAATTCTTCCTAACATTGTAAATACTATTAAAAAAATACAATATACATATCTCTTAGAAGAAAATGTTGATTAACTAACCCGAAGATGTCCAAAACTGCACATATTTGTTTATTAGAGTAGTGAATCCGACTGTTTTAGTATTGATCATATTCTTGTTAATAACTTCCCTAAAAATCCCCATCACTGCACCCAAAAATTTATAAATATAAAAAAAACTTACATCTGTAGCAATAAAAGTAATTTGCATTAGAAAAAAAATGAGAATGGCTGTTAAAGATAGTAAACACAAATACTATTAGAAAAAAAAATGCAATATACACATCTGTTGCAAAAAAAGATTGATTTAACTAACCCAAAGAGGTCGAACACTGCAAATGTTTATTTATCAGAGTAGTGAAATCGAAACTATTTTAGTTTTTGCCATATTCTTGTCAATAACTTCTCTCAAAGTCCCAGTCACCGCACCTTAAAAATTTATAAATATAAGAAAAAAAACGAATTACATCCGTAACAATAAATGGGAATTATATCGATTTCAAAGGTATTTACCTTTAGATGGACAAAATCGATACAATGAAAGATAAACTTTTGGTCGGAATTCCTATTAGAAAAATAAACGAGAGATTTTTAAAGTGGTTTAGCTCTCCTACGGAGTAATAACCTATATCCACTGATAATTATATTACGAGTAAGAATTTTCGACCAACCCCTTCTCCGGCTCTTTTATTCCCCTTTTATAGTCGAGCGATTAAGGTTCGGATAAGGAAAGGTATAATGCCCGATTCCCTAAATCTTGGGAGTAATTATTAAAATAAAGATGTAGTTATTGAGCGTTTATCTCTCCCTAAAGACTCAGAAATTGAATATCTTAAACGGTTATATCAATCGCGAGTCTTACGGACTTAATTACAGAACATCCCACGATCGGGGCTAGAAAAGCAGAATGGAAAGAAAGGCCTAAACTAACACGCGTGGACTTCATCTTTGATCGAGGATCACTAGCTTTGCGGGTCGAGCCCTCTGCCTTGAGTGAAATCCTTACTTCCTATGCGAGTCTAGCTTTGCGAGGTTGGATCATCTTTGATGATTCGCTTCCTTCTTGTCCGTCAATCATTCCCCAAAGTTACTTATCAAAAAATCGACATTACCTTCGGTGGTATTTTTCCAGCCCATCATCGTGGGAGTAGGGTCGAGGATCATCTGATCCTCATCCAGTCTTCGTCCAGAGGAAACTCCTATGGTGACATGGCATTCCTTTCCTTTTGGGAATGAAGGCTTGTGCTCGTATCAAATGTTCCTCGGAGGCTTCGCCCCCGAAGCTACATTAGCTGACAAAAAATCACTTATAACATCTGCCCCCCCAATCTTGAAGGTACGATTATGCCCTTTGGGATTCCTTCCTTGAGAAGTTTTCTTTTTGAAAAGCTGTGTCTCTCGATGGACGAGCATTTAATGCTCTGACACCTTTTGGGAAATTTATGTTGTTTCGACGGGATCTGTCGACCTTAGTTCATGATGAGATTTTCTTCGAAAATCCTTGACCATCAGATGATTAGGAAGAGATACGAATCGGGCGGTCCAGATTTACGCTCGGAAGAGGAGGTGAATGGGTGCGAATAAGGGAGTCGATTCACCTTCGCCTTCCTCGACGCCTATAGATCTCTTATTCCTTCTTTTATTTCAAACTTTCAAAACTTAGAGCATTCGATTCATAACTCTCTGACATTCAAAAGCTTTAAAGGCTTCGTCTGTTTCTCCAGAATCTTCGTTGGTAAACCAGTCCGATTCACGACCGAACCAGCCTTCGAACCTTCTGGTAAGTCCTTTGGACCCCTTTGTAACCTTCATTTTTCGAATAGTGTAAGGTTTTAGGTCGATTCTTCGATTTTGAGATACTGACTTTGTCGCACTTTTATTTTAAAAAAAATATCTGACGAGTCTGGTTCATCTTCCTCTTGGGACTCGGTTTGGGTCAGAATTCCCATCCGAGCTTTCGGTGCCATCACCACAGACTTCGCCGGTGGCTTCTCCCCAGTCTTCGGAAGCGGAGATAGAGTCTTCTTCGACCCCTCCACTGCCTTCGATCGTGGAGAAAGAAAAGAAGAAGAAAAGGGCAAGGAAGTCCTTTGTGGACAGCCCAACTTCGTAGGTTTTTTACGCCGGGGGCCTCGAGGCCAGATTCCTCAGCTCCTGCTTCGCGGGTATCCGAAGCAGGGCCTGTGCGGCCACCCAGGTGACGGCTGCTCTACAGCTTCCTCCAAACTCGATGATAATCGCGGCGATCGAGTATATCTCAGTAGTGCCTTTTCCCACTATGGTCATAGAGACCAAGGTTTCCACTTAAACGGAGGCCGACGTGGAGCACTTGTAGAAATAATTCTATTTGCCCGCGGACATATCGACCAGGGCCATCACCGCGGAGGAACGCTCGAACATTCCTCCTTATCCACTGGTAGCCTTAAACAAGGCTATCATGAAGCAGGCTAGGCTACCGCTGCATTTATTATTTCGGAGGGTGCTTATGCACTTTGGACTTTCTCCAAGCCAACTGAATCCAAGTGCCTATAAGATTATGATGGGGATGCAAGTTTTTTGGAGGAAGACGTTCGGGGTCGACCTCTTTGTGGAGGAAGTATGCCACATCTACAAGCCCTCCTCGAAGAAATATGAGGTTGGTTACTTCTTCTTGGCTCCTTGGGAGAAGAAGAAGATTATGATAACCAACCTGTCATTCTCCTGCGAAGGATGGAAGGATAAGAACTTCTGGGTCAGTGGTAACTTCGACCCTTTAGTTCCGTCGTGGGAGCTTGGAGCGTCCCGAAGAAATATCACATCCTTGGTGAGTTCCATACTTTGAAAATTCTTACCCCTTTTTCTATCTTCTTTATTATTTCTTCTTGTCTAACTCCTTCATGGCTGGATGCAGAGTCGTTCATTCGACCTGGGGTATTTGGTGATCAACGGTAGAGGATCATGAAAGCCCTCGCCCTCCCGGATGAAGACCGAGATGTCCGGGTCCTCATCAATGAGGGCCATTTAATTACCTTCGGGTAGATTTTTACCCGTATGGATTTGGACCCAGACCAACTCCATCCGTACAAGCCGGCCTCAAAGAAGCCCAAGTCCAAGATCGGGGCGTCTTCAGCTGCAGCCGAAGGGAGTGTGGCTTCTTCTCCGAAGAAGTCTACTTCCCTCGAGGATATAAAAAAAAAAAAGGAAAGCTTCTTCTTCTTCGAAGAGACCAGCCTCGACCAAGTCTGCGGCTGCACCTACTCTGTCTCCGACAGAGGAGGTCGAGATCAAGTCTTCTCCCGAACCTTTAAAGAGGAAGAAGAAGAAGATTATAAAAAAGGAGTCAGAGCCAGCTCCTTCAAAGATGGCTCTGTCGAATCCTCCTCCCTCGGGGAGCGAGGGTGTTCTGACTTCTTAGACTCAGGTAGCCCCCGAGTCTAAAAAATCTCAGGTGCCCCCAGAGGTCCCCTCGACGACGGCTCCCGAGGATGGCACTTTTGATGACGTTGTCTGGGAGGCACTGAAGGCTGTGGAGGAGATATTCTGCGAAGAAGATTCCTAGGCTACGCACTGTGAAGCCCCTAATTGGGGGTCCGTAGAATTAATGAAATAATAAATAAAGTCTTGCAAATAAATAAAAAGTAAAAATAACGACTTGAAATTCACCTATGAGATTTAACATAAAACTAAAAACAGTTATAAAATCTACAGTTTAATACATCACCACAAGAAAATAAAGTTAAAAGTTCTCATCGGTCACAAATGCTCAAATTAATTAATTATACAGTCATCTAGTCTTTAAAGTCTAAATCGAAAACTCGAAAGAGTACCTACACTTGTGAAGAAGCAAGAGGGGAAAACACCTTACACGTCCCAATCAGAAGTCTACTGCTCCTCGTCAGATAAGTCGCAATGTACACCTCCTGGAAGGGGGGAGGATAAGGAGGGGTGAGCTCATCGAGCCCGTAGGAAATTTTATTACCAAATCTCTTTAATCAAACCTTTAATTAGTCCGGTTATTCATCAAGTGAGTTTCTAACCAAATTTATTACATTTGTACCGGATATAATTACTGTCAAATTATTCATCAACTCTCAAGAGTACAATTCAACGTTCATAGCTGTCAAAAGAAAGTCCAAAACTAGAGAACGGCCAGTAGCACGCAACAGATACCGAGAACAACCCTCAATCCTCAAGGAAATGCCATAGGACCGACTATAGGTGGACCAAACGTCCCTATCCATAACCCGATCTGGTGTGGATGTCGAGACGACCGGTACGTTGCGAGCTCTCAAACTGTTCCCCTATACTATTCAAGTACCTCGAGTACTGTGGTCATCCCGATGCATACTACGCAGTAGTCAGCCACTCGTCAGCGGCAATCATGGTCAAAGTCAACAGGTCACATCATGCGTCGGGGGCCCGCCTCTGAACCATAAAGTCATAATGCATATAATAAAAGGGTCGGGGATATCACACTCATGACCTCACAATCTCCATCATATTTCCACCCAATAGTTCGTTATTTATTCAATTTCTCATTAGCCGTCTATAATTGATTAGCTCAATTACGCACATTTTTTTTATTTCAGTCATAATCCCTAATACCAATCAATCATATATATATTTACTGCCCTAAATGTCAGTTTCTAATTATATTCATTTTCTTGTCGTTCCAAACTGCTAGTATTTTTGCTCCATAAATTTGTGTGTGTGCATTTTCTTGTCATTATTTATATATAATATTAACAAGCAGGCACTACGACAACTTGGCAGTGTAGAATGCGGATTTTACATATTGCGTTATATGAGAGACATTATTGAGTACGATTGGCCGATTGGTAAGATTCCATCAAATGTAAGATTTTCTTAACAACTCTTTCCACACAATTGATATACTTTTCTTTGCTTTGAAAAAATAAATAATGACAATTTTATTTTTGACAGTTTGGTGGAATCAATAAGTACACTTCGCAAGATATAGAAGATGTGCAGAAAGAATGGGCTACAGTTGTGCAAATAATGATTTGGCCAAAGAAAAAGTAGTGTTCCAAAATAGTTAGCTTTATGTTAGTACTAAATTAGAACTATATAGCTATTATGTGATTAGAAAACTCTTTATCTTTTTAATTCCAAGCACAATTACAAAGAATATGAATTGTGAATACATAGTTTATGATGCACGGTTAATTAGAAGCATTTTTTTCATTACTAAGTAAATGTAGTTTGTTTATATTTTGCAAAATTTAGTAATGAAAATTATGATGATATATTTGTGTGATGCTTATGTCACATTTGTATTTATGGGTTTTATATAAATAAGAATTATATATGGTTATCAAATTATTACGGATTCAACAAATCAATAACCTCGATCAGTAATTAATTTAGAAAAGAGCAACGTATAAGATGGTTTTTGAATACAAACCATCATCTACTCTCCTTTTAGAATATAATTTATATACGTGAAGGCGTCATATAAGTGGATTTTTAGTACTTTAGAAGACTGTTTATACCCAATAACCGTCATATTTAATATTTCAAGAGACTATTAGACGACGGTTCATACTTAACACCGTCCATTAATCTCTTATAAGATGACTGTTTTATACTTAAAAATTGCCTTTCATAATCGTTTACAAGACGGTTTTCAGTTTGCATAAAGGACGGTTTATAGGAAACACCGTCATTTGTAATGTTTAAAGAAGATGGTTAAGATTAAAAATAGTCCTCTTACGAAATATTAGAGGTCGGTTTTAAATAAAAAACCGTCTTATTCATCTACATATAGGTGTAAGACCAAGTAAATAAGAGGACGGGTAAAAAACGTCTTCTTAAGGAATCAGAATAGACGACACTTGTATATACGATGGCAAAATAACCGTCTTCTGAAACATTTTAACCGTCTTCTAAAATGTTTTTTCTTGTAGTGATTATATATATATATATATTGTGAACGAAATTTAAATTAGTGTCTCCAAATGATTGGAAGATCTGTGGACAAAAAGAAAAATGCAAAAGAAGTACAACGGTTGAGTATTTTAATAGCCAATAATAGATGCTCTACATTATAATCAAGATCACGATATGGTTATGATTAATCATATACTTATCTTAATTTATCGATATATATACACATATATATTGTGAAAAACAGAAAATAAATTACTAGCACTAAACTACTAGCACTCCTAAAATAAACATAAGTTTGTTTGTTATCACATCAATACTATTGAAGGTGACCTAATATACAAACTTCTATATAGCTAGGTAACGAACATATATAAGCACATATATATTTGAAACGCTCTAATATTGTTTCTTTTTTTTTTCTTCTTCTTAATTTAAACTTCAAATTTAATAAAAAGCAGGTTGGTATATTTTTCTACGATATAGATTGGCTTTAAGCGTATTTGGCCTTCCGTCTCACCTGTTTTTTTTTTTCATATGTGATCAGTGCGAAACAACTACCACAGGCAAAACTAAACTAGCTAACTTGATAAATATATGTTATTTCTCTCTTCAAACCCTTTTTTTATATGTCACTAATTATCTAAAATTCTCTTCGTAATCGTGTGATTTATTTTGGAAAAATTCTACTGCTAGTATTTTTTAGGATTGTTCATTTTCATGTCTTAAAATTCTAAACTACAATTGTCTTAAAATATCCTAATAATTATGCTAGATTGGTTTTTGAGGATTTAAAATGAAAATAATTTTGTTTGAGTGTCTGAGACTATTACTCGGTTCTTCATCAACCAAACTTACACGAAAATCAATCAAATTTACATGATCATCAACCAAAATCAACCAAGTTTACACGAACATCAATTATGTTTCAGAGTATACACAGACAACCAGAGTAACATGAATATAAACCAAATCGACCAGAATATATACAAACAACCAGAATTACACGAACATAAACCAAATCGACCAGAATATAAACAAACAACAAGAATTACACAAACATAAACTAAATCAACTAGAATATATACAAACAACCAGAATTACACGAACAACAAACAAATATACAAGTTTGGACCAACAACAGGAACAAAAAACCAACCAATTAAACGAACATAAACCAAACCTAAACTGAAAACAAAAATACTTATCAGAATCGATGACAAGAAAAAAGAGACGGACACTCGTACGGTGACTAGAGATGGGCTCCAGTTCGGGGGAAGAGGTGGCCGGGGAAGCCAGGAGGTGAAGAGGCAGGAGTCATGAAGAGGCCGGGGGAGTCGGGAGGCAAAGAGGCCGCGAAAGGAGAGACAGGAGGCAGGAGAGGCGAGGCGGCGGCCGGCGTGAGATAGAAGTAGGCGCCGGCAGGAGAGGCAGGAGTCACGAGTGCGAGGCAGAGGCTGGCGCTGGAGGGAGAGACGAGAGTCGCGACTGCGAGGCAGAGGCAGATGCCGGCGAGAGAGGTAGGAGTCGCGAGGCAGAGCGAGTATCGGAGTTTGAGGTGGGAGTCGTGACTTGCGAGGCAGAGGCGAGCGGCGGCGGGAGAGGCGGGAGTTGCAAGGCAGAGGTGGGAGTCTTGAGGCAGAGGCGGGCACCGGCGGTAGTCACGAGCCAGAGGAGATGGGGGAAAAGCTGGAGAGTGCAGAAGGGCGGCGGGAACGACAATGTTGTGAGGAAACCGTGGGAGTCTAGGGTTCGTTTTACTGTTCTTAGAAGTAGGAGAAAGAGCGAGAGTGAGAACGAGAACGATTGATTTTAAAGTGAATCGGTTGAGAGAGATTGAATAGAATTAAGATTTGAAGATAAACAAACAGGGGAAAGAAAGAAAGCGATGGTGGTTACTGGTTATTGGCTCCGAAAATCATTCTTAATATTTTTAGTGAGCCCTAAATCGTAATAAAGTGAAGAAGCCCACACTAATCGGACCAAATTGCTGTGAATCCTAACTTTTTTTTTTTATTTTTTATAATAAGGTTGTGAATCATAATGGTCATATTATTGTTGCCACAAAAATATAGATTCTTATTCATTTTTTTCTTAATTAAAAGTAATAAAAATATTTATTTAAAAAAAATAAAAATATTTCTTTTATTTTACGGGGGAAAAATAACATCTCTTTTTTATTTGAAAAAAAAATCTCTCTTAAACAACCAGAAGACGGTTATAAAAAACCGTCTCGGTTTTAATTAACAATAATAGAAGACGACTCCCAAAAAATGTCGTCTAAACTTTCATGCTATATGCTTTTTTTAGGCGGATTTAATGAAAGCCGTATAATTTAATAATTTATTATAGAGGATGGTTAGTTAGAAACAATCTTTTATATGCTTAATATAAGAGATGCTTTTTAAAAACCGTATTCTAAAATACTCCCCATTTCGTTAAGAGGACTGTTCTTAAACTAACCATCATTTATTAAAATTATGCTAGTATTTTCTATTATATAATTTGTAGTAGTGTAACTGGTATTTTGGCACGCAAAATGAGACAGCCAACCAGATGTTTTTCGGACCTGCGAAGAGCTTACCCAGCCTATTTCGACCCTTCCAAAACCAATGGTGAGGTCATGTTCATCAAACAACAACCACAACACGTCCAATTTCATCAATAAAATTCTAAACTTCAAACTGAAATTAAACACTCAGCGAGCATCAGATCAGAGAAATTCTTGAGGACTTTTGCTGCTCACGACACCCTCTACAAAACCCCTCAAAAAATTTCAGATTTGGAGGCCGGCGGTAGCCGGCGACGGCGCGACGCAGAGGGCGACGGCGGTGCGCGATTTTTGGTGAATTCTAGCAGTTTTCGATGGCAAACCACCATTCAAAATGTTCTTCTCGTCAAGAGCTTTCCAACGGTACCAAGTATGTGTCAATCGGACACCGTATGAGAAAGTTATGGGCGTTTGAGTTTTTAGAAAATTTTGAAAACAAAAGAAGAGAGAGAGAGAGAGAGAGAGAGAGAGAGAGAGAGAGAGAGATAGAGAGAGAGACGAAGACAGTAACGGGGAAGGGGAAAAGAAAAGGAAAAAGTAAAAGAAAAAAGAAAAGAAAAAGGAAAAAGGAAAAGTGATGTTATGGGTTTGTGTAATATTTAATTTATGAACCAATATAAACCAAAAATTATACAAATACCCACCAAAATTATTTTATTTGTACCAAAAATTCTTGTAATAATTTAATATTTTTGAGGACTTTACAAACCTCTCCCCCTTAAGAAATTTCGTCCCCGAAATTTGATTACAACAAGACTCAGAACAAGAAAGAGTATTTCTCTCTCATCTCAGATTCTAACTCCCAAGTCGCCTCTTCAACTCCGTGGTACTGCCACAGCACCTTCACCAGAGAAATCTCTCGACGACGCAAAATCTTGACTTTTCGGTCCAAGATCATGATCAGTTGTTCCTCGTATGTCAAGTCCTCCCGGAGGGGTATCTCCGTCCTCATGATGACTTATGACAGGTCAGGCTCGTACTTCCTTAACATGGACACGTATAACACATTATGAATGTCTGATAGGTGAGGAGGTAGGTCGAGATGATAGGCAAGTGGTCCCACTCGCTCTATTATCTCGAATGGACCCATGAACCGAGGAGCCAACTTTTCTTTAATTCCAAAACGAGTGACGCCACGCATAGGACTGACCTTCAGAAAGACAGTCTCCAACTATGAATTCCAATAGTCGTCATCGTCTATCAGCATAACTCTTTTGCCAACTTTGGGCCGTCTTAAGCTGTCCACGGATTATTTGGACAGTCTCAGTGGTGTTCCTAATGTAATCAAGCCCAAGAGTAATGTGATCTTCATGCTCGGCCCAACAAAGAGGTTATCGACAGGGTCGACTATACAACGCCTCATATGGTGTCATACCGATGCTGGCTTGGTCATCGCTCTCATGTAGGATAGCTCCTCTCAATACAGGATCTGCGGCTACTACAAGCCGTCCCTTAAAGAGAAGGAATCCATCGGCGCCCAATTGCCATCCATCCAGTTGTTCACCCTGTTGAAGCTGTTCCAGATTTGCTGTAACTCCTTATCTTGCCACTGACTCTGTTTCACTTGTAGTACTGTCGATGGAACCGCTATCACAATGTAGGCACAAGCTCTGTATTAATCTTCATAGTACTCCAGATTGTAATCTCCGATCGCAATAGAATTCTTCGAAGAGTCGAGTGCAAGACACGCCATTAATCCATGGCTCTTCCTGCTCAGAGCATCTGCCACTACATTGGCCTTGCCCAGATGATACTGAAGGGTAAAATCATAATCCACCATGTACTCGGCCCATCTTGGCTGTCTCAGATTCAAATCCATCTGAGTAAAACAGGTACTTGAGGCCACGTCCAATTTCATCAATAGAGTTCTAAACTTCAAACTGAAATTAAACACTCACCGAGCGTCGAATCGGAGAAATTCCTGAGGGCTTTTGCTGCCCACGTCGCCCTCTATAAAACCTCGAAAAATTTCAAATTTGGAGTCCGGCGGCGGTAGGCGACGGCGGCGAGGCGTAGGGCAACGGCGGCGAGGCAGAGGGCGACGGCGGCGAGGCAGAGGACGGCAGCGGCGCGTAATTTTCGGTGAATTCCAACACTTTCCAACGGCAAACCACCGTTCAAAATGTTTCTCTCGTCAAGAGCTTTTCAACGGTACCAAGTATGCATCAATCGGACACCGTATGAAAAATTTATGGGCATTTGAAATTTTGGAGAATTTTGAAAACAAAAGAGGAGAGAGAGAGAGAGAGAGAGAGAGAGAGAGAGAGAGAGAGAGAGAGAGAGAGAGAGAGAGAGAGAGAGACTGTAACGGGGAAGGGGAAAAGAAAAGGAAAAAAGAAAAAGAAATAAGAAAAGAAAAAGGAAAAAGAAAAGGTGATGTGATGAGTTTGTGTAATATTTATTTATGGACCAAAATAAACCAAAAATTGTACAAATGCCCACCAAAATTATTTTCTTTGTACTAAAAATTCTTGTAATAATTTAATATTTTTGAGGGCTTTACACGTACGGCCTTGGTAAAAGATCCTCATCTGAGCGTTGAGGACTTCTTTGAAGATGAGCAAGGGGATCTGACTCCTCCGGAGTTAGATGCTCCACCGAAGCTGACTCCACTAGCTTCAGCACTGACCCAACCTGCGGCTGGGCCAGCACGCTCCGCGAAGAACCGGTTCTTTCGGCCCCGAAGACACCGACGGTAGAATCCTCGAAGAAGATTCTACTGAAGTCCCCAAGAATCCATTGGAGGACTTCGTGGTTCCTCCAATCAGGACTCCTTATGGCGAGTGGTCCTTTAATCCATCGAGGTCGTACCCCTAGATCGCTGATCTCAGTCCCATGCTGGATGAGATTTGGTCTGAGGAGATCTTCCAGAAGTTATCCAAGGAGCCATTCCAAGCCGACAACTGAGAGGGATTGCGAATACTCTCGAGGGTAAGACTTCTTATTTTCTCTGAAAATTTATGTCATAGATTCTCAATCCTAACCTCATCAAATGATACAGGCACTGCTCACGAACTTTCTTTACTCCCGAAAGACGGAGGCCACCTTAGCTAAGGGTCAAGAAGCCTACCTCCAACTTTGCGACGAAAACAAGAGGCTGGTTGCGCAGCATGCGGAGGCTAATGTCACTTTGGACAAGGCAACTAAAATCGTGGCCTTCTTAGTCGAGACGATAAGAGCGAGGGCAAGTTGTTCCAGCTTAGGATATCTAAGTTCGGCGTCTAGGAGGCGCTTGCTCATATAATACACCGGCGCTTGCACTCCAGCAACTTTCTTGACGAGCACCGAACTAACTGCATGCTCCGAAACCGCGAGGTAAGTGAAGAGCTTCTCTCATGATAATGGCTTCACCAAAATCGGGCGTACCCAAGATAGACTTTGAGCTCTTGGAAGGCTAGTTCACATTCCTTGGTCCAAACGAACTCTTTACAGCCCCGGAGAACGTTGAAGAAGGGGAGACACTTGTCAGTTGAACGAGAGACAAACATGTTCAGTGCAGCGATGCACCCAGTGAGTTTCGACTTCTTTTCCTCTCTGAGGGGACTCTATGTCAAGGATGGCTTGAATTTTTACGGGTTAGCCTCGATTTCTCGTTGACTTACAATGAAGCCTAAGAACTTTCCAGCTATGACTGCGAATGTGCACTTGTTCAGATTGAGCATCATCTTTGTTTGTCGAAGGATGGAGAATGTCTGATCTAAATGCGCGACATGATCCTGAATCTTCGAACTTCGACCAGCATATTGTCGATGTAGACTTCCCTCGAGACTCTTAATAGCTCCGCAAATATCTTGTTCACCAACCTTTGATACGTCGCCCCTACATTCTTCAAACCGAAAGGCATGACTTTGTAGTAGTAAAGTCTACGATCGGTGACGAATGCAGTGTGTTCCCCGTCTCGGTGGAACATGGGGATCTGGTTGTACCCCGAATATGAGTCCATGAAGCTGAGAAGTTCATGACCCGCAGTTGCGTCAATTATCTGCTCTATTTAGGCCATCGGGAAACTGTCATTCGGACAGGCCTCGTTGAGTTTGGTGAAGTCCACGTAACATCTCCATCTTCCGTCCGGCTTCGAGACCAGAACAGGATTCGAAACCAAGGCCAGGTACTTTGCTTTGCGAATAAACCCGACCTTGATTAGCATATCGACTTCGTCTTTAAGAGCTTGGGCTTTCTCGGGATCGAGTGGTCTCCTCTTCTGCCATCGGATAGGGAACCGAGGATCGATATTCAGAACGTGGCACATAAGTTCGGGGTCAATCCCCTTCATGTCGCTGTGACTCCATGCGAACACGTCTCGATTATGCCGTAGGCAGGCGATAATAGCCTCGCATATTTCTGGACTTAGACAAGTCCCAGTCTTAACTTTGCGCATTGAGTCCGTGTTTTCGACCAGGCCCGTTGATTACTATTAGGCCGATTGTCGGGGGTCCAGTTCGTACTGGATCTCAGGAACCTCGATGATGAAGGCCTCATCACCGGCCAAATCTACTCCCCCGGTTGTCCGCTTTCCCTTCGAGTCTACGGGAGCCGATCTTACGCTCGTAGTGTAACACATCCGAGCTTCATATTGATTCTCCCGGATGACTCCGACGCCGCGGGGTATGAGAAACTTTAGGCAAAGATGATAGATCGAGAAAACTACCTTCATGGCCGCGAGGGTAGATGCCCAATGATGGCGTTGTAAGAAGATCTACCCTTAACCACCATGAAACTGAACATATTGGTCGACCTCCTCGGCTCTTCGCTAAACGACGCGGCCAATTCTATACTTCCCTCCGGGAAGATAGAATCTCCTGTGAAGCCGTGGAGTAGGCTCGCAACTGCTCGCAAGCTCTGGGGATTAATCCTCATATTCTCGAGGACGTCCAAGTACAGGATGTCTACTGAACTGCCGTCGTCAACAAGACAGCAATGGACCAAATGGTTTCTGATCATAGCTGGTATGACCAGGGGGTCATGATGCGGGAACCGGATGCCTTCGGCATCCGCTTCCGTAAACGAGAGTTCATTCACAATACTTCGAGAGGGTCGCAAAGTTTCCTTCGCGACTTGAAAAACACATCCAGAAGGCTTCTGTCGCACCTCCTGGGCATAGTTCTTTATTGATCGCTGAGATTGGCTCCTAGGATATGGGCCTCCTGTGATCGTATGGACCTTGCCCTCGATTTCTCTGTTGGGCGAGTTCCTCACTCCGCGGTCCGCATCTTGGCGGTAACCCGTGAGCTTTCCTCGACGGATGAGATACTCTATCTTATCCTTCAAATCAAAGCACGTCGCGGTCGTGTGACCGTTAGCATTGTGGAACAAGTAGAACTTGCCCTTGTGCATCTCCGGGATCTTCCCCTTCATTGGCATTAGGGGTCGAAAGTCAACCTCGCTCTGCAAGTTGACGAAGACCTCCTCGATCGAGGTGGTAAGATCATGGTACTTACTGTACCGTTGCTTACAAGTTTCGACCGTCTCATTACCCAGACCTGAATTGCGATGTCTTTTTTCATCGTTGGGCTGCTAGCTTCCTCCTGCGGGGGTCTCCGCAGGTCTCTTCTTCTCCTTCCATCGATCCCCTTCGGGGTTTCCTGAGGAAGTCTTCGCAGCCCCAGACTTCTTCAAAGTCAAGTCCTCGGCGTTGATGTAGTTCCTGGCCCAATCTAGAAAATCTGAGTATGTCCGTGGCGGTTTCTTATTAATAGAAAATGCGAACGGAGTATCCTCGGGAACTGCGGAGTTCGCGGCCAGCAGCAGGGCATCATCGGACAGATGCCTAACGTCCACCATGGCCTTGGTGAATCGCTTCAGCCATACCTGGAAGGTATCGTCATCCTTCTGCTTGACACAGGCGAGATATGCCAGATTCTTGAGGTGCCTCTGGCCCCCCCAAGAATTGCGAAGCAAACTTCACCCTCAGATCTTACCAACTCGCGATTGAGTTGGCTGGAAGTCGGTACCACCACCTGCGTACTTCACCCGCGAGAGTGGTATCAAACAGTCGGCACTTGATGACATCAGAATAGTGCGGGCCCACGAGGAATAAACCCCTAGGTAGTTAGAAGGATCCCCGGTCCCATCGAATAGGCTTACCTTCGGCAGCTTGAGTCGATCGGGGATGGGGGCATTGAGAAATTCTTCGGTCAGGGGAGTGAAAGCCCCGTCCAAAATACCCATCGCGGATAGTCCCGTCAAGGAGCCTTGGAGACATTCGATCTCTACAGGCGAGAAATCCTAGGTTAACAGGGTCTGTCTACTGGTGGCAGTGGTAGCTGATCTATCACGGAGTCGGTCAACCACCGGGTGTCGCGTGCCTCTGTCGTGAACCGTGGGTTGTGCGGGAGCATGCCTTGCTGGCTCTCGCAGAAGTGGGCCTAATCTGTCAAAGACAGACCCAGACTGGGTCAAATCCTCTTCTGTGTCGGGGGCTGGTAGCAAGCCTTCGGCTCGGACCACCGGCGACCGCGCACCTTCATTGCGGGCTGCGGGCTTGCCCCCTATCACATTTCTACGACTGCGGAGGTTACGGGTCTCAGCATCAAACCCGTCAGCGGAGTCTACTTCCTGGCCGGCCGTGGTGGTGCCTCTGGCAGCCACCTCGGCTGCTGCCTTCCCTCGCTCTGCCTGGAGCCGCGCTCGAAGCACACCCGTTTTCTCCGTGTTTGTAAGGAACAGCGGCTGACTTTGGTTTTGCACCAAAGTCTCCATTATACTGCTCATTCGTGCTATGAAATCCTCTATGCTCTTTAGTCTTTGCTCGAGCTGCTCTTGCTCGGAGGTCATAGGGCTCTTTTCATTACGTCTGGTCATTGGTGCCATTGATCTCCAATCAAGTGGGACGATGAAAACTGTTGGAAAACTGGAAAGAAAGGCAATGGGCCCTCCTTCTAGCACAAATCTGTTGGTGTGAATTTAAACCAACGACATGATCTGCACCTCTAGGGTGTGATGCGGCAATGAAAGATAAACTTTTTATCGAAATTCCTATCAGAAAAATAAACGAGAGATTTTTAAAGTGGTTCGACCCTCCTACGGAGTAATAACTTACGTCCACTGATAATTATATTACGAGTAAGAATTTTCGACGAAACCCTTCTCCGGTTCTCTTATTCCCCTTTTATAGTTGAGGGATTAAGGTTTGGAGAAGAACAGGCATAACGCCCGATCCCCTAAATCTCAGGAGTAATTATTGAAATAAATGTGCAGTTATTAAGCGGTTATCACTACATAAAGACTTCGAAATTGAATATCTTAAACAGTTATATCAATCGCGAGTCTCAGTAGCAAAAAAAAATCGCGAGTCTTACAAACTTAACTACAGAACATCCCACGATCGAGGCTAGAAAAGCGAAACAGAAAGAAACGCCTAAACTAATACGTGTGGACTTCATCTTTGATTGGGAATCACCAGCTTCGCTGTTCGAGCCCTCTGCCTTGAGTGAAATCCTTACTTCCTATCCGAGGCTAGTTTCGCAAGGTTGGATCTTCTTCGATGATCCGCTGCCTTCTTGTCCGTCAATCCTTCTCCGAAGGTACTTATCATAAAATCGACATTACCTTTGGTGGTATTTTTTCTGCTCATCATCGTAGGAGTAAGGTCGATGATCATCTTCGATGATTCTCATCCAGTCTTCGTCCGGGAAAAACTCCCGTGATGACGTGACATTCCTTTCCTTTCGGAAACGAGGGTTTGTGCTCGTATCAAATGTGTCTCGGAGGCTTCGCCCCCGAAGCTATATTAGCTGACGAAAAATCACTCATAACAAATACTATTAGAAAAAAATACAATATACACATTTCTTGCAAGAAAAGGTTGATTAACTAACCTAAAGATATTGTACACTGCACATATTTGTTTATAAGAGTAGTGAAATCTAACTATTTTAGTATTGATCATATTCTTGTTAATAACTTCTCTTAAAGTCCCATCAGCGCATTCTAAAAATTTAAAAAAAAAACGAATTACATATGTAACAATAAGAGAGAATTACATTAGAAAAAAACGAGAAATACCATTAAAGACAATAGACACAAATACTATTACAAAAAAAATAAAATATACACATCTCTTATAAAAAAAGGTTGATTAACTAACCTAAAGACGTCGAATACTGCACATCTTTGTTTTTCAGAGTAGTGAAATATGAATATTTTAGTATTCATCATATTCTTGTAAATAACTTCTCTCAAAGTCCCAATCACCGCACCCTAAAAATTTATAAATGAAAAAAAAAATACATCTATTACGATAAAAGGGACTTTCATCTCTTTTAAAGGTATTTACCTTTGGATAGACAAATCGCTATAGCATTTTCTTTCAAGAGATTCGACAACCCATTCATTGTACAAGACCCTTCCCTCGCGCTCTAATATTCGAAGAAAAGACCGTTAAAAATACTTTCTAACATTGTAAATACTATTAGAAAAAAATGCAATATACTCATCTCTTTCAAGAAAAGGTTGATTAACTAACCCAAAGAAGTCGAACACTACATATCTTTGTTTATTGTAATAGTAAAATTCGACTATTTTACATCTCTAACAATAAAAGAGAATTACATGAGGAAAAAATGAAAAAAGCAATTAACGACAATAAATACAAATACTATTAAAAAAATACAATACACACATCTTTTATAAGAAAATATTGATTAACTAACCTAAAGATGTCTAACAGTACACATATTTATTTATTAGAGTAGTGAAAGCCGACTATTTTAGTATTCATCATATTCTTATCAATAACTTCTCTCAAAGTCCCCCATCACCGCACCATAAAAATTTATGAATATATAAAAATAAAAAAATTACATCTTTAACAATAAAAGAGAATCACATCGATTACAAAGGTATTTACCTTTAGCTGGAAAAAATCATTATAACATTTTCTTTCATGAGATTTGACAATCCATCCATTGTACAAGACTTGCGTTTTAATATTCTACGAGAAAGCTAATTAAAAATTCTTCTACATATTACAAATACTATTAAAAAATGTAATATGCACTTCTTTTATAAGAAAAAATTGATTAATAAACACAAAGATGTCAAAATTTCGCGCATCTTTGTTTATCAGAGTAGTGAAATCTGACTATTTGACTATTGTTCATATTTTTATTAATAACTTTTCCAAAAGTCCCCATAACCGCACTAAAAAAATTTATAAATATAAAAAATAAGAATAACAATTGTAACAATATAAGGGAATTACATCAGTTTCAAAGGTATATACCTTTGGATGGATAAAATCGCTAAAGCATTTTCTTTACAAAGATTTGACAACAAATCTATTGTACAAGACTATTACCTTACACTCTAATATTCTACGAGAAAGACTGTTAAAAAGTCTTCCCAACATTATAAATACATTTAAAAAAAATGTAATATGCACATCTTTTACAAGAAAAGGCTGATAAACTAACTCAAAGATATCGAACACTGCACATATTTATTTATTCGAGTAGTGAAATTCAACTATTTTAGTATTTATCATATTCTTGTTAATAACTACTCTTAAAGTCCCATCAGCGCAAGTTAAAAATTTAAAAATATATATAAAAAAACAAGTTACATCTGTAACAATAAGAGGGAATTACATTAGAAAAAAAACGAGAAATATAGTTAAAGACAATAGACACAAATACTATTAGAAGAAAAATACAATATATACATCTCTAGCAAGAAAAGGTTAATTAACTAACCCAAAGATGTCGAATACTGCACATCTTTATTTATTAGAGTAGTGAAATCCGAATATTTAAATATTGATCATATTATTGTCAATAACTTCTCTCAAAGTCCCTATCACCGCACCCTAAAGATTTATTAATATAAAAATAATAATTACACCAATTACAATAAAAGGAAATTACATATGTTTTAAAGGTATTTACCTTTGGATTGAAAAATCGCCCATGTATTTTCTTTTAAGAGATTCGACAATCCATCTATTGTACAAGATCCTTCCTTGGCGCTCTAATATTCTAAGAAAAGATCGTTAAAAATTCCACCCAACATTATAAATACTACTCAGAAAAAATA
Organism: Boehmeria nivea var. tenacissima; assembly: GCA_018132145.1. NCBI lineage: Eukaryota > Viridiplantae > Streptophyta > Magnoliopsida > Rosales > Urticaceae > Boehmeria > Boehmeria nivea. Next base: position 1,927,373 of record CM030878.1, read on the forward strand.
TAATATACACATCTCTTTCAAGAAAAGGTTGATTAACTAACCCAAAGATGTCGAACACTGCACATCTTTGTTTATTATAGTAGTGAAATTCGACTATTTGACATCTCTAACAATAAATGAAAATTACACTAGGGAAAAACGAATAAAGTAGTTAACGACAAATAAACAAAAATATTTTCAAAAAAAATACAATACACACATCTTTTGCAAGAAAATATTGATTAACTAACCTAAAGATGTCTAACAATACACATCTTTATTTATTAGAGTAGTGAAAGCGGATAATTTTAGTATTTATCATATTCTTGTCAATAACTTCTCTCAAAGTCCCCCTCACCGCACCCTAAAAATTTATAAATATAAAAAAAATGAATTACATCTTTAACAATAAAAAGGAATTACATCGGTTGCAAATGTATTTACTTTTGGATGGAAAAAATCGCTATAATATTTTCTTTCCAGAGATTTGACAATCCATTGTACAAGACCCTTCCCTTACGTTATAATATTCTACGAGAAAGCCCGTTAAAAATTCTTCTATACATTACAAATACTATTAAAAAAAATGTAATATGCACATCTGTTACATGAAAAAAATGATTAACAAACACAAAGATGTCAGAATACTGCGCAACTTTGTTTATCACGGTAGTGAAATCTGACTATTTTAGTATTGTTTATATTCTTTTCAATAACTTCTCTCAAAGTCCTCATAATCGCACTCAAAAATTTCGTAAATATAAAAAATACGAATAACAACTGTAACAATATAAGGGAATTACATCAGTTTCAAAGGTATATACTTTTGGATAGACAAAATCGCTAAATTATTTTCTTTACATAGATTTGACAACCTATCTATTGTATAAGACCCTTACCTTGTACTCTAATACTCTAACATTGTAAATACTATTAAAAAAAGTTGATTAGCTAACCCAAAGATGTCGAACACTGCACATATTTATTTATTAGAGTAGTGACATCAGACTATTTTAGTATTGATCATATTTTTGTTAATAACTTCTCTCACAGTGCCCATCTCCGCTAGGGGTGGCAATTTGGGTCCGGATATGAGACACGACACGAGTACGACACGAAATAAACGGGTCTGGGTCCACCCTTAATGGGTCTGGATCTTAAACGGGTCGACACGATTAACACGATAATTAAATGGGTGAACATGACACGAACACGAAGACACGATTAAGAACGTTAAGACACGATTAATAAATAATTTTTAATATTTATATATATCTTCTTTAATTTTATATTCATTCTTATAAAATAGAACAACATATTTTGTTGATTTAGTCATGTTATATATTTTGTTGATTGGTTTTGTTCTTTTTTTCTTTATTGGACATACAGTCTTGTTAGTTTTGTTATTTTTTCTATATATTGAATTATCTTTTTATTTTAATTTAGGTCATAAATGAGTTTAAAATTTAAATGAGTCGTATATGGATTGTAATACCATTAATATCTATTTATCATTAAGATACGATTATTAAATGGGTCTTAATGGGTCGTTAATGGATAACATGACAAGACACGACACGACACGATAAGTAAATACTACTAAATGGGTTGGGTCGGGTCTGGGTCCAAAAAAAGGTCAACACGATAAGACACGACACGAACACGACACGAGACACGAATTGCCACCCCTAATCTCCGCACCCAAAAATTTGTAAATAAAAAAAACGAATTATATCTGTAACAATAAAAAGGAATTTTATCAGTTTTAAAGGTATTTACATTTGGATGGACAAAATCGATACAGCATTTTCTATTCAGAGATCTAAAATCCCATCCATTGTACAAGACCGTTCCTTTGCGCTCTGATATTCTACGAGAAATACCGTTAAAAATTCTTTCCAACATTGTAAACACTAGTAGAAAAAATGCAATATACACATCTCTTGCAAGAAAATAATGATTAACTAACCCAAAGACGTCGTAAACTGTACATCTTTATTTATCAAAGTAGTGAAATCTGACTATTTTAGTATTGATTATATTCTTGTTAATAACTTCTATAAAAGTCCCATCACCGCACTAAATTTTTTTTTAAAAAAAATGAATTACATCTTTAATAATAAGAGTGAATTACATTAGAAAAAAAATGAGAAATGCCGTTAAAGATAATAGACACAAATACTATTAGATGAAAATACAATATACACATCTCTTGCAAGAAAATATTGATTAAATAACCCAAAGATGTCGAACACTGCACATCTTTGTTTATCAGAGTAGTGAAATCCGACTATTTTAGTATTCATCATATTCTTGTAAATAACTTCTCTCAAAGTCCCCATCACTGCACCCTAAAAATTTATAAATATATATATAAAAAAAAGAATTACATCTGCTACAATAAAAAGAAATTACATCTATTTTAAAAGTATTTGCATTTGGATGGAAAAATAGTTATAGTATTTTCTTTTTAGAGATTCGATAACCTATCCATTGTTCAAGACTCTTTCCTTGCGCTCTAATATTCTAAGAAAATACCGTTAAAATTTTTTCCAACATTGTAAATATTATTAGGAAATAATATAATATTCACATCTTTTTCAAGAAAAGGTTGATTAGCTAACCCAAAGATGTCAAATACTGCACATCTTTGTTTATTATAGTAGTGAAATTCGACTATTTTACATCTCTAACAATAAAAAGAAATTACATTAGGGAAAAACGAAAAAGACTGTTAACGACAATAAACACAAATACTGTTGATGTAATTTTTCGCAACAACTAACACGTGTAAAATAACGTGAAAAACAAAAATAAATAATGAAGAAAATAGCAAAGAACGATTTGGCTAAGGTTTGAGAGTAATCGAGTGTTATTCTCTGAGTGTTATTCAATGTGTCTTTCTTTTTGTACTCATTGGCTATTTATAGTAACTTTTTAGTAACATTTTTCCCTTTATTATAGGTTCAGCGAAGCGCGGCGAATTCGGGACGAGCGGACGGCATGCGGCTGCTCACATGGGAGCCAGGTGGCAGGCGGCCGCCCACACGGGATCTGGGCGGCGGGCGACTGCCACACGTCGGCGGGTGGCCACCTCACGGGTGCCGGCCGACCGTCACACGGGCACGGGCATGCGATCGACACTGGTGCCTTGCCATGCGCGCGTTGGCGCGCTGTTCCTCGTCCATGGACGCCGCGTGCGCGACGCGCTGTTAGTCAGCCAAGCGTGCGGTTGGCACGTTGTTGCCTAGCCGTGTCGTGCGGGTGCCTTCTTGGTCCTCTGATGTCGTCCTTACTTGGGCTTTCTGACGAACCGACTTCTTGCTAATTTTCTAAACTCGAAATCTTTTAGGCCATCGGCTTCGGACAAATTTGGGCCCAACATCAGCCCCTCAATTTTCGTGTAGCACTTGTCGCTCTAAGGAAACTAAGAGGATTTTTTTTGCTACCTATAGTAGGTCTTTGTAACCTACCCGTAGTAGGTCTTTTATTGCGTACTCGTAGTAGGTCTTTGTTACCTATCAGTAGTAGGTCTTTTGTTGCCTATCCGTAGTAGGTCTTTTTCATTGCCTACCCGTAGTAGACCTTGTTGCCTACACGTAGTAGGTCTTTTGTTGCCTACCCGTAGTAGGTCTTTGTTACCTATCAATAGTAGGTCTTTTGTTGCCTACCCGTAGTAAGTCTTTTTCATTGCCTACCCGTAGTAGGTCTTTGTTGCCTACCCGTAGTAGGTCTTCTGTAGTGCCTATCCGTAACAGGTCTTTTTGTGCCTACCCGTAGTAGGTCTTTTTTGGTGCCTACTCGTAGTAGGTCTTTTTGTGCCTACTCGTAGTAGGTCTTTTTTGGGTGTCTACTCGTACTAGGTCTTTTTGTGCCTATCCGTAATAGGTCTTTTTTTTGTTTTACGGCGCACGAGGCAACTTCTGGCGAAGCGCAAGAACATAAGCGACGTCACAGATGGCTCATAGCAGCGGCGCGCGGCAGTGCATATACGGCGCACGATGGAGATTTGTTTTTTTTTTTTTTACATCTTTTACTGATTGTGGGCGTCGCAGCGTCCTATGCGAACTCGATGTTACTTTTTTTTGTTTCTTACTTTCTACTGCCTCAGTTTCACATGCCCGTTTCTTTTCACCTTTGTATTCTTGTCGAGTTTGAAGGTAATCGTCGACTTTAATATATTCATGCATGCAGGTGAGGAATTCATTGAACGTTTTGGGTTCTTTCCGAACCATTGACCTCAATAGCTCGCCTTTTTGTAAATCTTTCCGTCAGGTGGCAATGGCATATCCGTCAGTAAACTTCTCTAAGTTGTTGATCTCCTCGGTAAATCGTCGGATGTGGCCCTTCAAGCTCTCATTCTCCCCCTTCTGCACTGACCATAGGTAAGTCTTGTCGTTCTTGTGCATCTTTTAGCCGATAAACCGGCTCACAAACTCTGCCCTCAATTGGCCGAAAGAGGCTATCGACCTTGGTTGGAGGCTATGAAACCACTCTAATGCAACTCCCGTTAACGTAAGCCCGAATGCCTGTCATTTGATGTTAGGTCTCGCTCTTTGTACATTCATCCATGTGCGGTAGCTTTCGAAGTGGTTGATCGGGTCCATCAATCCTTCATACTGCTTCATGACCGGCATCTTAAAGTCTTCAGGAAATGGCTCAGCCAAAACTTGTTCTGTGAAAGGGGATTCGATTTCCCCGATTATGTCGTGCGTCCCGTGTTCTTTGCGTATTAGTTGGTGCACGACCTCTTCCAAATTCTCCACAAGGGCACCAGCCAGAGCCTGAATGACGGCTTGGGCTGCAGACGTGCGCGACACTCTGCTATCTTGAGGATTGGCGTCGATTCTCCCTGAGGCAGACTGGCGGCTAAGTGCGGGGTTTGGTCCTAGCCGGGCAAGGGCTCCTACCCATCGTTGGTTTATGTGGTCATAGAGATCTTCTATACTTCCAATCACATCAGGAGTCCAGGTGTTATCCATCTCGTCTTCGTCTTTAGCTTCGAGTCGGTCGAAGACGGAGACTCGAGTACCTTGGGATCTTCCACTCGTCCTGCTTTGTGATTCTTTTGGATTCCTCGCGTGTTGAGCCGCTTGATCACCACAGGCCGCTTGGGTCGGGTCTTGACCTCCGTGGCCAATCAAGTTGTCTTGCGCGCTGGGGTCTTGACCTCCATGGCCGATCAAGTTGACCTTCGCCCGCTTGATCACCACAGGCTGCTGGAGCGGCTTGAGCGTTCATCATTGCAGCGACGAACTGTGCCATCATGTTTGACAGATTCAATACTACGCCTTCCAACCTGTCGATTCGTCAGGTGACGGGCAGGGGGTTTTTCGATGTCTATGGACGGCGTGGTCGGCCTCTTCCTCGGGGGGCAGAATGAGCTTCAGTCTCCTTCTCCAAGTGCACAGAATGAGCTTCGCCCACCATTGTTCGATAATTGATTGAGATTTGTCGTGAAGTGTTGAAAATTACTGGGTAGACCTCGGGACGGCTAATCACACAAGGCCCTCCTTCTAGCGTCAAAATGTTGATGCAATTTTTTCGCAACTAACACGTGTAAAATAACGTGAAAAATAAAGACAAATAATGAAGAAAATAGCAAAGAACAATTTGGCTAAGGTTTGAGAGTAAATGAGTGTTATTCAACATGTCTTTCTTTTTGTAATCATTGGCCATTGAACGACCGGCGCATGTTCTGCTGTGGAGTTTATCCTTGCTTCAAAAAGCCTTGTTTTCGTGCTTCTTTGCCTCGATTTCCGTGCGTCTTATCAACTCATCTGTACACTCAAGAAACTTGTTAAAATACATAAAACTTGAGGAAATTACAACAATTCAATATGGAAAGTGCGATATATGAGTGAGTATATTGCTCACTCATCACACCCCCAAACTTAAACTGTTGCTTGTCCTCAAGTAACAATTAAGCATTATTCTGATTTTATGACTCATGATTCTTTTCCTAACAATGAATGAATAGTTAAACTAAAACTGAAATCAAAACAGAATACGAATCTAACTCGAAATCCAGTTTCTCCGTAATGCCTGGCATGTGATAATTCTCAGGGACAATTGTCAGTTCCTTGCTACATCAAAGCCCTCGCAACCAACTATAGATTCAACAAGTTAAGCTTATCTCGAAAATGGTCATTCAGAAGTGTCTGTGTGCTTTATTTCTCCCTTTTATCTAATTAACTTTTGCACGCGTTCGGAGTCTTAATTTTTCACAATGAAGAGGAACACCATAAGCCCAACTCTGACGCTAATCTCCACTAATTTAGAAGGCAATTAACTGAGAATCAAAAGGACTTTATTAGCTTGTAATGTTACGGCCTCGGCTAAGGTATGTCGAAGGATATTTTTAGGCTCAAGAGTTCACTTGGATTCAAAAGTTTCGACATTAACACCCTTGACTTCCATTTACCCCGTTTTTGACAAACATGCTTCCTCCCCCAAACTTCGTCTACATTGCCCTCGAATGTTTTGGAATTGATGGATACACCTGATTGAATTTCTTTCTTTTCTTTCACTTTCTTTTTTTTTTCTTTTTCTTTTTTTTTAAGTAATATGATAGACATAGGTGATCCGTCGCTTTAAGGGCACGTTGAACTAAGCTTGGAAGTCATCATTACTCCTACTCACAATGTTTTTGAACTACAAATCCCGGTGAACAAGGTGAATGTGATAGAAACATGGCTGGTGGATGCTTAATTGATAACATTCGGTATGATTTTGAATAACAATGGATATAGGCTCAAAGTCGGGTGCAATGGTGGATGCAACAAGGTAGGTTATTTAAGCTCAAACGGTCCAAAAGAATGCCTTAATCATTTTCTCAAGTTATTGCCACTAAGATTTCGCCTCGACAACTTCAAGGTTGGGTTCTAGCAATCTCAAACAAATGTTATAAAAAGAACTCCTACCGCATACATTTATCAATCAGACTCAGGGAGAAGATAAATATCGTGCAAAATATGAAACAACCAAATTCTAAGTTTGCTAAACATGTCAAGTTCACAGAAGGAGGAAGACTTACGACATAGCATAGGACTCGACTTCATGCCAGTCCTCATCATCGAATCATGCCATAACACTAAATAAGAAAACACTGGATAACTCATTAGAACGTAGGTTTATGTGAATATATAACCGAAAATACAAAAATAAACCTAATGACAGAAAATAAACCTAAAGACAGAAAATAAATCTAAGGACAGAAAATAAATCTGCAATACATTAAAATGAAAAGGTAAGATAACTGATACTGCTCTCGTCTGCGCGCTGGTAATGAGTGAAGGCACACCCCCAAACTTGAGACAGACAGTGTCCGCACTGTCGCTACTGAATCATAGGGAGGATGCCTATTCCGGCCACGAACCCCAGCCGTCCGCGGAATCGTCGACCGTCCGCTCGGGAGATGGGCTGCGATAGGCATCGAGAAGATATGCCGGGAATGGCTCCACGGGCTGATACGGGAGTGCGGTCTCGAGATCCTGCACGTGTCGTGCTAAGTCAAGATGGCGTTGCTGTAAGTCGAACACGTGCCGTAGAAGACGATCCTGCCCCAAAGTGAGCGTTTCAAAGCCGTGCGCCATCATCGTGGCGAGAGTGTCAAAGGAATGGGGCTCGGGTGTAGGCGCGCTCGAAGAAGACCCCTCCCCATGCTGCGTTTAACGACGCGACTGACACAGGTCTTGGCGCTGCTCGCGTACGTCATCAATGGCCGGGCCGTAGATCTGATCGCCAACAGGAGGAGCATGGCGAATCCGAGGGAGAACAGCCGGTGGTGGCGGCTCGGGTGGGCGATCAGGAAAAGGGACAAACCCATCCCATCCGGCTAGAGTGTACCGCCGGGCCACTGCTTGAATCTCATGAGGCTGTCATGATCAAACTTGGTAGGCCCAAGAGTCATCTCGGCATTGCTCATCGGTACGCCCGCACAAGTAGGTGATGAGAATGGCGTGTGGCAGCTTGATCTTGTTCTTGCCGAGGCTGGCTCGGTGGCAAATGGAGTCCTTGATGATGGTGGCGACATCGATAGACTGACCTGAGCAGATGCAGTACATGAGAAGAACGCGGTCAGTGGTGATCTCATAGTACTGGGATGTGGGAATGAGGTTGTGGCGGATGAAGTGGAACCAGGCGTGGGCAAAACGGTTGAAGACATTGGCTGGGACGTTGACAGGCCGGTCTAGATTGTTGATCGAATAAGTCCATCGGGCTCCGGGAAAGCCCATCTCTTGCAAAATTTGGTCATAGTCAGCACCCTGGTTCAGGAGTCGATGGAAGTCGTCATTGTCGACCGTCGGCAAATCAAATAGGCGTCTAATAGTGGCCGGACTAAAAGAGACGTCCTTCTCGCGAACCAAGACCATATTCCCGGGCCGATTGTAATGTGCATTGGCATAAAACTCTCGCACCACCACTACGTTAGCCGCGCACTTTTGCACACAGAGTTGTTGCCATCCTAACCGTTCAATTTGCTCAACCAAAAGTCCATCTGGTGGGTCGGCGCAAGGTGTGAATTCGCATTCGACGGCCGTGAGCTGGCCATCTTTCACAAACTGTTGATAGAGTTGCTCGGCATCCCGATTGACGAAAGATTGCTGGATGGAAGGGGCAGACTTCGAGACGAGTGCAGCGGGATCGCGGACTTTGCGCTTAAGCGGCATGTTGCGAGGGAGTAAAGAGGACGACCCACAACAAAAGAGGACGACCCACAACCGCTAACGTGGCCACAAACACCCACCAAACGTGTAAATACGGCCGCAACAGAAAAAACAATGCCGAAGCGGTACCTCGAGTGGCGCGGCTGTGTCACCGCGGGAGCAGAAACAACAGAGAGGCGGCTCGCGGGATGTGGAGGTGGGTACCGCAGATGGAATGCACTGTGGAGGAGTGTGGGACTGGAGGCACGAGGCTGCTCATGGGGAGAAGCGCGGCGGAGACAGAGCGGAGCGGCGCTCGGTGAAAAGCGCGGCGATGATTGACGGAGAGGCGGAACGGAGTGGCGGCGCGGCGCTAGTGAGGAACGCGGCGGAGCGAACTGGTGCGGCGCTTGTGGGGAGGAGCGCGGTGTGGAAATGCGGGTTGACGGCGAGAAGGGCAGCGGAGAGAAGAATGGCGGAGTGGCGCTCACTAGGATGAGCGCGGCGAAGAACGATGACGGAGTGGCACTCGTGGGGAGCGCGGCGAAGGTGGACTAGCGGGGCGGGGCAGAACGGCGCGGCGCGGGGGAAGAGCGCGGTGATGGTGGACTGGCAGAGCGGGGCGGCGCTCGGCAGGAGCGCGGTGGAGATGTGAGCTGACGGAGATAAGTGTGGCGAGGGTTACGGAGGGGCGCGGCGGAAGTGTCGCGAGAGAGAGAGAGGGAGTCGAGGGAAGAGATGAGTGATGAGTGAAAAGAGGCGTAAAGAACCCCTTTAACATCGCGCAAAACGCGCATTTTGTGGAACGGGCGGTCGATCGCCCCACTCTGGGCGAACGACCGCCAACCCTCAGCAGTCGTATGTAGGGAACCAGCCGGTCGATCGCCCCAATCTGGGCGAACGACCGGCGCTAGCTCTGTTTTTTTTTTCTTTCTGCAAAACTAAAAATAATATCAAATCCCAAAAGGTCATATATGAAAACCAACGTAAAATAAAAGATAAAATTTAAAAATCAAAATAGCGAGAACTAACAAAAACGGAGCAAAAAATAACTGAAATTAAGAAATAGAAACTAAAAATGAATGAAAGAAAACTCACTAACAGTCGGTTTGCCTCCCGACAAGCGCTACGTTTAACGTCCAGCTTGACTCGTTGTCTTCAAGCATCTTTAAGAATTGTGGTTGATGTCGGGCCGATTGGTTCGCCCGTGACATATGTCTTGACTTTTTGTCCGTTCACCTTGAATGACTCCCCCTCTTTATTGCTCAATTCAACATCGCCATGGGGATAAACCTTGATCACGGTGAATGGTCCCGACCATCTTGATTTCAGCTTCCCGGGAAAGAGTTTCAATCTCGAGTTGAACAATAGCACCTGTTGTCCCGGTTGTATGTCTTTCCTAATGAGATGCTTTTCATGCCATACCTTTGTCTTTTCTTTGTAGATCTTCGCATTCTCATACGATTCAAGACGAAGTTCCTCCAATTCGTTGAGCTGTAGCACACGTTGGACTCCTGTGGCTTTTAGGTCCATATTTAGCTTCCTCAATAACCATAGTGCTCGATGCTCGAGTTCCATAGGTAAGTGGCATGCTTTGCCAAAGACAAGACGATACGGGGACATACCTAACGACGTTTTGAATGCCGTTCGATATGCTCATAAAGCGTCATTAAGTCGTCGTGCCCAATCTTTTCGCGAGCAGCTCACAGTTCTTTCCAGAATTTGCTTAACCTCCCGGTTTGAAATCTCAGCTTGGCCATTGGATTGCGGGTGATAACCGAGTGCCTTCCTGTGTCGCACACCATACCTTAAGAGGAGAGCTTCAAATTGCTTGTTGCAGAAGTGTGTGCCCTCGTCACTAATGATAGCCCGCGGTGTACCGAACCGTGTGAAAATGTGCTTGTGGAGGAACTTGAGTACTACCTTGCTATCGTTTGTAGGAGTCGCGGCTGCTTCTACCCATTTTGAGACATAATCAACTGCGAGGAGGATGTATTTATTGTTGAACGATGAAGGGAAGGGCCCCATAAAATCAATCCCCTACACGTCGAAAAGCTCGACTTCGATGATGTTAGTTAGCGGCATTTCATTGCGGCGTGAGATGTTACCCGATTGTTGACAACGATCACAAGATAGCACAGAGCGATGGGGGTCCTTGAATAATGTAGGCCAATAAAATCCACATTGAAGTACCTTGGCCGCTGTCCTTTTGCCCCCAAAATGCCCACCACACTCTAGAGTATGGCAATGGGTTAGAATGCTATGCATTTCTTCTTCTGGAACACACCTCCTGATGATTTGATCTGCACAGTGTCGATAGAGGAGTGGTTCCTCCCAATAGTAATACTTCACATCGGAGAGGAATTTCTTCTTCTGATGATAAGTGAAGTCGGGTGGTGTGCCATGACCTGCAAGGTAATTGACAAAGTCTGCAAACCACGGTAGGTTTTTCACTGCTAGCAACCGTTCATCAGGGAAGTTGTCTATAAGTCTTTCTTTTCCTCTTCATTCTAAAGTCTTGACAAATGATCGGCTACTAGGTTTTCCGTTTCTTTCTTATCTTTAATCTCCAAATCGAACTCCTGAAGCAATAGTACCCATCGGATTAACCTTGGTTTAGCATCTTTCTTTTCTAATAAATACTTGAGTGCCGAGTGGTCCGTAAAGACTATGACTTTGTTGCCAATGAGATAGGGCTGGAATTTGTCGAATGCGAATACCACTGCAAGTAATTCCTTCTCTGTTATAGCATAATTCAGTTGTGCATCATTGAGGGTTCTGCTTGCATAGTAAATGGTGTGAAACAACTTGTCCTTTCTCTGCCCCAAAACTGCACCCACTGCAAAATCACTAGCATCACTCATAATCTCGAAAGGCAAAGACCAGTCTGGAGGCATCACTACTGGGGCGGTGACCAACTTTTCCTTCAGAACGTTAAATGCTTCCAAGCACTCCTCGGTAAATTTAAAGGCAGCCCCTTTTTCAAGAAGGTTACATAGCGGTCTTGAGATCTTGGAGAAGTCTTTGATGAATCGACAATAAAACCCAGCATGCCCCAAAAAGCTTCGAATTCCCTTCACTGAAGTCGGCGGTGGAAGTTTTTCAATTGTATCCACTTTCGCTCTATCTACCTCAATGCCATTTGACGAGATCCGATGACCTAGCACAATTCCCTCCTTAACCATAAAATGGCACTTCTCCCAGTTAAGCACCAAATTTGTCTCTACACATCTTTCCAGGACCTTTGACAAGTTATTCAAGCAGTGATCGAAAGACGAACCAAAAACAGAAAAATCGTCCATGAATACCTCAATGATTCGCTCTACCATGTCTGAGAAGATAGCCATCATGTAACGTTGAAACGTTGCCGGTGCATTGCAAAGTCCAAATGGCATTCTGCGGAATGCAAAAGTGCCATAAGGACAAGTAAAGGTGGTTTTCTCTTGGTCTTCAGGTGCAATGGCTATTTGGTTGTACCCGGAGTAGCCATCAAGGAAGCAATAATAGTCTTGTCTGGCGAGCCGGTCGAGCATCTGATCAATGAATGGCAAGGGGAAGTGGTCTTTGCGGGTCGCCTTGTTCAGCTTCCTATAATCCATGCATATCCTCCATCTAGTGACTGTCCTTGTTGGAATCAACTCGTTATTGTCGTTCTTCACAACTGTCATCCCTCCTTTCTTTGGCACCACTTGGACAGGGCTAACCCACGAGCTATCAGAAATAAGGTAAATCACACCTTCATCCAACCATTTGAGTACTTCTTTTCTGACAACGTCCTTCATGGTCGGGTTTAAGCGACGTTGATGCTCCACCGAAGGTTTGTGTTCTGCTTCCATAAGAATGCGATGAGAGCATAAAGATGAGCTAATCCCCTTAATGTCTGCCAATGTCCAACCAATTGCTTCCTTATACTTTCTCAGCACCCTTAACAACTTTTCTTTGCTTTCCAATGACAATTCTGACGAAATGATGACTGGCAAAGTCGATGATTCTCCAAGGAATGCATATCGGAGATGAGAAGGCAGTTGCTTCAGTTCTAGTACCGGCGGCTTCTAAATGGATGGTAAAGTGCGGCTGGGCCCTATGCCAAGTTCTTCAAAGTATTTCCTTTTATTCGGCTCAAATGCATCCATCCACACAACAGTTTCATGGACTTCAGTACCTTCACACATTTGCTCGGTACAATCTACCAAGAAAGCTTCCAAAGTATCTGCTGGGATGTTTGAGATCTCTGCCACTACTGTATCAAGAACATCCATTCGGAACACATCATCACTAGCTTCGGGAAGCTTCATTGCCTTGAAGACGTTGAATGTTACTTCTTCGTCTTGCACTCTCAATCGCAGTTCACCCTTATGTACATCAATCAGTGCCTTTCCAGTTGCTAAAAATGGTCTACCTAGGATGATGGGAATGTCTCTGTCCTCTTCCATGTCTAGCACCACAAAGTCTGCTGGAAAGATAAATTTATCTACCTTGACAAGCACATCTTCGATAACTCAACGGGGATGCTTGATCGATCTGTCTGTCATCTGTAAAGTAACCCGTGTCGGCTTTGCTTCGCCCAACCCAAGGCATCTGAAAATAGACAAGGGCATCAAGTTGATACTTGCCCCGAGGTCGCATAAGGCTTTCTCGAAAACTGACCCTCCAATTTCACAAGGGACGGTGAAGCTTCCTGGATCCTTCAACTTCTGAGGGAGTTTGCGCTAAATGATAGCGCTGCACTCTTCAGTAAGTGCGATGGTCTCATAATCTTCCAACTTGCGCTTCCGAGAGATGATTTCTTTCATGAATTTGGCATAGTTGGGCATCTGCTCCAAAGCTTCAGCGAATGGGATGTTTATATGAAGCTTTCTAAACACATCCAAGAACCTTGAGAACTGTTTGTCGAGCTTGTTGTTGACCAATCTTTGAGGGTAGGGTATCCTTTGAGGTGCAGTCTTGGTCTCAGTGACTTCTTCTTTAGAACCTTCTTCAACTATTGGTTCTTTGTCTCGGGCTTTCTCTGTGGAGCATGGCTTCTTAACCTTGTCTTCAACAACTGTACCACTACGAAGTGTTATGGCGTTGCAATGGTCTTTAGGGTTCACCACCGTGTTACTTGGTAGCGTTCCCTGTTGTCTGGTGTTGTTCGCATTGGCAAGCTAATTGATCTGAGTCTCGAGGCTTCTGATCTGAGCTGACTGATTCTGAAGAGCTGTTCGAGTTTCTGCCATGAATGAATTGGTATGCTCTGCCATCTTAGCCATAAGACTTTCTAAGTCAGCTTTTTTTTTCTCTAGGAGGAGGAGCTTATTGCATTTGATGATTTTGTGGATTCTGAGGATTCTGTGTGTTCCTCCAAGAGAAGTTGGGATGATTTCTCCATGCTGGGTTGAAAGATTTTCCGAAAGGATTGTTGTTGCCAATGTAATTTGCCTGCTCAGTTCCGTCAGTCATCATCGGGTTTCCTGCCTGACAAGTTTCACTAGGATGAGGTCCCTGGCACCACTGACAAGTAATAGGTGCATTAACCCCCAACTGAGTGCTCTGAAGTTGCTTGGTTAGGGCTGCTATCTGCTCTGTTAAAGCCTTGACTGATTCTACTTTACTGATAGGCATCTGTTTTCTCAGAATGTTCCTTCCCGATCCCCCATGATCATTATTAATAGCCATTTCTTCCAACAAAGAATATGCTTCGTCTTCAGTCTTATTCATGAGTGCCCCGCCAGCTGCAGCATTTACTAGGGTCTTTGTTGCGGGTGTGAGAGCAAGGTAGAACGTCTGAACTTGCATCCACTTAGGAAGGCCATGTTGTGGGCACTTCCTAAGCATGTCTTTAAACCTCCCCTATGACTCATATAGTGTCTCCCCATCATGTTGTGCGAACTTGACTATTTCATTGCGCAGCTTAGCAGTCTTCTCTAGTGGAAAGAACTTTGTCAAGAATTTTTGGCATAGATCTTCCCAAGTAGTGATTGAATTAGCCGGCAAAGAATTGAGCCAACTCTTCGCCGTGTCCCTCAGTGAAAATGGGAATAGGCGGAGTCTAATGGCATCATCAGTAATGCCATTGTACTTGAATGTGTCGCAAATCTCCATGAAATTCGCGATATGATCCTTGGGGTCTTCAGAACCAAGCCCACTAAATTGAATATTCTGAACCATCTGTAAAGTAGCGGGCTTGATTTCGAAGTTGTTGGCAGCGATCGCTGGCTTTCGAATGGCCGAATGAACTCCAGCCACCGTTGGTAGGATATAGTCTCGCAGTGTCCTTGTAGCCTCCTCTGCGAAAGCTGGATTGTTCTCCATTGAAATTGGTGAAGATGGTGGAGAGGAAGAAGATGAAAATTCCCTTTCTTGTTCTTGTTGGGCTTATAATATAGCTTAGCGAGCAAGCTTTCGATTCCGGCGGAACGAACGCTCTGTCTCGCTGTCAAATGGAAACAATGCACTGTCTCCAAATTTGCGCATAAGCCTGTCACCACATAAAAAGAGCAAGAAAGGAAAACAAAATAAATAACTGTAAAATATTACAGAAGATGAAATAAAATAAACAAATCACAAAGAAAGAATGTTGGAATTAATGAAAGAATTATTTTGTTTGATATTAAAAACGCCAAGTCCCCGGCAACGGCGCCAAAAACTTATTAGGCTTTTTCTAACACAACGCAAGTGCACGTGCCGTGGCAAGTAATAAAGTGTAAATCAAGTGTCGATCCCTCGAGGACTTGGTTTTCTAATTACCAAACTAGTTTAATCCTAACTCTATTCGAACGATTAATTATAAATGTTGATAATAGAATGTAAAGAAATAAAATCTTAAATATATAATGAATGCAATAAAAATGCAGCACAAATTATTTTGGTTTCAATCAATGTTAACGAGGCTATGGCATCCGATTTCACCTAGACACACTATTGCATAATTCAAATTCTTCTGCATTAATTAATGATTCTTATGTGACGGTAAATTACTCTACGAATTGTTCAATAATCTCTCTCAAGCATTAAGAACCTAAGTCTATAATGGACTCTCCTCTCTCGAATCTTGAGCCACATATACAAACCAGCAATAAGAACAAGAATTTATTAAGCCGCACAAACGTATTAATTATCTCTAATCTAATATCGATTTGTGTTGATTTAACTTGGTGCACAATTCAATTATCCTCTCTCGAATCTCTAATTGAACCCTAAACATCAATCATATGTTGGCCAAACACATAATAGCATTAAGAACGAATCAAATCAATCACATAGGCATAGAATCAATAACTAATATAGCAGAAAATGTACATCGTAGCCTTAGCATAAAAATTCTAGAACATAATGAAAAGGAAAACAATAACAAGAAGCATAGGGTTCATGGTGGAGAAAGAACAGTAAAGGAGTAGAAGAAATTCTTCACGGTGGCGGTGGAGAAGCGTTCTTCGTGTTCTTCACGTTCTTCCCGTTCTTGAGAGACTTGTTGCAAAACCTTCACTTTTTATCTCTGTGATTGGAAATCTTCCGTCCCTTTTTCGTCCCAAGAACCTTAGTATTTATAGGTTCTCATCGTTTGACCTAATTTTTGAGGCCAAAACGGAGTGGAGCTATGGACAAAACGACAACGTTTTTGAAACAGCGATTTCGGCGGTCGTTCTTCTCATTTGGGCGAACGACCGCCCCAATTGGCACTGGGAGAAGTTCGTGATTCGACGGTCGTTCTTCTCATCTGGGCGAACGACCGCCCCAATTGGCTTTGTTCGATCTAGCGCGGGGCGATCGTTCGGCTCGTTCTGGGCGAACGACCGGTGATCGCTCTGCTTTTTCTTCTTTGTTGGGCGAAGTTGGGCGGTCGACCGGCTCGTGTTGGGCGAACGACCGGCGACCGCTTTGCTGAACTCCAATTTTCGTTGATTTTGGGCGGTCGATCGCCCCAGTTCGGTGAACGACCGACGCTTGTTCTGCTGTGGAGTTTATCCTTGCTTCAAAAAACCTTGTTTTCGTGCTTCTTCGCCTCGATTTCAGTGCGTCTTATCAACTCATCTGTACACTCAAGAAACTTGTTAAAACACATAAAACTTGAGGAAATTACAACAATTCAATATGGAAAGTGCGATATATGAGTGAGTATATTGCTCACTCATCAGCCATTTATAGCCTTACAATGTTTAATAAAAAAATATATACACAATAAAGTCTGCAATTCTATTTTTAGTAACATTGTATTTCTTTATTACAAGTTCGGCGAAGCACAGCGAATCTGGGACGAGCGGGCGGCATGCGGTCGCCCACACGGGAGCCGGGCGGCGAGCGGCATGGGCAGCGGGCGGTGGCCGAGCGCCCACACCTTTGGATGAATAAATTGCTATAGCATTTTCTTTCTAGAGATTCGACAATCCATCCATTGTACAGGACCCTTCCCTTGTACTCTAATATTCTAAAAAAAGACCGTTAAAAATTCTTCCCAACATTGTAAATACTATTAGAAAAAAATGCAATATACACATCTCTTGCAAGAAAAAGTTGATTAACTAACCCAAAGATGTCGAACACTACACATCTTTATTTATCAGAGTGGTGAAATCTGACTATTTTAGTATTCATCATATTCTTGTCAATAACATCTCTCAAAGTCCCACCGTAAAAATTTATAAATATATAAAAAAAAGTATTACATCTGTTACAATAAAAAGGGAATGACATATGCTTTAAAGGTATTTACCTTTGGATAGACAAATCGCTATAGCATTTTCTTTCTAGCGATTCGACAACCCATCTATTATATAATACCCTTCCCTTGCGCTCTTATATTCTACGAAAAGACCGTTAAAAATTCTTTCCAACATTGTAAATACTATTAGAGAAAAATGCAATATACACATCTCTTTCAAGAAAAGGTTGACTAACTAACCCAAAGATATCGAACACTGCACATCTTTGTTTATTATAGTAGTGAAATTCGACTATTTTATATCTCTAACAATAAAAGGGAATCACATTAGAAAAAAATGAGCAAGGCAGTTAACGACAATAAATACAAATACTATTAGGAAAAAAATGCACACACACATCTCTTGCAAGAAAATATTGATTAACTAACCCAAAAATGTCTAACACTACAAATCTTTATTTATCAGAGTAGTAAAAGCTGACTATTTTAGTATTTATCATATTCTTGTCAATAAATTCTCTCAAAGTCTCCATTAACGCACCCTAAAAATTTATAAATATAAAAAAAAACGAATTATGTCTGTAATAATAAAAGAGAATTACATTAAAAAAAACAAGAAAGGCCGTTAAATACAATTAACACAAATACCATTAGAAAAAAAATGCAATATACACATCTCTTTCAAGAAAAGATTGATTAACTAAACTAAATATGTCGAACACTGCACATCTTTGTTTTTAAGAGTACTGAAATCTGACTATTTTAGTATTGATCATATTATTGTAAATAACTTCTCTCAAAGTCTGTATCATCGCACCTTAAAAATTTATAAATATAAAAAAACGAATCACATCTGTAATAGTAAAAAGGAATTACATTAGAAAAAAAAAGGCCGTTAAAGAGAATAAACACAAATACTATTAGAAAAAAATTCAATATGCACATCTCTTGCAAGACAAGGTTGATTTATTAACCCAAAGATGTCGAACACTACACATCTTTGTTTATGAGACTATTCAAATCCGACTATTTTAGTATTCATCGTATTCTTGTAAATAATTTCTGTCAAAGTCCCCATCACCGCACCCTAAAAATTTATAAATATATATAAAAAAAACAAATAACATCTGTTACAATAAAATGAAATTATATCGGTTTCAAAGGTATTTATTTTTGGATGGACAAAATCGCTATAAAATTTTCTTTATAGAGATCTCGCGACATTCATTGTACAATACCTTTTCTTGCGCTCTAATATTCTACGAGAAAGGTCGTTAAAAATTCTTCCTAAATACTATTAGAAAAAAATACAATATACACAGCTCTTGCAAGAAAAGGTTGATTAACTAATCCAAAGATGTCGAATACTGCATATCTTTGTTTTATCAGAGTAGTGAAATCTGACTATTTTAGTATTGATCATATTCTTGTGAATAACTTCTCTCAAAGTTCCCATCACCTCACCCTAAAACTTTATAAGTATAAAAAAAAAAACGAATTTCATCTCTAGCAATAAAAGGGAAATACATTAGAAAAAAAATGAGAAATGCCGTTAACGACAATAGATACTAATACTATTAGAAAAAAATGCAATATACATATCTCTTGCAAGAAAAAATTGATTAACTAACTAATTAGTTACGAATAAACACTAATTAGTTACGAATTAGAGCTCTCAAACCGTTTAGCTATAGAAGTCAACACATAAGGGAACTATTATTACTTTTTCATTGTGAATTTCATATCTGTAATTCATATTCTCAGTCCCTATGAATTGCGGGTTCCTAAAAAATAAGTGTTGGGCCCAATTAACTTTGGACTTTAACGAGCATATTAAAGAACTCGTTAATCCATAGAATGGGTCGATTTACTCAGGATTTAGATCAACCATCATATGATCATCGATAGACCTAGATTAGAATCTTCATAATGACACCTAAATAAAGTTTCCATGATCAGGTCGGTGCAAGTCCTATATAATCATTATTATATAAAATACCTCAATTCTAATGTCACTTACATTGACCTTCCGAATCAGAGGGTCAGGTTCATAACGTCATGGACAGTATTATTGAACGCCGATTAGAGAGATCCGTACTCTTTGATCTATCACGGTCTAGTTTAAACATGTTAATTTATAATTTTAATTATTTTGTACATAAAGCTCTTTACATACTAAAATTATAATCGTACTAACATATTTTGAATTTTGATAAACATTCATTTTATAATAAAATAAAACAAAATAAAATTCATAAATGACTACTTATTTTATTAATATTTAAAAAAATGATTATTACATCTGATTTCAAGGGCATATTCCTAACCAGTACACTGAGTTTTCAGCCAAATTATAATACCAAAATATCATATCTTGTTGTTACAAATACCAACAAAAAATTATGTTTTCTTTCACCTTTTCATCTTTAATTTCTTTTTAATCTTATCACAACATAAACACGCCTTTCTTCGGTTTCTCAAACAACAACAGCCTACCTAGTCATCGTCTTTAATCATGTAGTGGTCAGAGTCAGTTGTGGCTCTAACAAATTAGGTGTGGAAGAACTCCATTGTTGAAGTTATGGAGGTTTTGGAAGAATCAATAGAATACTTGTGTATAAGGGCAATACTATCAAGAGTAATTTACACTGGTGCCCCCTGAACTTCATGTGTTTTGTCACTTGCCCCTTAAACTTTTTTTTTTGGCATATCGCTCCTTGAACTCAAAAATCTTGACGATTCGCTACAAATTGATAACTTCCGTCAAAGTTTGGACGGAAATTGACATGTGAATTCCACATGACTAACTATTAAGGGCGTTTGGGTAATTTTTCATTTGTTTTTTCCTTCCCTTCTCCGGTTCTTCTCATCTCTCCTCTTCATAAACTACTTTTCTTTTTTTTTTCTTCCCTGAAATACAATATGCACCAAATTGTTTGCACCAAGATCAAATCTACTTGGATCAGATATGGCTTTGCGGTTATGAGCGGCGTGGCGGCAGAGGAAGCGGGCCGTCAGTGATCTGGAGGAGCGGGGGCATTGGGGGAACGGGGGGTCAACGATATGGTGGAGTGGGTTGTGTCGGAAATTTCAGGTTGGGGCTCGACGGCGTGGCAGCAAGGGGAGCGGGGGGTCGACGATCAGAATCTGGGCCGTCGGCGTTGAGCGCGAGGAAGCCCGTGCCAGTGCAAAGTTCGATGCAAAGATGACAATGCTGGGTCTCAGGAGTCACGGGGTCGTCGGCGGTCGTAGGGTCTTGTTGGGAAGCGGGGTTCAAGCAAGGATAGCGGTGCGAAGTCGCAGAGTCTCGGGGAATCACAGGGTCGCCGGGGGATCACGGAATCACGCTGTCGCTGGCAAAACCTTCCCGCCCAAGTACGTCTCTGCCGCCGCGTAGTGCTCGTTGCTCGAAGCCTTGGGAATTTGAGGAGACCAGACCTTGGAACTCGTATAACAAGAGAAAGTTCGAATATTGTATTCCCATTTGAATTCAAAGGTCTTGTCTTTTAATGGACTGGTGGTTTCTTTTGTTTGTTTTTGCTCTCCACTTTTGTCAAATTACAGAGAGGGAGATCTGAGTTCAATTGTTAGATTAATAAATAAAGTCACCCCCAAATCTCTTGGACCAAATATTAGCTATAACAAAATTGAGAAATCAAATATGAAAGTTTCAGTCTTGGTATTTTTGTGGCTTTGGATTAAAAATAAAAATAGAAGCAGCTAGTTTGAGTGAGCAAAGAGTAACAAAAGCGTTTTCTCCAAGTACAATTCATCTATTAATTATATTTTATTTCACTAATTGAGGGCCTGGAGCATGGACTCTGGGCAGTCAGAAAAAAAAAAAAAGAAAAACAAAAGATGAAGATTGGAGAAGAAGAATAAGAAAGAGCAGGAAGAAAACAAGAACTAAAATGACTAAAAAGTCCTTAAAATTTAGTCATGTGGAATACACATGTCAATTTCCGTTAAAAAATTTGACGAAAGTTATCAATTTGTAACGAATTGCCAAAATTTTTAAATTCAAGGAGCAATATGCCAAAAATAAAAGATTAAAGGGCAAATTGCCATACCCCGTAAAGATCAAGGGGCACCAATGCAAATTACTTTACTATCAATTAAAATATGTTGTCTATAAAAAACAAGGCATAAATTAACAATACGCTATTGCATGAGCAAGAAGTATTAAATGGACCAAATCAAGACATTCTTCAAAATCTCTGAATTTAAAATCTTTAATCATCAATCACTGATCAGTTATTACAAAAAATAATAGTGAAGTAAATTTATACAACAATAAAAATAAATACCAAAACTTTTGAAGTTTGTTAATTACTTGCACATGTTTTTGGTAACTAAGTTAATTACCACAAATTACTACTATGTAAATACCTGAATCACTTGAGTATTTTGTTATATTTTTTAAAAGATTGAGTGTTAATTTAAATTATGTGTTAAAAATTAGATAGTCACTATAATTTCTAAAAGAAAATAAAATTTACTAGTGTGGAGCACGTGACTTAAATTATTGGTAAAAAAAAAAAAAAAAACCTTCGTATTTAGCCATATTGTCTTATGATCTTTCGACTTCTTTTGCGCAATCTTAAGACGCACCCAATCACACCCAATCACACATATTTGGCAAGCACGGACCAATAAATACAACTCAATAGCCTACAACGCAATACAATACGTGCACCTAAATGAAGTTCGAATGGTATTTTAAGCCAACTTGGCACCTCTATTCTGATTTCTGAAGGCATAAATTGATAATTTGTAAAATCTTGGGGATATTTATGTCATTTTGCATTCTTCTCATTGGTTTTCCTAGTTTTAAACCCTAAAATCCGACTCACCTCACCTAGAATAGATTAGAGTCTGGCTTCGTTAGGTCTGTTCTCTCCGCCGTCACTCCATTCCGTCGCCGCGCTGATAATCACTCTCTCTCGACGAGTGTATATATATATGTCTGTTCTTGTAGCTGAAACGAATAAAACATCTAATACTATCTGTGAATATATGTGTGGGTCTTGCATACATTCAGACAATACAATTCCTCTATGTTCTGCTCTTTTATTCATGTCACTTATTTTGATTCTAACGATTTCTGAAGTTCTAATTGTTTGCTGGCTGTACAGATGCAAAAGCCCAAAGTTGTAATTAGGTGTTTGTTTAAGAAAGCCCAAAATTGTATTCACCAACATTTGAATACGGAATACTGAAATAACAATTTTGGAGTTTCAATTGCGTTGTTTTTTGTTTTTTTGTTTTTTGTTTTTTTTTTTTTTTTGCGACGAGAGCTCAGCTACACCATATAAGTGTGTATGTGATACATTATTGATTGTCTTGATTTTCAGTTAAGAGGTTGTGTGAGTTCCATCGTGATCTGTCAACTAGCAGCATGCTTAGAGGACATTCTTCTCGTTTCATGCAAATTTATGCTCGAAATGGCGCGAGCAAAATATCGGTAAACTAAATTAAACTTAGCTATTATTTAGGTATCAGCAGAACAAGTGGTTGCACTGCGCTGAGAGACTGTTCTTTAAACCACGACCCCATTGCCTGCTTATCTGTAACTTTGCTGCTGACCTATTTCAGCATCGTTTTCTTGACTGTTTTTAATACTACTTTGATTTTGTTTTGTTTTGTTGTTTTTCTTTTTTGATAGGCATGTATTGCGGCACTCAGATCCAAGGAGGTCAGCAATCTCTAAAATATTGGTTGTCAAATTCTATAAGTTACACTAAACTCTCTAGCTAGTGTTTAAGTATCATGTGCATTAGGTGATAGCATCCCATTTTATATATAATGGTCATCTTTAGTGTTATCAGATTGATCTGCCAATGCCTAGTGAATGTTATATTGCTCGAAAATCGAAAGGCGATGAGTTTATCAGCAAATTCAGTGGTCCCAGTCCCCTCCTGGACTTTTCTCTAAACCAAGACCGGATTGCCCGCTTAGCTGTAACTTTATTGCTGAGTTTAACTATTTCCACTTTATTTTCTGGAGTCTTTTAATTTCATTACTATATTCCCGTCTCATTTATGTGTGTTTGTTTTTGTTTTTGTTTTTTTTTTATTGTTCTTTTATTTTAGGGGTATCTTGAGGCACTCAGGTCAAAGAAGGTTAGATTCTGTCAATATATTGGTCGTCAAATTCCATTTTTAAGTTTGTTTCACTCTTTTCTATTTATATTAGTATTTTGATGCACTTTTTGTTCTCTTACTTCTCTTTAGCAATATTGGCATGCAGTAGATGATATGGAGGAGGAAATTGTAGAACAGGTACAACACGGACTGTTAAAATTTCAAAATTCATGTCATCTTAACAATGATTATTCATCTAATATTTCTCTTTTGTCCCCTTCTACATGTGGGCAATATATAATGCAAATTTTGACTGGTGGCCTCATAGGCCTGCCTCTTTGCTCTAGCCCATGAAAAAGTGATCCTCCCATGGTGTTTGGGGAATGTAGGATCTTATAGAGACCAAACTAACCCACAATTAATAGTCGACAGGCTAGGGTGGCAATTCGTGTTGTGTCGTGTTCTCATTTTGTTGTGAAAAGAATTATATGCCTATTTAATGTAGGTGTGGCTGGCGTTCCAGTCCACAAAACTAGAAAGGAAATCCCCACAAATTAGGGAAGTGAAATTTCTAAGAAATTAGTCAACAAACTGATCCTATTTATTAGGAAGTAAACTAATTGCGTATATAACATAAATATTCCTAACTTACTGAATAAGGATCAACTCCTTTCTACACTCCCCCTCAAGTTGGGTTGTAATGTTATACAATCCTAGCTTGGAGCTGAATTCTTCGAAGCTTGTCCTTGGAAGGGCTTTGGTAAGGATGTCAATAATTTGCAGTCTTATAGGAATGCCTATCTGAATGTGTTTCGACCTATCATGATGAGCTGGATTTTTGGCAATATTGATGGCAACTTGGATGTCTAAAAGCATTCTTCTGTGGAATTTTTAGTAATTGCTCCAAGTTCACTCAGCAATCTTTGAAGCCACATCCCTTAGCAAATACCTAGAGCAAGTGCATGATATTCCGACCATGCGCTGCTTATAGAAACTAGTGATTGTTTCTTGCTTCTCTGTCACTCAATTTCCCCACACAGGAACAACAACCAGCTTGCATCCGTATAAATCTCCATCTCTCGGTTTTATCATTTTTTGAGCAACAATCCATGCGCAGAAGTCATCTTCAAATACCTCAAAATACGATACACAACTTCTAAATGATCTTTAGTCAAATGTTAATGTGTTGACTTACTACACTCATTGAGAATGCAATGTCTGGTATGGTGTGTAAGGTATACTAATTTTCTCACTAGTTTTTGATATCTCCTTTTGTCCACAGTATTACTCTTTTAACCTGTCTTCATCTTCTTGTTTGATTCCATAGTGTCAATTGGTTTACATCCAAGCATACCCGTTTCATTACATAGGTCTAGGATGTACTTCCTCTGAGATGACGACTCCCTTGTTGGACCGAGCAACTTCCATTCGTGGGAAGTATATGAGGGGGCCGAGATCCTTGATTTCAAACTCGGTAGCAAGTAGCCTCTTCAGATTGATAATTTCCTCTTCTTAGTCCCCAGTCAGAATAATATCATCAACATACACAATTAGGATAGCAATCTTATTCTCAGATGAGAACTTCAAGAACTGTTAACATATGATCAACTTGACAGTATCTATATTGTGCGATTATTGTTGACTGTATTAAGAAAATTGAGAAAAATAAAATTATGGAAGTAGTAATATCATAGAGAAAGAGAGAATGATGAAGAAGAAGAAGAATTAGTGGAAATATTGAGAGAAAAGTTGAGAAGAGGAGGAAGAAGAAACTTTATGGATTACATCTTTGTAGAATTGGTTGAATTATTCATTACAATGGCATATGCCAATATTGGGTTTGAAGAGTTGTTGCTATGCTTTTTTGACTTTCTGGTTTTGTATCATCTGCGATTTAATTGTTCTTTCTTTGCATGCCTGTTTGCTTTTTTTTTTTTTTTTAGTAGTCTTTTACTTCTGTTTTTTTTGGGTGTCTTGGGAATTGTGGTTGGTGCTGAGTGTCTTGTTCCTTGGGAGGGTTTTTACTTTGCAGTAGCTAGGAAATGGAAGATTAGTATTGCCGAATCTGATGCTCAGAATGTAATTTCAAGTCCTAAGCAGGTCCTTTTTGTATGGTTGTGGACTACTAGTGAAGAGATTTGCAGTTTTCTTTCTTTACTTGATTGTATCTCTGTTTTCAGTGGTTGTGGGGCTGCTCATGCCATTGCAAAATTGGTTTGAAGAATTGTTGCACTGCTTTTGGCTATCTGGTTTTGTGTCATACTGCTGCATAGTTTTAATAAAATCAATTCCTGTACAAAAAAGTACCTATTATTGTTTAAATGTTCTTTCTTACAATGCTTGTTTGCTTTTTTACTGTAGTCTTTTATTTTATTTTATTATTTAAAATATTTTTCCTGTATTTATTCATTAACTAGTATGATATGCTATCCTTGATTGGTATTGACACTCATTCAGGATGTTGAAGAATCTGAGGATGAAGACATTGGTGACTTAGACACAGAAAATTATGTGCTTCCAGAAGAATTGCCATATGTTGGATCTGAGGATGAAGACATTGGTAACTTAGAGACAGAAAATTATGTGCTTCCAGAAGAATTGCCATATGTTGGATCTGAGGATGAAGACATTGGTAACTTAGAGACAGAAAATTATGTGCTTCCAGAAGTATTGCCATTCCCAGCTGTAAGTCACTCTTCAAGAAACACTTCAGCATTTGGTTATTGATGTCGTGAAATATTTAGATATGCAAACATTTCCTCTCTCATATTTTCATTCTAATTGATATTGAGAATATTAATTTATCATAGAACTTAAGATTGTGTGCCATTTGTAGAGGGAATTTTTTTAGTCAGTATGAGATGAAAACTGTCATTTTATTTAGGATTGTCTATACAAAGCCCCCCGATGTTATGCTATTGTTGCACCTTAATATTTCAAAATTGTCACAATCCTCAAAAAAATTGATTGAATTAATAACGTAGCAATAATTTGTTGGCACCTGTACAACTTTTCAAAGATCAAACGTCTTAAAATTAAGAAAATTAGTAATTAATTTGATAGTTATTATCACAAGCACCCCTTTATGTTGTCTTCTTTTCTCAAAATGTACCCCGATCTTTTTAAACTTTGTATTCGTACCTCATGATTTCATCTATTTTTCTGAAGAATTAAATCGGAAGGGTCTCACATGCATCGAGTGCCAGTTTTGAAACATCAGGGTGCAATTTGTAAGGATAGCACAACATCATGGGCATATAGATGACCCTTTTATTTATTTACTATGTTTGGGATTGCTATATTGGTGTTTTGGTTTTGAAGCTTCATTTGACATACATCTAATCAATAATTTGTTTTTATCCAGGATCCTTGCTATTTGGACGATCTTATTCGTTTGAATGCCCTTCGGAATATCACTTTAAATACGCCTGCAGTTAAAAGTGTTCATTCAATGGGATCACATGACAATGCTGACTTGATTTTATGCGTAATGAGGTTTGTTAAGTCTTACTTATTGCAAAGATTCTACCAAATGATTGTACCAGTTATATGCATCTTTCGGAATACAAATGTATTTGGAAGGAAAAAGTATAACGGATTTTAGGATGGAAATTGACTAAAGGCGTTGTTTGGTAAGAAGGAATTTTGAGGGGAAGGAAAGTGGAAAGGATAAAAATAAAGAGTAGGGCCCACAAAAAATTCTTTGTACCTGCATGGACGGATTATGGAGAGGAAACTGGGGCCAAGACAACAAATGATGGGAAATGACCAAATTGACCATCTTTATTAAAGTTACAAGCAAAAGACACCAATAACATAATTTTTTTGGTGGGAAAAATCTATTGACAAAAAAAAAAAAAAAAAAAAAAACGAAACCTTTTTCAAGTCAATCTAATTTTTAACTTCATTTATTTTTAATCTTTCATGGCACACTTTAACATATGTTGTTATTAATTTTTATATATATTAAAATTTGTTCTTATTGGGATTTATGAGTTTTATGAACAAATGTTTTATTGATTTTTATTCAATTTTTTTTTCCAATTACAAATAAATTTTTCATGTTTTAAAATTTTAATAAAATGGAACTTTATTAATAAATTGGATGTTCCATGTTATTGATTTTTAATAATAATTTCATGGGTAAAATAGTAATTATATGTATGAAAACTTTTCTCTCTCTTCGCTTTTTCTCTCAATACCAAATAAGAGAAAGTAATTTAGTTTTCTTTCCTCCCTCTTATACCAAACACTGAGGAAAAGGAAAATCTTGTCCATCACTCTTATTTTCTTTCCTTTGAAGGTTTTCCGTCTCTCTTATTTTCCTTCCTTCCCACCAAACAGAGTGTTATTGTTTTAACTTTTATTCTTCTTATATATGCAATATTTAACCTTGCTCATGCCTTTTTTACTTCTCGTGGTTACATGCATACGATCTTCTGATGTGTAGGGACTTGCTCTTTGAACTTTGGGGACTCCATTATTATGGAGTTATTCACGGTAACTTGAAGCCTCAAAATGTGTTGGTATTTGAAGGAGAATGTATGCTTACAAGTATTATTAATGATCGTAAGCACTTCATATCAGCACTTAAGATTATTTTATCTATGCATCTATTAGTAATGCACCAATTTGATCACCACTTAAATTTATGAGTGGTGGCTTGTGCAGTTTCCTTTGATTTATTAGTATTGCATCCTTCATTTTCTTTTTGCCTCATTTCTTTTTGTTGAATACTAGGTTCTGAATCTTTGGAATGGCAAGCACCTGAACAAATTTGTCGCAAGACCCAAACAAAGGCATCAGATATGTTTACTTTTGGTTGTGTTCTCTATTTTTGCATTACTGGGGGATATCACCCGTACGGTAACACTCGTGATCAATGCATTCACAATATTGTGGTTAATAAGATGAACATATCCCGAGTGGAAGATATCCCTGATGCATATGATCTTATTTCTCTTCTATTGAGTCCTGAACCTGAATCAAGGCAAGGCTATACTTTTCCGTAGCAAGATAATATGAATTATATCAGTTCTAACGTGTTTAGATTATCCACTATCGCTCTTGAGCTTTGTTCCAATGTTTTTTTTTTTTTTTTTGGTTTTTGAATTCTCTCATCAGCTGATGAGAAAAATGATCTTTATCTTGTCAGGCCAAAAGCAAGCGATGTGTTTAGCCATCCCTTTTTCGAAGATTCGGCAAGGAAGGTCCAACTTGTTTGTGATATTTGTAGTGATTTTCCCAACAACGATGATCTTAAAGAACTTGAAAGCAAGACACCGATTCTTAAAGATCCAAAATGGCTCAGTAAATTTATTGACTACGCATCTATTTACTATGATTGCCCAAAGCAACCTTTTGAAGACTTTAAGGTATGAGCAATGGACTCTTTGGTCATTAGTATAGTTGGTTATTGGTTATGAAGCTTTGTTTGTGAGGTGTATTCTTCATCTTCTTGACATTATCTTTCAATTTAATTTGTATCTACATATAGATTGTTGAGACATTTATATTGATGCATATATTTTTGCAACAAATTGAATTTTTGTTTGGGTTTTATCGACTAGGATTATGAGGTTGAATCTTTCAGTCGTACACATACTTAGTAACCGTTGCTTGACTTAACAGTACTTGTAAATTATGTCATCAAGTCCTTTTCAGTGAGAAATTGACAAATTCAATTAAGATAATATTGTATTATGGGTGGGATAGAGTCTTATTTGCATTATTTTTTTGTCCCATGGGTCACAAATTTTTTACTATTGTAGGATGTTTTTGGACCACGAGGCTCTGCTACTTTCTTTCCAAGTATCATCTTGAGTGTATTTAACGTTGCATGCAAACGTTGTAGACATTATCAATGTTTTGAAGAGTGGCGGTTTGCCGAAGATCGATTTGCAAATTTGGATGCAGCTGGTTATTCATGGTTTGTCCGATGATGGGTGAAACCTTTGTTTTTGGGTCAGCTAAGAATTGATGTCCTGAATATGACAATAAAATGAAGTTGGTTAATTATGGTTTATCCGTTGATCGAGCTAAGAATGTTAATTATCATGAACGCGGAATTGATGTTTCATCCGTTGCTAATTAGTTAGATAAGAAAGAATATTCTATTAAGGTTACTACCTCTGTAAAAGTTTGACTGCTGTTCATAGACGCGGTTTAACTTGCATTTATCTCGCTACTGTATGTGGCTTCTCATAATTAATGTTATAAATTAAACTTTCCTATATATGTTTTCGTTAAATGTTGTTGTTAGTAGTGTGTTACATCTATATACTAATATTGTTGGCTGCATATTAAGCATAGATCAAGTATAGTGTATAAGCTTATTATTTTTTGTTTAAGGTTTCTTTTTCTTTATTGAACCTCTAGACGGAAGAGTGTGTTTCCCACAATCGGGGATTTAATCTTTCTTTCTTTTTTATTTTTTATTTTTGCCACGCAAGGATTTAATCTTTCTTTGTTGTAGAGAAAATGCCATTTATCTGGTCCTAAAACCTTAAGTGTACGTGTATGAAATGGAAAGAACTATTTACACCATCAGTCTAATTAGAATTAGATATTACACATTTGTCTAACAATTACAAATATTATTACAACAGTTCATTGTGCTTACATGGCATATTTTAGAAGACATTTATACCCTTGATATACCCGTTTTATAAACATGGGTAGCTGGATACACGTATACAATTTTATACTCTTTTTTTTTTTTATATATTTAAAATAAGACCCTTAAATTCTCACCTGATTTTAAGGGATCAGTTATGATTTTATCATTCCTGTTTTCGTGGCATTTGATGGTTGTTGAATAGTTGATATATATGTTTATATTATCTCCTTTTTTATGGGATTCTTACTGTTCTTATTTTAAAAAGTTTCAAATTTTTTTAATATGTTTGGCAGCCAAAAATTGCGTACCCACTTAGTGTCTATCATCATTTCCCTCTCCTCCCCTTCTTCTTCTCTATCTACTTCTTCTTCTCTGTCTCTTTCCTTTTTCATTTTTTTCTCAGGTTTGCAAATCAAAAATCATTATTTGTTAGGGTGGGTTGCAAAAATAGGCCAAAATTAAATGTTTGTTTTAAATGGTAGCCTGTGTTTCAAAAAATTAAAAAAATAGCCATGTTACGAATTGTGTAACAGAAAAGTGTCACACAAAATATAACAGATCTATAAATATTTGTAATATATTATTTAACACTTCAAAAAATAATGAGTAAAACTTGAAGTGTTACAAAATATCTTACAAATATTTACAGATGTGTTATATTTTGTGTGACACTTTTCTGTTATACAATTCGTAATATGGCTATTTTTTTAATTTTTTGAAACATGGGCTGGACTTTAAAAACGAAAATTTTTTTTGACTAGTTTCTACAATTTCCCTATTTGTTATTACTTGCCTACCAAAATTTCACAAATATTCTTTTATGGTGCTATCATTTTTTTTTTCTTTATGTGTGTGTGTTTGTATTTGTCTTTGACGAATATGAATTATTATAATATAGATGTAATTATTCTTCGTTGCTGCATGAGGAGTGTTTCCTTCCATTAATCCTTATTTGTGCTTGTTTTAGTTTTGGTGAGTACTTAAGTTCAGTTATTTTGTTTTTATTATTTTTTTAGGGTTTTCTCGTATTGATATATATTTTTACAAAAGAACAGTTCATTCGTTCCCCTTCTCAGAAGTAATTGATTTTTTTCTTTTTTAATATGATATTTAAAAAATACTGATATAGATAAACATTATATTTCAAATTTTTCTCAGATTTGTTTTTTGTTCTAATAGATGTAATATCATATTAATTTTTTTATAGGTACTTATATTATTTTTTTAATATGATTTTGTGTTTCAAGAAATGCGATATCATATTAAGTTCTTCAAAGTAATTTTTTCGGAGACCAAATATCTTATTAGGTGTTTGAGTTCTGATATTTTTTATTAGATTTTTCTAAGTAATTATTTTATTTTTCATATGATATTTAAAGAACACATGAGGTACTAATTCTATATGTAATTTCACTTTTAAAAGGCATTTCATATAGGAAGCATCAGATTTCAAATCCATTTTTATGATTTTTTTTGTTTTGTTTTGGCAGATGTAATATTTCATATTATACTCGGACTCGTCATATCTTCAAAATTGTAATTGAATATCATATTAATTTTATAATATATAATCTAAACAATAAAGATGTAGTTTTTTCGTTTATAGTATAATTGTAATATTTAATTTGTAAAATCATATATATTTTTCGGTTTGCAGTTGTACTACGACAATTTGTAATATCATTTTTGTAGTCTAACATTATTTTTAAAATGAAGCCAAGCTTGTGTCTCGAGAAAAATCCGGCAATAATATTGTATTTCAGTTTTTCAAACCCCTATCATTGAGACTTTTGATTTTCAAATTAATTAATTATTAAAAAAAAAAGCGGGTCGGGTCAATATACCAAAGAGTAATAAGGACATTATAGTCTTTTTATTTCGTTACTTGAATAGATCTGATATATTTTTCTAATGTTGAACCACGATGTAAATACTCTGTCTATTATTTGACTATATGTGTTATTAGCCCATGGAAATGTGTGACCTTTCATATTTTAAAATTTCGGATGCTGCTTAGGTAGGTATGTTTTGTGGTGGAGAACCATTTAACTCTAAAGTTTAATGGTATTTATATATAATATGCTCTCTTATTAATGCCAATATATGTTTTTTTTTTAAATTTCTCATCTCTTTTTTTCTTTTTTCGTATTCTTTTATAGAGTTTTTATTCTTAAAGATCTTTTGCTTATTATTTAAAAATAAATAAAAATTAAAACAGATTCCTCTTTTCAAAGTATATATAAAAAAAAAAAGATTGGGGGGCATAAGTTTCAAAATGAATACTTCAGGTTTTAAAAAAGAGAAATTATAGCTCATTATCTAACACCTTGTCGTTTCGGCTGTATTTAGAAATTTTTTTTTTCTACACTTTTTTTTTTAATGTAAAATCGCGTTTTGTAAAAAAAAATAAAAAAGTTAACTCACGGGCACAAAGACTCCTGCCGACTGTTATGGCGTCAAGGGCATTAAATGCCTTTTTTTTTTTTCGTGTTTAAGACTCTTGCCGACTGTTATGGTGTCAAGGGCATTGAATGCCTTTTTTATTTTTTCTCGTTTATTCTTCTCTCTCTTATTTCTCATGTTCTTTCTTTCTCTCTCCTCTATGTCTCTCTCTGTTAAAAACCTACACGTGTTTGTCAGATGCTAACCATTTCGAGGTCATAATAGTCAATACACTATAAAGAAATTTATTATTATTATTATAACAAATATAGGTTAATATAACTTAAATCCTAACCCCTTGTTTGGGGTGGGCATTTTGCCCATTCCATCTCATTTATTGGGATGGAAAAAATAATTTAAAAATAGTTTGGAATGGTTTGAAAATAGTTTGAAAAAATGATATAAGAATAGTTTGACTTTGCTAATTTCGAGGTGGTATGAATGATTGAGATTTAAAGATATTGTACAGGGATTTGAAAAGTTGAAAAAAATGGTTGAAAAAAGATATTGTCACGCGAGGTCGTCGGGGTTCGGGCGAGGTCGCTGGGGGTCGGGCGGAGGTTGCCAGGGTCGCCGAGTTCGCCAGGCTCGGAATTTTCAGGTCTGGAATTTGCGGGCGCGAGTGATTGTGCGATTTGATTTTGGTTTGACTGTAATGGTTGGGTTTTTTGTTCAAGATTGTGTCTACGGTTTTTATTTTTTATTTTTTCGGCAAGTTTATTGTATATTATTTTTTGTTTAATCAGTAATGGGTTTGTCATAACCAGTAGTTTATTTTTGAAATTAATAGTTTTTATTTATTTATTGAAAACCGATTCTCTTTAGTGTATTGAAATTGTTTGATGGTGTTCACTACCGGACAAATTTGTGCTAGTTTGTTTCATATTGCATTTGGATTTGTGCGAATGTTGGTGAAGTTGGTTTGAGCTTTGACACTGAAGAAGCTGCCAAGGCATTTGCTGAGAAATATGGCTGGGAATATACATGGTATATATGAATATAACATATTACCTGTTGGTGTAAAATTTGAACCAATAATGAGATCTGCACCTCTAGGTTGTAATGCGGCAATGAACAATAAATTTTTGGTCGGAAAACTAAAAGAAACAGAGATTTTTAAGTGGTTCAGCCCTCCTATGGAGTAATAGCTTACGTCTACGGAGAAATATTATTACAGATAATCTGTTTGGAAGTAAAATTCGACCAACCCCCTCTCTAGTCCCGTCGCTCCCCTTATATAGGCGACGATGAACGGTTTAGAGAAGAAAACATAACGCGATCCCATAAATCTCGAAATTAATTATTAAATTTAATGCGCAGTTATGATGCGGTTATTTCTCCCCAAAGACTCGGAGATTTACAGTTATAAAAATCGCGAGTCTTACAGGAACAGTTATATAATGTCCCACGATCAAGGCTAGAAAAGCGGAACGGAAAGAAAGACCTAGACTAATCCACGTGGACTTCATCTTTGATAAGGGGTCGCCAGCTTCGCGGGTCGAGCGCTCCGTCTTGAGTGAAGTCCTAACTTCCTCTTCGAGGCTAGCTTCTCGGCGTTGGATCCTCTTCGATGATCTGCAATCTTCTTGTCCGTCAATTCTGCTTCGAGGCACTGGTCATAAAATTGACATCGCCTTCAGCGATGTTTGTCCTGCTTATTATCGTGAGAGTAAGGTCGAGGATCATCTTCGATGATCCTCGTCCAATCTTGGTCCGAGGGAGATTCTCGTGATGACGTGGCATTCCTCCTCTTTCGGGAAAATGGGCTTATGTTCGTTTCTAATGTGCCTCGGAGACTCCGCCCCCGATGCTACCTCAGCTAACGAAAAATCACTTATAACATTTGTCCCCTAATCCCGAAGGTATGAAGTGTACCCTTTGGGATTCCTTCCTCGGGAAGCTTCCCTTTTGAAAAGTTGCGACTTCTGATAGACGGGTATTAAATGCTCTAACACTTTTCGAGAAACTCCTGCCGTTTCGATGAGATTTGCTCACATCAGGTCGCGATGATATCTTCTTCGAAAATCCCTAATCCTCTGATGAGAAAGATGAGATTCGAATTGGACGGCCTAGATTCATGTTCGGGGGAGGAGGTGAAAAGGTTCGAAGAGATCAATTAGCTCGCGTCCCTTTGCTTTCCTTTTTGCCTATAAATTCCTCCTTTCTTCTCTCATTTGGAACTTTCAAAATTTTGAGCATTCAATACCCTCTGAAACTTCAAAACTCTCCAAGTTCTTAAAGCTTTCAGAGACTTCGACTGATTCTCCCGGAATCTGCGCCGGACAACCAGTTCGATCTTCGACCGCACTCTTCTTCCGATTTCCTGGTAAGTCTTCCGGACTTCTCTTCAAACCCCATTCTTCGAATAATTTAGGGTTTTAGGTAAGTTTTTTGGGTTTTGAAATCCTGACTGCGTCGTTTTTCTTTTTCAGTAGAATGTATGACGATTCTGCTTCGTCCTCTTCCGGGGCTCGATATGGGTATGCTCCCTCATCCGAGTATTCGGAACCTTCGCCAATGGCTTCACCTGTGATTTCTTTGTCGCCTTCGGAGGCGGAGATTGAATCCTCCTCTGCTCCTCCACTGCCTCCGACAGTGGAGCAGGAGAAGAAGAAGAAAAGGCCTAGGAAGGCCTCTGTTGCCCGACCGAATCCAACGATTAACCCTAAGGACATCCATGCTTCGCGGCTCTCCGGTATGGCCGCTTCACGGCCAGACTCCTCGGCCTCTGCTCCGCAGGTTGCCGAGGCCAACCCCGTAGAACCACCTCAGGCGACGGCTGCTCTGCAGCCTCTACCTGGTGTAAAGACAATCGTGGTAGATGAGCCGATACTCGTCACACCCTCGCCATCTTTCGTCGCGGAGAGCAGGGTCTCCACATGCACCGAAGCGGATGTGGAACATATACGGGAAAAATTCCACCTGCCCGCGGACATTACTACTAGGCCGATGACCGTGCAGGAGCGCTCAAATCGCCCTCCATACCCACTGGTGGCCTTCAACAAGGCCATCATGAATCATGGGGCTCGGCTGCCGCTCCACCTATTGGTCCGGGTGGTGCTAGCACACTTCGGACTTTCCCCGACCCAACTTAATCCGAACGCCTACAAAATCATGGCAGGGATACATATTTTGTGGAGGTAGCTGTTCGAGGTTGACCTCTCGGTGGAGGAGGTTTGCTATCTCTACAAGCCATCTTCGAAGAAATCCGAGGTTGGCTACTTCTTCTTGCTCAATGGGTGAAGAAGATGATTATGATGACGAACCTATCTTCCTCTTGCGAAGGATGGAAGGATAAAAACTTCTGGGTCGGGGGCTACTTCAACCCTTTTAGGTCCGTCGCAGGAGCCCAAAGCATCCCAAGGAACTATAATATCTCTGGTGAGTTTGGTGAGTTTCTAATTTAGAAAAATCTCTTTTTTCTTTCTTCATCATTGCTTTTCCTCAACTAATGGCTTCGCTGTTGTATGCAGAATTGTTCGTCCGGCCTCTGGTGTCCGGGGATCAGAGGCAGAGGATTTTGAGAGCCCTCGCCATCCCGGACAAATATAGAGATGTACGGGTTCGCGTCAACGAGGAAAATTTAGTCAACTATAGGTAGATCTCCACCCGTATAGAGTTGGACCCGTACCAACTCCGTGCATACCGACCAGCCCCTAAGAAGTCCAAATCCGCGGCTGGGGCGTCCTCTGCTGCGGTCAAAGAGGGTGTAGCTTCTTCTCCGAAGAAGCCGACTTCCTCCGGGGAACTTAAAAGAAAGAAAGATGCCTCTCCTTCGAAGAAGCCAGCTTCAACTAAGCCCGCGGTCATAGCAGTTCTGTCCACGACAGAAGAGGTCGTGGAGGAACCTTCTTCGAAACCTCTTAAGAGGAAGAAGACGACGAAGACCAAGGAGTCGGAGCCGGCTCCTTCGAAGACAACTCAATCTGATCCTCCTCCCTCTAGAAGTGAGGATGTTCCGGCTCCCCAGACTCGGGTCGACCCCGAATCTGAGAGAACTCAGGTGCCCCCGAGAGCTCCCTCGACGACAACTCCTGAGAGAGTGTCCTTTGACGAAGTTGCCCAAGAGGCATTTAAGGCTGCGGAGGAGATATTCTGCGAAGAAACCCTTTCGGCTACGCCAAAACCTCCGGAGGCCTTGATGGAAGATCCTCACTTGAGCGTCGAGGACTTCCTTGCAGAAGAGTGTCCAAATCCAACTCCTTCGGAGTCAGACGCTCCATCGAAGCTTGCTTCGCCTGCTTCGGCGCCGACTCAAGCTACGCCTGGGTCGGCACGTTCAGCACCCATCATCCTTCATGAATATAAGTAGCTCCTACCTGCAAAACAATCACTCAACACATTTTGTACTTAGAAAAAATTTCAAATCCTAACCTATTTTGTTGGGGTGTCATTGCAGATGATTTTTTAGTCGCCTCGGGCCTTCACCATCCTCGGGGCCCGCGATGAAGAGTACTTCTGTCCCGAAACCTTCCATCGGGGACAAGGCCAAGGGTAAAAAGCCTGTGGAAGGTAATCCTCCTTCGGGGACTCCGCCCCTAAATGAGAGTAATACTCAACGCGAGGAGACGACTTATTCGTTCTTAAAGTTACAGGCTGGAGAGTCCTCTGGGAAAGATACCACAGAAGTCCCCGAGGATCCACTGAAGGAATTTGCAGTCCCTTCTGCTGGGACTTCTTATAGTGAGGGGTCCAATCCCTCGGGGTCGTTCTCCTGGGTCGCTGATCTCGGCCCCATGTTGGATGAGATCTGGTCCGAGGAAAACTTCCAGAAGCTATCCAAGGAACCACTCCAAGTCGATAATCGAGAAGGCATGCGGATGCTCTCGAAGGTAAAATTTTCATGTTTCTTTCGAAATTTTCTAAATCTTGCGCATCTTGATTCTAACCTTTCTAACCGTTGTAGGCTTTTATCGCGAATTTTATTTACTCCCGAAGGACAGATGCCATTTTCGCCATGGGTTAAGAAGCCCTACTGCACCTCCGCGAGGAGAACATAAAGTTGATCGTGGAGCTCTCCGAGGCTAATGCCACTGTTGAGAAAGTGACCAACATGATGGGTATGGCAGCAGGCAGCCTCGAGCAAGTGGAGAGTTATAAAAAGTCCCACGACGATGAACTGGCCAAATTATGGGAGGAGTTGCGTAAAGAGAGAGAATTGCGTGAAGAGGCGTGGAAAACCCTCGAGGATGAGCGCCGAGTTCATGAAAAGTATATGAGAAGGATGTATTTGATGCGGCTCTCGACGAAGAGAAGGGATTGAGAGTAACGGCCGAGACTAGGATAGAAGCGCTCGAGGGTGAGCTAAAAGACGCACACACCGAGCTCAGCAAGACCGAGGCCGATCTCAATGAGGCTAGGGCAAAGATCCGCACTGCTGTAGCAGACTTTAAGAAGAGCCCTATCTTCGAGAGCTTTGCTGAGTAAAAAAGGCAGCAATGGATCTCGAACTTCCATAGAAGCACTGGCTTCCAGGTCGAGATGCAGCAAGCTATCCTCGCGGGTGCTAACAGGGCACTAGGGAAATTTAACGCTCTCCATCTCGAATGGAACGTCTTCGAGGAAGTCAACTGGCCGTGCCTGCGCTAGTGATTGTCTCCTTACCGGCTTTTTATATCTCTCACTTTGCCTCGGGGTCTTTTCAACACCCACCTTTTGTACTCTCCCGAATATATCAATAAAACCGTTTTTGTTTTCACAAAATTATCTAAGCATTTATTTCTTTGCAACTCTAATTTTTGACATTTTCTTCTACTATTTTCTTTGGCTGGCTAACACGATCAAGTCCCTCCGGGATCAACTATGTAACCGTAAGTCGTGTCCTCTTCGAGGATCACAACCTATTTCAGTCGTGCCCTCTCCGAGGGTCATAATTAAAGCAAATCAAGCGATTAATTAGACCGTAACTCGAACTTACTTTTCTTCAAAAGATGCCCTAAGTTACTTTTATGCTTCCGTAATAAAACTTAGTCAACTTTTTCTAAAATTTTCCTAAGTTTTTCATACCTAGGGGTTCCCCTTTTTATACCTCGGGGTTCCTCCCTTAAGCATACCTAGGTCTTCTATCTTCTTCAAAATATAGAATGGTTATATGAGAAAATCAGCCAAATGCTTCCCAAGTTAATCACCGAACAGGTTAAGACCTGACAAGAAAAACCTTTATGTGGCAGGAAGCTTCAACGATTAAAGCCTACGTAAGCCCTTCGGACTCACGCGTTTTAGTATCGCACGTCTTCGAAGTACATATAGGGTGCACTTATTTCTTTCTGGTACCCCGTGTGCCCCCCTGTCTTCTTGAGTGCTACTTCACGGACAAGCAGACAGTTAAGGATGGCATTTCTAGGAATCATCTGCTTCGCGGTTCATTCCCTTATACACCGAGTTTATAGTCTACTCCGCAGACTTTTTTTTTTTTAATTTTTTTTAAAGAGAGTAAATAATTGTGAACAAAATAGTTGGCACCAAACTTGCTGAACTTTCATTGATAATTGCTGAATTAGAAGAGAAGTAATACAAGAGGAAAAACTAAATTATAATCTAGGGGAGCCTATTGGTAATACTTCTTGAGATGCTCCGCATTCCAAGGATATCTGATCGGGACTCCAGCGAGATCTGAAAGTCGGTATGCACCCAATCGCAGTACCTCGGTGATCTGGTAGGGTGATGAGCGAGCAAAATACTCACTCATATAGCACAAATTCAGGCTTGAATTGTTGTTTAATTCTTCAAGTTTATGTTATTTGATGAGTTTTGTGAGTGTAGAGGTGATTTAAGCACAAATACGGAAATCGAGATGAAAAAGTACACAATTCGGAACATTTTGGAGCAAAGGAAAACTTGAAGAGAAAAATAGACCCATCGCCGATCGATCGCGGCATATCAGCCGATCGATCGGCAGGAGTTTCAAAGACGAGAAACAAAAAGGCAGAGAGCTTGCCGATCGATCGCGCTAAACCAGCCGATTGATCGGCCCAACTACGCAAGTCACACAGAAGGTACGCTGATCGATCGTGGCATTCGAGCCGATCGATCGTGAGCCAATGAATCCGAGACAGCGTTAGCACCGATCGATCGCGGGTTATCAGCCGATCGATCGGCCATAGCTCGTCACGCATTACGACGTCATTTTCCAACCGTTTTAGGCTCCGAATTTCCTCCAAAATTATGTCAAACCTTGTGCTCTATAAATAGAACACAGTTTGGACGAAAAAGAGGAGACTTTTTGACACGGAGAAAACTCAAGAGAACAAGAAGAAGAAGATTGAGCATTCATCGGAGCTGAAGGATTCGTAAAGATCATCGATTTTCAGAGTTTTTCTTACTCTTATTCTCTTCATATCTTCTTCCCTTCTGATTCTATGTTTACCATGAACTCTAAAATTTATTATTCGTTGTATATGATTATGAGAGGCTAATTCTCTCTTTCTAGGAGAGATTAGCTGAACTCGATGTTGATTCTTTTCAATTATAAGTAATAAATTTCTGCAATATTCAGTTTTTATACTTGTGATTCTTGCTGGTTTATTTTATCTTCTGTTATAATTGAGAGATTGAATAGAAGAAATTTAGGTTTAATTTAATTAAACTCGAGAGAGGAAATTGGATTGAATCGGGAATAGTAAGAACCACAACTTAGACATCATAAGGACCGAGAGGTGATTGGTAGTCTAGTTATAAATCATAAGGACCGAGAGGTGATCGATTTAGAACTATAAGAGTTGAGCTTTAATGTATTTAATTCTAGCGAGCGGACGCGTAAGTTAGGATCAAACACATAATTAGGTCAATAAGCAAGAGCTGCGACGTAATTTATAATCTCTTAGACTAGCATAAAATTGAAAGTTTGTGGTGAGGAGTTAGTAATTGATTGAATTGAGGAAGCATCGAGGGAGGCCAATCGATCCTAGTATTTAGTTAATTGAGTTAACCCGTGAATTTTAGTCATTTGTCATTTTAATTTAATTGCTTTGTTTATTATAATTTGTAACATTCACTTAAATTCGATTTCTAAACAAAGTGATTCTTCAGTAGTTGTAGTAATTAGATATAGGCATTTGTTCTCCGTGGGACGATATTCGGACTCACAATCCACTTTATTACTTGGACGACCCGTGCACTTGCAGTTACAATTCGCGTATGTTTTCGAGCGAACAAGTTTTTAGCATCGTTGCCGGGGAACAAAGCGTCTAATTTTGTTTAATACTTTAATAAACGAGAATTATTTTGATTTAGAGCTTTATTTTACTTAACTAGCGTTTGTCGGTCTCTTCTGTGCTTTTGCTTCGTAGGTGTATGCCAAGGTCGAGTGGTCAAGGCATATTACCACTCGATCTAGAGGTTGAACGAACACTCCGGTCGTTGAGGAAGATCAATAGGAACTTGTCATCCAAGTTCACAATGGTTGATGACCTACCGGCTGCCCAACAAGCACGAAACGCTAACGTTCTACAAGCTCAACAGGGGAAGTAACCTTAGAATGAAGCCCGTACGCTTCGAGACTACTTGAGACATGTAGTCAATGAAAATTATTCGGGGATTCAGCGACAGACCATCAATGCCAACAACTTTGAGTTGAAGCGCGGATTGATCGCCATGGTACAGCAGCAGCAGTTTGGGGGTTTGCCATCTGAAGATCCTCATAACTACCTATCGTCCTTTCTGGAGTTGTGTGACACCGTGAAGTGTAATGGTGTGCCCCATGACACAATCAAGCTACAGTTGTTCCCGTTCTCTCTCCGGGACAAGGCTCGCACATGGTTTCACGCTCTACCAAAGGGGTCTATCGAAACTTGGGATGCCATGGTGTAGAAGTTTCTTACGAAGTTTTTCCCTCCACAGATTACTTCGCAGCTTAGAGTTGAAATAAGTCAATTCCGACAAGGGGAGAGCGAATCACTGTATGATGCTTGGGACAGGTTTAAGGACCTGTTGAGGAGGAGTCCACAACACGGATTCGAGCTATGGTTTCAAGCTCCAACTTTCTACAACGTGCTGAACTATGCCACTAGGAGCATGGTTGATGCAGCAGCGGGAGGCTCAGTGATGAATAAGACAGCTGAGGAAGCAACTGAACTTTATGAAGAGATGGCCGCAAGTCACTACCAAGCACCATCGGACAGGAACGTGGGTAGGCGAGTTGCAGTGGTTCTAGAAGTGGACCAACTATCCGCTATTCAGGCTTAGCTAGCCTCACTCACCAACAAGTTGTCAAGCCAGAAAGGGCCAACCATGGGACAAGTGGCTGCAATGCAGAGTCAGCAAGAACAGGCATCGCAACAAGAAGAGCAGTTTGGAGTAGAGGATGTTTAGTTTGTTGGAAACAGGAATTATCAATTTCGACCAAACAACAATCTGCCCGCTCACTACCATCCAGGGTTAAGGAATCATGAGAACTTCTCTTACAGCAACCCAAAAAATGCTCTCAATGCACCACCTCCTGGTTTCCAAGGGCAATCCTCCTTAGATTACAACATGCCTGTGGAAAAGAGGGCATCAACTCTG
This sequence comes from Boehmeria nivea var. tenacissima, assembly GCA_018132145.1. Classification (NCBI taxonomy): domain Eukaryota; kingdom Viridiplantae; phylum Streptophyta; class Magnoliopsida; order Rosales; family Urticaceae; genus Boehmeria; species Boehmeria nivea. The sequence continues at coordinate 1,969,286 of CM030878.1, forward strand.
GAGGACAACCTCAACGCCTTCGTGAACGAATCAAGAAAGAGAATGGAGGCTTATGATAAGTGCTTCATCAGTTTGGAGATTCACTAAACGAACATGGGAGCCTCTATCAAAACCCTTGAAACTCAAATTGGACAATTGGCCATGGCAGTTAAGGAGCAAACAACCCGATCTCTCTCAAATAATACAGAGAACAATGTAAGGGAATGCAAGGCAATCATGGTAAAGAGTGGCCCAGAAGTAAACGCCACAATGGAGAGCAATTGTGAGGCTACGGCTCTGACGAAAGCCAAGAAGGAGACACTCGCAGAGAGAGTTGAGAAGGAGCCGTTTACGCCAGGAAGAATAATGTTCCCTGACAATCCTCCGAAGATTACCACGCCACTCCCGTATCTTCATCGCTTCAAGAAGAAGACCCTTGATGAACAATTCTCTAAGTTCCTTGAGGTGTTCAAGAAATTGCACATAAACATTCCATTCGCAGACGCCTTGGAACACATGCCAAATTATGTAAAGTTCTTGAAGAAGATGATGGCAAAGAAGCACAAAGTGGAAGAGTTTAAGATGGTAAGTCTAACTGAGGAATGTAGCGCCATAGTCCAAAGAAAGCTACCGAAGAAGGAGAAAGACCCCGGGAGCTTTATCATCCCTTGCACGATCGGCGACACCACACTTACCAATGTACTGTGTGATTTGGGCACAAGCATTAATTTAATGCCGCTATCAATCTTTAGGAAGCTTGGACTCCAAGAAGCAAAACCAACAACCATCGCACTTCAAATGGCCGACCGCTCCATAGCCAAACCATGGGGAGTTATTGAAGATGTGCCCGTCCAAGTCGACAAGTTTATCTATCCGGTAGACTTTGTTGTATTAGATATGGGGGATGACAATGAGGTCCCACTAATCCTGGGACGACCATTCTTAGCAACGGGCAGAGCTTTAATCGACGTCGAAGCAGGTTGTCTTACGCTTCGAGTGGACAATGACCAAGTCCACTTTCACAAGTCTCACTCAGCCAAACCATATGAAATAAAGCTCATGAGAAAACGCGGTGAGATAGCGGTCAGAATAGATGAATATGAAGGCAGGACCCTACAGAAAGAGCCAACCAACCCGGGTTCTTACCTCAAACGTCTAAAAAGAAGTGGTAAGACCCCGAATACCAAAGTCGTGCCAATAGCCATTCTAGTCGCAGATGAAATTCATAAGAGGAAGCATCAATTCGCCGTAGAATTACTTGGGCAACAAAGAGAGCAGAATAACGAATGAAGATGCAGCGTCAAGATGGACGTTAAACGGATCGGCTTCTCGGGAGGCAACCCGAGCGTTATTATGCCAAAAAAAAAAAAAGAAGAACAGGGGGCTACACAGATTCAACGCCGATCGATCGCACAATTTGGCGATCGATCGCGGCTCCTCTCCACCAGCACACTTTACCAGGGCTGAGTCGTAGCCGATCGGTCGGGCGATTCACGTCGACCGATCGCGAGGAGAAACTAGTGATGACCAATATGCAGTCGATCGATAGCAGAATCTCGTGCGATCGATCTCGAGAGACGACTGAGGGCACCCGATCGATTGCCGATCGATCTCGAGGATTGAGCCGATCGATCGGCGAGGCTCGCACAATACTAAAACGGTGTGTTTTAACTGTCTTCAAGGGTTTTTAACTTCAAAAATTTCCCACTTCTCCACTTTGCCCTCCTCCCCTCTCTCTCCCACCCAGCCGATCTTACCTCCTCTTCTCTCTCCCACCCAGCCGATCTTACCTCCCCTTCTTTCTCCCTCGCCACCAGAAATCCTCTCACTCACCAGCCCATCCCTCTCACTCGCCACCAGAAGTCCTTGCAACGATACGCATCTTGCACCCAACCACCCTCGCGAACCTTGCACCGCGTCTTCTCTCGCACAACTCACGCAATCCTGCCGACCGCCGCTCTGCACCACCAACCCGGGTGCCGCTCACGCTCCCTCGTCCGAGCTATAGCCCTCCGACACACCACGCGCTTCTCAAAAACGCCGGCTATCTCTCGCTCTACCGAGGTTTGCCATTTTTCTTCTCAGTGGCCTCTTGGTTGTCAGTACGTTTTGTTGGGTCGTGGTTATTTGTTTTGGAATTATTGCTGCAACATTTGTTCTGAGGGGTTGGGAGTCGTGATTCTCATGCATTGTTGTGTGATCTTGTTCTGTTGGTGGTCATATTTGTGGGTTCGTTTTGTTGCTGTGGATTTGTTTCGTTTGGGGTTATTTGTTGTGGTTTTTGAGATCGGTTATCGACTTCTCCGTCATGGCTAAGCGAAAGACTATGGTGCCGTCCGAGACGGTGCGTCGACCCGCAGTGGCATTTTCACAGGTGTTTGTCAATTCTGATGCCGAACGACTTTATAAGCACTTTGTGCAGGCCACCCAACCAACGCACGTGGAGTGTGACTTCGCTCCCGAGCCCAGCGACGGTCATTTGCAGGCTCAGATACGCCGGCTCGGCTGGCAACAGTTGTGTGATCAATCTTGCGCGGCCAATGTGGTAGTGGTCCGAGAGTTCTACGCCAACGCTCACTTTAACAGACCGGGCAATGTCGTATTAGTTCGCGGCAAGGACGTTTCCTTCAGCTCGGCAACCTTACGGAGAGTTCTCAACCTTTCTACTGTGGCGGATGATGATTTTCATCGCCTCCTATATGAGGGTGCCGACTATGAGGCTATCTTGCAGGAGATGGGTTTTCCAGGCTCCTATTGGTCTTATTCGGCCTCCAACCCTGTCCAAGCCACTGCATGTCTGAGCCAACACTCTCAACCGATTTGCTCATGCGTAGTATCATTTCATCCGCTACAATCTCATACCGACCTCCCAGAGATCAGAGATTACCACTGACCGAGCACTCCTCACATACTGCATCTGCTCCGGCCGCTCCATCGACGCCGCCACGATTATTAAAGACTCCATCTGCCATCGAGCGAATCTTGGGCAGCACCCGGCTGCACTCACTCATCCTGTCCTGATCACATACTTGTGTGCTCAGGCCGGTGTACCGATGAGCGATGAGGAAATAACCTTGGGGCCGAGGAAGTTCAACCACGACAGGTTGATGAGATTCGAACAGTGGCCCGGCGGTACCCCAGACCCTGACGGGATGGGCTTTGTGCCTTTCCCCAATCAACCTTCGCCACCACCACCACCCGCAGCCCCACTGCGCATTTGGCGTATGAACATGATTCCGACTCAGACTATCGACGCCGGATTTGATGAGGAACATGAGCGTCGCCAAGCAGCACGCCGATCGCGTCGCAAACCCCAGCCAGGCGAGGGCTCCTCATCCAGTGCCCCACCACCAGCACCCCATTCATTCGACTCCATCGCCGCGCTGATGACTCAGGGTTTTGAGACCTTGCGGTTGGGTCAAGAAAATTTGCAGTTGGGTCTGGACCGCCTCCTTCGCCGTGTTCCGACATGCAGCAACACCAGTACCACCTTGCTCAGCACCTGCACAACCTTGAAGTGGATCTGCAGCATCAACCGCAGGAGCCATTCTTCGACAACCTATTGCAGCCCTACCACAGCCCGTCCCCGGATCGAACCGACGATGGGTGGGATTCTTGGCCCGAATAGGCCCGTCCACCGTTTTATTTGAGACAGTGAGGACACTGTCTACTCCATGTTTGGGGGGGTGCTTTCCATTGCATGGCAAGGCCACAGCGACCAGAGCGAGATGAGTCACAATTCTATCCTTAATTTCTATTAGTTGTATTTTAATTATTGTCGAACTATTTCATTTTTGTTCACTTTAGTTTACTTTATTAGGTCTATTTTGAGTTAGCTTGTTTTTATCATGCATATTTATAAACTTTGATATTGTATGAATTCTAACAAAACGTTTAGTGTTTCTTTTATTTGTGCAATGGCGTGATTCGATGATGAGGACTGGCACAAAGTCGAGTCCTGCATTGTGTCGTAAGTCTCTTCCCTTCTTTGAGTATAACATTGATAGTAAACTTAGGATTCGGCTATTTCACCTTCTATGCACGTAATATCTTCTCTTGAAATTCGACTGATGAATGTATAAAATAGAAGTTCTTCTTGATAATACTTGCTTGAGATCTCTAGAACCCGACCTTAGTAGTTTTTCGAGGCGAAATTCTAGTGACAAGAACTTGAGGAAATGATTAAGGCCATCATTTGGACCGTTTGAGCCTAAATAGAACACCTTTGACAATATACCTTTGCACCCATAGTTTTGAGCCTATAACCACTATTTATTTCAGATTTTACCAACCTATGACATTTACACACTCACTAGCCTTACATTATCCACAATTACCCTTGTTCACCTAGACTGCAATGCTTAATTTTGTATGAAGGAGAATGAATATGTTAACAATGTAGAGCCTTAAACCCAATTTCGTTACTCACACCCACAATAAAAGTATTGGATCAACTGAAAAAAAAAACCAAAGGTTGAAAAAGTGTATCCAATGTTCTAATTCAAAAGGGTAGCCAAAACGAAGTTTGGGGGAAGGGTGGTTTTAGTGTTTTGATAATCGGTTGGAAGAATTGAAAGGAAAAGAAGTTGTGAAAAAGATTCAGTGGTATTGTCGTAAAGTTATGGGTCTAGGTGAACTTCGAGCTTAAAATTAACCTTCAACCTACCTTAGCCGAGGCCGTAATATTACAAGCCGAAAAGTCCTTTCGATCCTCAATTACTTGTGTTCTACATTAGTGGATATTAGCGACGGGGTCGGGCTTATGGTGATTCTCTTGGGTATGAACCATTAAGTCTTCTTAAGTATGCAGTAGTCGGTTGGATGAAAGAGGAGCCGCACACACAAAATCGAAAGGCCATTTCTGAGGTGAGCTCAATTTGTAACAACTCTAGTTGTGAGAGGACTTCGATACTACAAGGGAATCGGTGAAATGTCCCTGAGAGCTATCCATGCCATGCATGACAAAGAATCCGGATGTTGAAGTTAGAATCATAAGTTGCTTTGTTTTCATTTAGGATTACTCATTCATTTATTCATTCATTTATTCAATTATTCATTCATTCATTCATATTTAAGATAGGAGTCATGCATCATAGAATTAAAAATTGTGCTTCATTGTTGCTTGAGGACAAGCAATGATTCAAGTTTGGAGGTGTGATGAGCGAGCAAAATACTCACTCATATATCACAAATTCAGGCTTGAATTGGTTTAGCGCGATCGATCGGCTGGTTTAGCGCGATCGATCGGCAGGAGTTTCAAAGACGAGAAACAAAAAGGCAGAGAGCTTGCCGATCGATCGCGCTAAACCAGCCGATTGATCGTCCCAACTACGCGAGTCACACAGAAGGAACGCCGATCGATCGTGGCATTCGAGCCGATTGATCGTGAGCCAATGAATTCGAGACAACGTTAGAATCGATCGATCGCGGGTTATCAGCCCATTGATCGGCCATAGCTGATCACGCATTACGACGTCGTTTTCTAAGTGTTTTAGGCTCTGAATTTCCTCCAAAATTAGGTCAAACCTTGTGCTCTATAAATAGAACACAGTTTGGACGAAAAAGAGGAGACTTTTTGACACGGAAAAAACTCAAGAGAACAAGAAGAAGAAGATTGAGCATTCATCGGAGCTGAAGGATTCGCGAAGATCATCGATTTTCAGAGTTTTTCTTACTCTTATTCTCTTCATATCTTCTTCCCTTCTAATTCTATGTTTACCATGAACTCTAGAATTTATTATTCGTTGTATATGATTATGAGAGGCTAATTCTCTCTTTCTAGGAGAGATTGGCTGAACTCGATGTTGATTCTTTTAAATTATAAGTAATAAATTTCTGCAATATTCAGTTTTTATGCTTGTGATTCTTGCTGGTTTATTTTATCTTCTGTTATAATTGAGAGATTGAATAGAAGAAATTTAGGTTTAATTAAATTAAACTCGAGAGAGGAAATTGGATTGAATCGGGAATAGTAAGAACCACAACTTAGGCATCATAAGGACCGAGAGGTGATTGGTAGTCTAGGTAGTCTAGTTATAAATCGTAAGGACTGAGAGGTGATCGATTTAGAACTATAAGAGTTGAGCTTTAATGTATTTAATTCTAGCGAGCGGACGCGTAAGTTAGGATCAAACACAAAATTAGGTCAATAAGCGAGAGCTGCAACGTAATTTATAATCTCTTAGACTAGCATAAAATTGAAAGTTTGTGGTGAGGAGTTAGTAATTGATTGAATTGAGGAAGTATCGAGGGAGGCCAATCGATCCTAGTATTTAGTTAATTGAGTTAACCCGTGAATTTTACTCATTTCTCATTTTAATTTAATTGCTTTGTGTATTTTAATTTATAACATTCACTTAAATTCGATTTCTAAACACAATGATTCTTCATTAGTTGTAGTAATTAGATATAGGCATTTGCTCTCCGTGGGACGATATTCGGACTCACAATCCACTTTATTACTTGGACGACCCGTGCACTTGCGGTTATAATTCGCGTTTGTTTTCGAGCAAACATAGGGTCCCTCCAATGAATATCTGAGTGCTCCAGCTCCAGGGTCCTTGGTGTTTTGAAATACTTGTACGAGCACGGTATGCTCGACCTTAAACTTTTTTTTTTGTCACCTTTGAGTTGTATTGCCTCGCCATGCGCTGCTTCTGGGCTTCCATTTGGATTCTCGCGACTTCTCTGCGTTCCTCGATCATGTCTCTCTCTGTGGCCAAAAGTGAAGTATTAGTTTCTTCGTCGAAGTTTTCATATCGAAACGAAGGAACTTTCACTTCAGCGGGAATCATCGCTTCGATGTCATAAGCCATGGAGTTTCTCCAGTGGCCGTTCGAGCTGTGGTGCGATAACTCCAAAGGCCTAGAGGCAGCTCCGCGGCCCATCACCCTTTGAGTGTGTCGAGATGTCTCTTTAAGATAACCTTGATGATCTGGTTGACGGCATCGACCTGGCCATTACTTTGCAGATGGTATGGTGCTGAGAAGTCTTTGTTGATGCCGAACTGATCACAAAGGTTCCTCATCGCTTGATTGTCAAACTGAAATGTGTTGTCTGAAACCAAAGAGTGAGGGATCCTGAACCTGTAAATGATATACGCATGGATGAATTTCGTCAGGTTTTTCTCAGTGATAGTTGATAAAGGAATAGCCTCGGCCCATTTAGTGAAGTATTCTACTGCCACGACGATGAATTTGAGCCTTTCAGGTGCCGTGGACAGAAGATCAATGATGTCGACTTCCCACTTCGCAAAGGGCTACGGACAGAAGATAACTGTGAGCCGCTCTGGATGAGCCCAAATAAGTGCAAAGTACCTCTGGCACTTATCACATTTCTTCGTGGGCTAAAAGAATCCTTGCAACAAAGCCTTGTGTGCGAGGGACTGCCCCCTGGCGTGATTTCCACAGACTCCGTCGTGGATCTCGCCAAGGACTTCTTTGGCTTCCTTATCATCGAGGCATCAAAGCAGCGGTGTTGAAACTCCTCTCTTGTATAATTTATCATTCAGCAGTAAGTAATGTTCAGCATGGTACCTGACCCTCCGGGGCCTGTTCTCGATCTTCGGGCAACTTATCATCCTTCAAGTAGACGACGATTTCATCCATCCACGAAGGTTCTGAATCGATTGCTTTCACCAAGTCCACTTCGTAATACTTGGCTTGGGGATGATTTCGAATGAGACTAGGCGAAGAAGCTCGGCATATCTACTGGTTGCTAGCTTTTCCAAAACGTTCCCGTTCGAATTATCCTCGCAGTCGATGTGCTTTACTTCATACTTGGAGAAGTTTTGAAGCTCCGCTTTGACCTTCTCCAGGTAAGCGACCATCCTATCATCGCGGGCTTGGAACTCACTTGAAATTTGACTTACTACTAATTTTGAATCATTAAAAATTAGAAGTGAGTCTACTTAAAGTTCTTTGGCGAGTCTGAGGCCAACCAGCAGCGCTTCGTACTTCACCTCGTTGTTCGAGGCTTTAAAAGTGAACAGCAAGACGATGCTGATGCGATGGTTCTCATTCGAAGATCCATCCACGTAAAGCCTCTACTTCGTGAGCTCCATTTGTCGATCCCGATCCTCCTTCGAAAAGGTGAACTCGGCAATGAAGTCCGCTAGGGCTTGTCCCTTGATCGCGATCCGTGGTTGATAGAGGATGTCGAACTGCGTTAATTCGACTGCCCATTTCACAAGTCTGTCCGAGGCCTCCGGTCTGTGCAGCACTTATTTCATCGAGTGACTAGTAAACACGATAATCGGGTGGGCCAGGAAGTAATGACGAAGCTTCCTGGTCGGGACAATAAGAGCGAGGGTGAGTTGTTCTAGCTCAGGATATATGAGTTCAGCGTCGAGGAGGCGCTTGCTGATGTAATACACCGGTGCTTGTACTCCAGCAACTTACTTGACGAGCACTGAACTGACTGCATGCTCAAAAACTACAAGGGAAGTGAAGAGCTTCTCCCCCGATAATGGCTTTGCCAGAATCGGGGCATGCCCAAGATAGACTTTGAGCTCTTGAAATGCTCGTTCACATTCCTCGGTCTAAACGAACTCCTTACTGCCCTGGAGAACGTTGAAGAATGAGAGACACTTGTTGAATGACCAAGAGACAAAGCTGTTCAATGCAGCGATGCTCCCTGTGAGTTTTTGGACTTCTTTCCCTCTTCGAAGGGACTCCATATCGAGGATGGCTTGGATTTTCTCTAGGTTAGCCTCGATTCCTCGCTGACTCACCATGAAGGCTAAGAACTTTCCGGCTTTGACCGCGAAGGTGCACTTATTCGGATTGAGCATCATGTTAGTTTGTCGAAGGATGGAGAAGGTCTGGTCTAAGTGCATAACATGATCCTGAGCCTTTGCACTTTTGACCAGCATGTCGTTGATGTATACTTCCATCGAGACTCCTAGCAACTCCGCGAAGATCTTATTCACCAGTCTTTGATACGTCGCCCCAGCATTCTTCAAACCGAAGGGCATGGCTTTATAGCAATAAAGCCCGCGATCGGTAATGAAGGCTGTGTGTTCTTCATCTTGGTGGAACATGGGGATCTAATTGTACCCTGAATACGCATCCGTGAAGCTGAGAAGTTCATGGCCCGCGATTGCGTCAATCATCTGGTCGATTCGGGGAACCGGGAAGCTGTCTTTCGGACAAGACTCATTGAGGTTGGTGAAATCTACGCAGCATCTCCATCTTTCGTCTGGCTTCGGGACTAGGATGATATTTGAGACCCAAGATGGATACTTCGCTTCGCGAATGAACTCGGTCATGATTAGCTTATCGACTTCGTCTTTAAGCGCTTGGGCTATCTCCGTGTCGAGTGATCTCCTCTTCTGCCTTCGGGTCGGGACCCGAGGGTCAATGTTGAGATGGTGGCACATATGCTCGGGGTCTATCCCCTTCATATCACTGTGACTCCATGCAAACACGTCTCGATTAAGCCGCAGACAGGCGACAACAGCCTCACGTACTTCTGGACTTAGACAAGTCCCAATTTTTACTTTGCGCATTGCATCGAGGCTATCTATGCTTACCTCTTTGGTATCTTTGGCTGGGCCCGTTTATTGCTATTGGGCCGGCAATCAGGGGTCCAGTTTATACTGGATCTCTAGAACCCCGATTGTGAAAGCCTGCTCCTCGGCCAGCTCTACTTCCCCGACTGTCCGCTTTCCCTTCGAGTCAGCGGGAGCCGATCTGATGCTCGTCGTGTAACACATCCGAGCCTCATACTGATTTCCCCGAACGACTCTGACGCCGCGGGGTGTGGTAAATTTTAGGAAGAGATGGTAGATTGAAGTGACTGCCTTTATGGCCACGAGGGTAGCACGCCCAATGATGGTGTTATAAGAAGATTTACCCTTGACCACCATGAAGTTGGACATGGTGGTCGATCTCTTCAGCTCTTCTCCGAATGAAACGACCAACTATATACTTCCCTCCGGGAAGATAGAATCTCCTGTAAAGCCGTGGAGCGGACTCGCAGCTGCTCGTAGGCTCTGGAGACTAATCCTCATCTTCTCGAGGCTCCAAATACAGGATGTCCACTGAACTGCGTCGTCAACTAGGCAACAATGTGCTAGATGGTTCCCGATCATTGTAGATATAACCAAGGGATCATGGTGTGAGAATCGGACACCTCGGCATCCGTCTTCGTGAACGAGAGTTCGTACGCGGTATTTTGTGAGAGTCGTGAAGTTTCCTTCGCGACCTGAACAACTCTTCATTGATCGCTGAGAATGCCCCCAAGGATATGGGCCTCCCGTGATCGTGTAGATCTCGCATCGATCTCTCGGTTTGGCGGGTTCCTCATTCTGTAGTCCGCGTCTTTGCGGTATCTTACGAGCTTCCCTCGGCGGATGAGATACAGTATCTCATCCTTCAGGTCGAAGCACGTTGCAGTCGTGTGACTATTCGATTGCGGAACAAGTAGAACTTGTCCTTGTGCTTCTCTGGGATCTTCCCCTTTATCGGCATAGGGGTTGGAAATCTACCTCACTCTGCGAGTTGACAAATATTCCCTCAATCGAGGCAGTAAGCTCATGGTACTTGCTGTACTATTGCTTACGAGCTTGGGCCGCCTCGTATCCCAGACCTGAGTCGTGAGGCCTCTTATCCTCGCAGGGCTGCTGGCTTCCACGAGGCCTCCGTAGGCCTCTTTTTTTCCTTCCATTGGTCCCCTTCGGGGTTGCCTCGGGTATTCTTCACCGCTCCTGACTTCTTTAAAGTCAAGGCCTCAGCGTTGATATAATTCCAGGCCCGTTCCAGGAAATTAGAATACGTCAGTGGCGATTTCTTATTGATAGAAAATGCGAACGGCGTATCCTCGCGAACTGCAGAGCTCGCGGCCAGCAGTAAGGCATCGTCGGACACGTGCCTTACTTCCACTGTGGCCTTGGTGAATCTTTTCAACCAGGCTTGAAGGGTTTCGTCATCTCTCTGCTTAACGCGGGAGAGATATGCTGGGTTCTTGAGGTGCCTCCAGACTCACAAGAACTGCGAAGCGAACTTTGCCCTCAAGTCTTACCAACTAGTTATGGAGTCGGCTAGGAGTCGGTACCCCTACCTTCGTGCTTTGCCTGAAAGGGTGGTATCGAATAGACGGCATTTAATGGCATTATATTAGCCATAAGCGCGGGCTCACGAGGAGTAAATCCCTAAGTGGTCAGAAGGATTCCTAGTCCCATCAAATAAGCTTACCTTCGGAAGCCTGAGACGTTCGGCGGTGGGGGCATTGAGAAGGTCTACAGTAAGGGGAGTGAAATCTCCGTCCAAAATTCCATCGTAGGCAATCCCATGAAGGAGCCCTCGGAGACGCTCGATCTCCGCAGGCGAGAAATCCTAGGTGCCCAGGATCTGCCTACTGGTAGCGGTGGTAGCTACGGTGGTAGCTGACCCATCGCGAAATTGGTCTGCCACAGGGGGTCGCGCGCCTCTGCCGCTGACCGCGGGTCGTGCGGGGGCTCGCCTTGCGGGCTCTCGCGGCAGGGGGCCCAATCTGTCGAAAACAGATCCGGATTGGGCCTAATCCTCCTCTACGTCGGCGGCCGGTCGCAAGCCTTTAGTTCGGACCACCGGCAGCCGCACACCTCTAGTGTGGGCTGCGGGTTTACTCGCCGTCGCATTTCTACGGCTGCGAGGGTTGCAGGTTTCTGCATCTGACCCGTCATCAGATTCCTCCTGATTGGCCGCATTGGCATCTCCATTCGCCAACTCGGCCGCTGCCTTCTCGTGGTACGCCTGGAATCGTGCTTGGAGTACGTCGGCCTGCTTCGCGTCAGTGAGAAGCAGCGGTTGACTTTGGTTCTGAACCAAAGTCTCCATCATACCGCTCATGCACGCCATGAAATCCTCTTTAGCCTTTGCTCGAGCTGCTCTTGCTCGGCAGTCACTGGACTTTTCCCATTGTGCCTGGTACTTGATGCCATTGATCTCCGATCACTTGACACGACTGAAACTATAGTGAAAACAGAAAAAGATATCTAGAAAGAAAGGCAGTGGCCCCGCCTTCCTTCTAGCGCCAATTTCTTAGTGTAAAATTTGAACCAACAATGAGATCCGCACCTTTAGGTTGTGATGCGGCAATGAACGATAAATTTTTGATCGGAAAACTAAAAGAAACATATATTTTTAAGTAGTTCAACCCTCCTACGGAGTAATAGCTTACGTCTACTGAGAAATATTATTACAGATAATCTGTTTGCAAGTAAAACTCGACCAACCCCCTCTCTAGTCCCGTCGTTTCCCTTATATAAGCGAGGATGAACGGTTTAGAGAAGGAAACATAACGCACGATAAAATAAATCTCGGGATTAATTATTAAATTTAATGCGTAGTTATGGACCGGTTCCAAAGACTTGGAGATTTATAGTTATAACAATCGCGAGTCTTACGGGAGCAGTTACAGAATGTCCCACGATCGGGGCTAGAAAAGCGAAACGGAAAGAAAGACCTAAACTAACCCGCGTGGACTTCATCTTTGATTGGGGGTCACCAGCTTCGCGGGTCGAGCCCTTCGTCTTGAGTGAAGTCCTAACTTCCTCTTCGAGGCTAGTTTCGTGGTGTTGGATCCTATTCGATGATCTGCGGTCTTCCTGTCCGTTAATTCTGCTTCGAGGCATGGTCATAAAATTGAAATCACTTTCGATGATGTTTGTCCTGCTTATTATCGTGAGAGTAAGGTCGAGGATCATCTTCGATGATCCGCATCCCATCTTGGTCCGCGGGAGATTCTCGTGATGACGTGGTATTCCTCATCTTTCGGGGAAATGGGATTATGCTCGTTTCTAATGTGCCTCGGAGACTCCGCCCTTGATGCTTCCTCACCTAACAAAAAATCACTTATAACATTACCTATGATTCATTGATTGTTGTTGTTTTACCAAATAACAAAAAAAATGGCTTTGACACCCCACTGTTGTTGTTTTGTCCGTTGTCCATTGTTGTTGTTTTGTCCAAAGTTGAATACCAAAGACAGAAAGGAAGGAGATCGAGGGTGAAGAAAAAGAAAAGGAAAAAAAAAAAGAAAAAGAAAGAGAAGGAAAAAAGAACAAAGAAAAAAAGGGCGCTTCTCTGTTGGGGAATGAAAAAAAAAACAGACCAGTGAGAAAGAAATTGAGAGTTTTTATTAGATAATAAAATAGGGCACAAGGAAATTAAAATGTTTACAATCATAGTCAATTTTTTTCTTTTCTTTCCAGGTTTTTGTATCAAGCAATGAAACGAACTCTTTCATCTGAGAAAAAAAAATTAAAACTTTTGAAGGCTCTTTTTTTTTTTTTTTGAGACTTATTTCATTCTTGAAGACTCTTTTTGCTTACTGCAATCAAAACTCATTTTATTTCTTTTGTTATTTTTTCCCCCTAAAGTAGAGAGCTTGGACTGAGTTTAAAAATTTAGGGAATGAGTTTTTTTTTTTTGGCTGACTTTACAGATCCATGGAAAAATTTAAATTTTCGGTTGTCTTCAATTTTCTTTTTCCTCTAATGAAAAAGTTGGGATTTTTCAGCAAAGAAAAGTGAGGAGTAGATCAGCGACGAAGAAGTTGATGGTGCCAAGGAACCACGCGTAGGTGAAGGAAAATACGCCATGGCAGAGTGACAGTAGCCTCGCTTGAAAACAAAAATGATGGTGTGGGCGAGGCTGCCGTCAAGCGACCTGCGAGACGCCGCAACAAGGACTCAGCAGCAGCGCGTCGATCTTCGCCGAGGGCATGAACGACGGCGTCGATTCATGTCTGGTGGCGTCATTCTTGGGTGGCTTGGTAGTCTTGTTGAGTTGTGTCAATATACTAGCCTGAGCATTTGTAGCAGTAGACTGGTTCAGGAGATGAAATAAAATGGAGAGAGATACAGAGATGGTTTTTTTTTGCTAACAGAGATACAGAGAGGGTGGAAGAAGAAGAGAAGGAAAAAAATTGGATACAACAAGAAACATTTAATTTTTATGCACTCTCATTTTATGTTTATACCAGCTTGTTTTATTTTTGTATCCCAACACAGAAGTTCCGAAAAAGAAGAAAAAGAAAAAATGTGAGAGAGGTAGAAAATTGTGGAGGAGAGAGAGAAAAAGGAAAAGAATAAAAAAAAATCAAAATGATACCAACAAAAGGGGTACTTCTGCCATGTAAACTATAATAAAAACCCATCCATGGGAAATAATTTTGATTCGTTGATATTTAAAAGTGTGGAAAAAATAACATACATCTTGTCACATTCGATTATTGTTTAAATATTATTAAAAAATAAAAATAAACAAAAGTTTTCTCCTTGTAACTCTCTGTTCATACCACAAATGACACCAACACCACACAACACTAGAAACAGAATTCAACAACCGTACCGCCGCCCTAATAGGTATCGCACCGCCTCCGCCTGCCCTGGCTCTTCCTCCACGGCATCCACAACACCTCCGCTCTGCAATCACAAGTCCTTTGCCTTCAACTTCTTCCTCCTCCTTCTGGTTCCTCCACCCCAGCCACCGCTCTGCCTCTGCCGCCTTCCTCGGATCCGATGGCTTCCTCCTCACCACTGTCATGTCCTTCTCTTTCTCTCCCATCCTTCTTCGCTCCTTCCGGCTGACCTCCTTCCGCTGCCATCGCATTTGTTCTTCGTTCTCGATAAAGTCGCTCTTGCTACATATTTGATCATTAGAGATTGTTCAAGTTAGTGTGATTGTGGAAGACTTGGTCTTTGGTGATAATTGCTATTAACTGGGTTAACTTTTTATCACCACTGATTATGAATTTTTTGTCTTATTCTTATGGATTATATATTGCAAAGTAGTTGGTTTGGGGAATTTGAAATTTGGCTATGGAAAAGAAACGAAGAAAGACAAATTTGAGGAAAAAGACCCAAAAGAAAAAAAAAAATGGAATGAGGAAGAAGAAGAGAAAAAGAATACAAAAGATAAGAAACATATTACTAATCATACACCCTTTCACATCCAATAATAGTTATTAAATCGTTTCCTACCAATGGATTTTTTTTAACGTTTTCTATTACAGAAATGGCAAACAAAAGAGAAAAGAGTAATTCTAATTTTAAATTGATACCAGTCACTTAATTAAGTGACACGTGGAAGTTTTTAACGGAAAAATTAATTGAAGGATGTGTTTGAATTTTTATTTAAAGTATAAGAGGAACAAATATGATAAAAAAAAAAATTAAAGGAGCAAAGTGACACAAGCTCTTTAGATGAGGGGGGATTTATGGAATTAATTAAAATTTTCTAATTCAATTCTAATGGAGCATGTAATTCACGGCACCCGTGTTATGCTATATCCGACAAGGTTAAAGAACCCGACAACATTTTCGTCCAAGAGTAATGCTCTATGAGCGAATATGGCACCAACAATTTTTATTTTATTTTTATTATTTATTTATTTATTTTTATGGTTAATGTTACAATATTGTTTAATTAGTTTTAGATTAAAAAAAAGTTTTTTTGCACTAATGCCCCCTGAATTATACGTGTTGAGACACTTTTGCACCTCATCTTTTTTTTTTTTTGGGTAATTGACTCCCTGAATTTAAAAATTCGTTGCTCCAAATGGGAAAATTAAAAAAAAAATAATCACGTGCTTCACACGTGACATTGTGAATGAGGGCATACTTGGTCTTTTTTTTTTAAATGTAAAATTCATATAAAATTTTCATAAATCCAAAAAAAAAAAAAAGTTTTGGAAAACACATAAGAGTAGGAAAGGTATGTTGGCTGTTTTTTTTTTTTTTTTTTCAATGATGCTTTGAATGTCTAGAGCCTTGAAAAGTTGGAGGTTATGATTTGTCCTTTTGGGTTTGTGAAGAGTAGAGATGTAGGTTTTTAATCCGTGGATATAGGTTCTAATCATAATGTTCCAACCATAATCGCCACAATTCCAAGCCCTTCGCCGCTGCGGCCGCCGCCTCCTCCTCCATTTTGCCGCGAGCGTGCTCGGGTGGGTGTTCTCATGTGCCGCCGTGCTGCTCTCGATATTGACGCTCAACCCTATGCCAAGCTCGCCGCAGACGACTTCTCTGGCGGCCAGACTCCAACCCCACAGCGTTTGTGGCGTCGCTAGGTTCACAAGAACATCAAGCTATGTCCGCAAGTAGACCTGGAGATCACCTCGGAGGAGAGAGAGATCTGGTTTTTTGGTACGGCGACAGGTGGGCAGCAATAATAGGTCTTGTCATCGCCTTCAATGGCGGCAGCGGCGCTCGGTGTACCGAACTCGGCAGAGGCATCCAATGAGTTGAAGACTTTCGCGGAAGAGGGAGATGATGAAGGCGATCACGCTCAGTGCACAAAGGCATTCGCGGCGGCATCACCCTCTCGGTCCCGTTGGACGTGCTCTTCGACGTTCCGTGCCTGCCGTCTCGTCGACCAAGTCTCCATTAGCTTAATGTGATATTTCTTTTTTTTTCCCCCTCTTTTTGCAAAATTTAATTGATCTGGTTATGGATTCAAATTGGTCACTTGATCTGATCTTATTATTTGGCATGGTTTAATCTGGTTTTTGGTGGTTATCCTAATCTGAGTTTGAATTAAGAGTTCTCGTGTTTTTGGGGTTTTTTTTTTTGTGTTTTTTTTTCTAAGGTTAAATGATTACTAAATTATATTTATCTTCTATAAAATGACTAAAACACCCTCTGTAAAAGGCTCATCTCATGTGAGAGCCATGTGGAAATCTGTTTAAAATTTAACGGCCGTTTCTAATTTCGGCTACGTTGCAATAGATTTGGGCTATTAATATATATTGTCAAATTGAAGCTCAATATTATATATATGTTCGAAGTTTACAAGATATATTAAAACTATTCATTCACCCAATAAATAATACTATAATACCATTTTTATGCTACACCAAATTATAAACTCGACTGACAAACAAGTACAAAAAAAAAAAAAAACGGATTGTGCGTTATTTTCAGTAGACTTACCAAACTGAAAAAAAAAAAGAAAATTAAATGACATTTTGGGTTAGTTTCCATGTAAATTGGAAGATAAAATAAGAAATGATTCTCTCCCTCCAATTCTTTCTTCCTCACGATTTGTGATCAAGCATGCATCGCCGTGGTGGCAGCCATCGTCACGGCCGTTGACACTACCGCGTAGGCCGTCGTGAGGCTCACAAGCCAACGGCAGAGGCCCGATGTTCGGTGGCGGTGGCACTTGCCGGGAGCGATGGGCTTCGGTGAAGATTCAAACTGCGTTTAGAGGCTATTTGATAATTTGATTATATATATATATATATATATATATATATAAATATATATATAAGTTGGTTTAGTTTCATATTTTGCTTTGGAATTCTGAATCTCAAGTATGGTTTTTGTTTCAAACATAAAAGAAAACTGTCACTATATTGGTATAAACGAAATGAACACCTATGTAAGTATGGATTTATTATTTAATATGATATTATATTTTTAATAATAAAATTTTAATATACAGGTTTTACGCACTAAGACCACATTTTAGAACTCAATGATTTTATTGGATTTTGATATATATATTTTTACAGCTTTCTATAGCACTCAATGGTTTTATTGGTTTTGAACCTGCTCTTTAAATGGTTTTTGTAATGTGCAATTGTGTTTACAATGGAGGCAAATGTGGTGACGTTAGCATTAAAATGAATAATAAAGATGTAATTACGTTTAATTTTTTATAATAAAAATTTGAATATCATATTATAAATTTTTGTAATAAGAAAGTTGTGTTTCATAATGTAATATTAAAAAATATGTATCATAAAAAATTTCGAATATTATATGTAAGAACATTGTTATTATGTATGGTGATAACAATTAAATTAATGAGGGTGGCATCTACTGATCCTAAAAAGAAAAAAAGTGTGATATGATGGGTCATAATATTGTATACGAAAAATTAAATAACATATTTAAATTTATAAAACAATCATATTTGAATACCATATTCGGTATTAAAATGCAGGTCCCCCCTCCCCCACTGTGGTTGGCATATTTTTGCAGTTCTCTATAAGGGACGACTTAGTTTTTGGGCAAAGTGAAGTTTTAAAGCTTTTGTGAGCTCCAAATGAGTACCTTAGACTTATTATAATATATTATATGTTTAAATACACATTTATGATCAAAAATAACTTTTCTAGAGTCACTTCGGAACCAAATTATCCATTTAAAGGCTCGATTTCGACAAAACTAGTTATAATGACTTTGTTTTAGCACGAAGTGAGTTTTTAAGGCATATTGGAGCTCCAAATGAGTCCCTAAGACTTATTATAATATATTATATGCTTAAATATTTATTTGAGATCAAAACAACTTTGCTAGAGTTACTTCGGAGATTAAAAAAAACAAGGCCCTTTAAAGGCTCGATTTAGGCACAACTTGTTAAAAAGACTTAGTTTTTGCGCGAAATAACTTTTTAAGGCTTGTTGGCGCTCCAAATGAGTCCCTAAGACTTATTATAAAACAATAGATGTTCAAATAGTCATTAAGTATAAAAAAAAACTCTGCTAGAGTCACTTCAGAGCCAAAAAAGCCCTTTAAAGGCTTGATTTAGGTAAAACTGGTTATAAGCACTTAATTTTTGCGCGCAGTGAGTTTTTAAAGCTTGTTGCAGCTCCAATGACTCCCTATGACTTATTATAATATATTATATATTTAAATACACATTTAGGATCAAAACAACTTTGCTAGAGTCACTTCAGAACCAAAAAAGCCCTTTAAGGCTTGATTTCGGCAAAACTAGTTATAATGACTTTGTTTTAGCATGAAGTGAGATTTTAAGGCATATTAGAACTCCGAATGAGTCTCTAAGATTTATTATAATATTTTAGATTCTTAAATACTCATTTGGGATCAAAACAACTTTGCTAGAGTAACTTCGAAGCTAAAATTTGAATACACCGTTATGAGGAATGACGTTAAGGGCATATAAAACAATATCACTATTGAGCGATATGCGATAATTTTTTAAAAACCATATTTGGCATGATGTTTTACATATGATATTAAAAACATTCTATGTTATTGCATATGGATCAAGTTCAGCAAATAAGAGTGCACACCTCTGAGCAGATGGCATTTGTAAGTAATTCATATAACGACAATGAAAAACAATGGAACATGATGATGGCGATTTCAATTTGAATTTTAATATACAACGTATTTTAGAAACTAAATAAATATGCTAATAAATAGAATAAAATTTGGAATTTTTTTTAATTAAAAGCAGACAATTACAATCATAATAAAACAAAAAGGGTAACAAACCCATATATTTTGCACCTAAAATATTTTTGAAATAGAAAGAGGATTAAAACATTACATTACATGGATATTTACCTCATTAATTAACAGAATCCCAAAATAAAAGGGGATTGCAAAAACATTAATATTTAAATATTTAAGATTTTGAAACATTCTAATTTATGAAATATAATATATTAATCTTAATTAATGCGATTTTTTCAAAAGTGATATTTGAATATTTGATTATTTAATATCTTGAAAATTTTAAACAATACACAGTTTGAAGAAAGAATTGAGAATCTTTACATTGTATTATCAGGTATATGTGATATGGGTCTAAAGGGTAGTATTATCTTACAAAAATTGCCACATATGCACAATAAATTAATATAAAAATAGTTGTAGTTGTTGAAATAATGTGTAATATATAATTTAAAAGTGATTAATTGTGTAAAATTTAAGTTTAGGGAGTCAATTGTAAAAAAAAAAATTACCAAATTGTCTCTACACGTTTTAAACGGCATCAGCGCAAGAAAAAAAAAACAAAAAAAAAACGGCGGTGGACTGGATGTAAGAAAGGAGTTTTGGGGACTTTAATTTTTTTTGCTATTATTATCAAGCGTACAATATTTGATGATTCTATATCTATAAATGTTATATATACATTTTTACTATAAACTTATTTTGTCTTTATTTGCAATTTTTTTTCTTCCCTTACGCCCTCCTGATACTCTCAAGCCAATAAAGCAAAACCAACTCCTCTTACTCTCTCTCTCTCTCTCTCTCTCTCTTCTTCCATTATTTTCTTTTCTTTCTTCTTTTATTTTTTTTCTTTCTTCTCTAATGGACTGTTGTAGCCCATCTCTTTCATTTTTTTTTACATACACTATTTTTGTTTGCAACCCTTAAATGCACTTAAGCTATATTTTTTAATTACTAGTTTTATTTTAAATTTTGACTTTAACATAATCTTGAGAAATTCTGTAGTGAATTTATTTTTTGTTGTGAGAAATAATTTTGAATGGTAAGATTCAAATTTTTAATATGCGCCACCACAAAAAAAAACCATCACATAACTACCCCATAATCTTTTCTACAATTTTTGTTTTTTTTTTTTACTTTTTTCGCGCCAATATATTTTTTACACGCTATTCCAATACAAACTCAATTTACTTATGAAACTTTTATACACATTTTTAAACAATTTTTTTTTCTTATTTGTTAACTTTTTTTTTCCTTGCATTCATTTCTATAATAATATGCGTAGACATCTTTTAAATATACTCACTTTGTAAGGATAATGCACAATTATTATGAATTTCATAAAAAAAAATATTAATTACTATTCCTTATGTTTTTAAACTGTGTTAGGTCAATGATGGATTTTTATCCAATACTGCGTTTTTCCATTCCTCACAAAGGACCTTTTAACTTTTCCTTTTAATCCTGAATACTTTTTTTCATGTCTTAATGTCAAATTTTATCAATTTTTTTTGTTGCGTGTTGTTTGTAATAACTATTTGACTATATATGTGTGCTTCTTTTTTCTTGTCAAAATCACTTTTTAATGCCACCATCTTTTTATAACTTAGTTTGACACTAATATGCGGTAGCATGAGTACATTGTTTCTTAATATTTCAACTAATACGCGGTAGAATGAATAATATTCTTTTAAGGCATGTCCGTAATTAATATTTTGATGGCGTTTAAATAAAATAGGACATAATTTTCTTCTTTTGTGCTTAATTTTTATAAACACATGTTTGTGGTTCTTTTATCGGCGAAAATCACAAATAAAATAAAATAGTATTTCAATAGTATTTTATTTTCTTAATTTAATCAATAGCTTGGCATTTACAAAAATTATAACTTAATGGAACTTCTTTTAATCAAATTTCTGTACAATTTAGCAATAATCTTATCAAGAATTGTAATAGTATTATGATTATTGTTATGAATGGTAAAAATATGATAAAAGCAATATATTTAATTTAATGCACAAAGATTTGAAAAGATTTTCTTAAAATTAATTAAGAAGTCTTTTTAGTCTGTTATAGAAAACGAAAAAAGTAGGGGCGACACATGTTGTCTTTTAATTGTCTTTTTTCTTTTCTAAAAGTTCTAAAAAAAAAAGGCACACACTCATTGTCGGGGACAATGCATATTGTTATTCGTTATTCTTCTTTTTTATCTTCAAAAGATTAATGCAAATGTGCATATGACCAGCACGTACGCATTAGCCCTTGAACTATTTAAAAGCTGCTCTATTCACTTTTTCATTATCCTCTTTCTCTCTCCTATCTCTCTCTCTCTGTTTTTTTTTCAAATGTTGACAAAACGATAATGATAAAATTTTTTGCTGCGATTGGATTGTAAAGCCATCAAAATTATTAAATTATTACAAGGATTTTTAGTGCAAAGAAAATATATTTTGAAGGGTAATTATACAATTTTTAGTTTATTTTGGCTCAAAATTTATAAAACATTATTTCTTTTTCCTTTTTCTTTTCTTTTTCTTTTTCTTTTTCCTTTTCTTTTCTTTTCTCCTTCCCCTTCCCGTTACATGTCTCCGTCTCTCTCTCTCTCTCTCTCTCTGTTTCTCTCTCCTTTATTTTCAAAAATTTTCCAAAATTTCAAACGGCCATAACTTTTTCATCCGACGTCCGATTAACGCATGCTTAGTACCGTTGGAAAGCTCTCGACGAGAGGAACAGTTTGAGTGGTAGATTTCCGCCGGAAACTGCCGGAATTCGCCGGAAATCGAGCGCCGCCGCCGCCGTCCGCCTCGCCGCCGTCGCCCGTCGCCGCCGGCCTCCATTTCTGAAATTTTTTGAGGGGTTTTGTAGAGGGAGTCGTGGGCAGCAAAAGTCCTCAAGAATTTCTCCGATCCTACGCTCGGTGAGTGTTTAATTTCAGTTTGAAGTTTAGAATTTTATTGATAAAATTGGACGTGTTGTGGTTGTTGTTTGATGAAATTGACCTCACCATTGGATTCGGAAGGGTCTAATTAGGTTGGGTAAGTTTTTTGCAGGTCGGAAATACGTGCAGTTGGCCGCCTCGTTTTGCGTGCCAAAATGCCGGTTATGTCAAAAATTGACATGTACTTCCGGACCTTCGATTAGCGAACCGACACTGCTGTTGGACTCCATTCGTCGCACTGATCGCAACGGTGGTCTCTGTTTGTGCAGATTCTACTCCGGGAGTTACCTCGATTTGCGTGCCAGCTTCGCCGTGCGAATCAACCGGGTCGACCGACAGGCCCAGTCTCCGATTGTCGATTGAGGATAGTCAGCGGACTCGGTTCGACGAGGCGAATGCAACGGTGACCTCTGTTTCGCAAGATTCGGCTCTGGTGGAAAAGTCAGCTGTTTGACCGCTCTGCACGTATATCGAGGTAGGAGATTCTCTTATCAGATCTCTTTCGTTTATCTGATAGGTTTTGTGAATGTTAGAAACTCACATTTAAGGCAGTTGAAATATATATAATATTGATTGGTATTAGGGATTATGACTGGAATAATATATAATGTGCCTAATTGGACTAATCAATTACAGACGGCTAATGAGAAATTGAGTAAATAACGAACTATTTGTGTGAAAATGAGATTGTGACTGTGAGGTCGTGAGTGTGATAGCCCCGGCCTATTTATTTTATGCATTATGACATTTATGGATTTGGACGCGGGCCCCCGACGCGTGATGTGACCTGTTGACTTTGACCGTGATTGCCGCTGACGAGTGGCTGGCTGATGCGCAGTATGCATCGGGATGACCACAGTACTCGATGTACTGGAATAGTGTAGGGGCACGGTTTGAGAGCCCGCAGTGTACCGGTCGTCTCGACGTCCACGCCAGACCGGGTTACGGATAGGGATGTTTGGTCCACCTGTAGTCGGTCTTATGGCATTTCTTTGAGGATTTAGGGTTGTTCTCGGTACCTGTTGCGTGCTACCGGCCGTTCTCTAGTTTTGGACTTTCTTTTGACTGTTGAGAGTGATGAATTGTACTCGTGAGAGTTGACGAATAATTTGACAGAAATTATATCCGGTTCAAAAGTAATAAAACTGGTTAGAAAACTAACGAAATAAATAACCGGATTAATTAAAGGTTTGACTAAAAGAGATTTGGTAATAGGATTTCCTACTGGGCTCGTTGAGTTCATCCCCTTTCTTTTTCCCCCCTTTCAGGAGGTGTGCAGTGCGACCTATCTGACGAGGCATAGATGTTTCTTCTTCGAGATTCGGAAGGCGTTTTCCCTGTTTGCTCGCTTTCAAGTGTAGGTCTTCTATCAGACCTTTGGTGCAGACTTTTAAGTTTGGATGACTGTATAATTATTAGATTAGAGATTTTGTGACCGATGAGGACATTTAATTTTATTTTCTTGTGGTGATGTATTAAACTGTGGATTTTATAACTGTTTTGTCTTTGTTTTAAAGGCCCGGGCAAATTTCAAGTTGTTAATTTCACTTATTTACTTATTTGCAAGATTTCATTTATTTATTTCATTAATTCTACTGACCCCCAATTAGGGGCGTCACATGGATTTCTTCTTATTTTTAATTAATCTTTTGATACCAACTGTGTTATACTTTTTTTATAATAACTATTTTTTTCATTTCTTTTATTTTTTTTTTGTGTGCTATCATTATTTATTATTTTCTTATATTTTTGTAATTTAAAGAATTACAAAATAGTCCATATATTTTGATTAAATGATGAAATTGCCTCTTGGTTAGTCAAAGATAAAAAAAACTGCATCAATTTTCTTTGAATATCAAAAATATATATACGTTATTAGTTTTTTGAGTGAATTTTTCTTTCATTGCATTTTTTCTATTAGAATTACTTTTCTATCTTATTTTATTTCATATAATATGTTATTTATAAATAATTTTAAGCTTTTTTTTCTTGTATCGTCTCGATTTTTTCTTTAATTGTTGGTTGTATTTCTTCTTTTTATCTTTTAGCACCTATTTTGTTGTATTTTATTTTTCATTCCAAATTCTTATATTTGATTTATTTCTTTAATATCATATTTTATTTGATAAATAATATCGGTGCTAGATTTTGATATTGCACACATTCTTCAAACGTGCGGAACGCGTTAATAAAAACTAGTAATGTTACAATAATGAGTAATTGGTTTTTGTTAAAAAATAAATTAAAATATGACGGTGTTCAAGGTGAGCTTATTGGACCGAATAATCTCAGTTATTAGAATTTAGCAACAAGGTTACACTTTTGACTTTTCTTCTTCCGCAGGACACTTTGGCGGTTGGCCTCTTAGTTGAGTAAATATTGGATTTTTTATAAACGTGGTCTTTTGCACTGTGAGAGGAACTTTTGAAATACACGGATTGAAAAAAAAAAAAAAAACCCACGTGGAGCTTATAATAAGTTGAGAACTTTGGTTGTACACGTAGAGCCGTGATAGTAACTTTTTTACAGTATCAAAACTATTTACCAACACCCCTCTTACAAAAAAATTACTACCAATACAGCGTTTTCAACAATAATCGTTAAGAAAATAACCATAAAACTATTGATATTTCCTTTCTTGATAATCAACCATATATAGTAGGTCTCCTAAAAATAAAATTCACATTTAAAGCATGTTTCTATACATAATTATATTTAATTCATCAGGATTGCTTGCAATCTGATTAAAAAAATCTTTTGATTTAAACCATATTGCTATAGTAATTATACTAAAAAAAACAACTTCGATAGTATTTTGTTTCAAAAAACATAGCTAGGGATAATTGCAAAATTGACTTAATTGGTGTACCACTTAATGATTTTATACCCCAAGTGGTATGCTCTTTTGATTTATAATAAGAATAAAAATTAAAAGTATAACACAAAAATATAGATTAATAATGTATAATTAAAAGACATTTAAAATGTCCCAAATATGAAGTTGAGTAGACACATAATAGAAATAATGTCACCTTCAGTTTAATTATACGTTCTTTTATTTTTTTTTTCCTTCCTTTCTTTGTTTTATGATTTTGTCTTTGCCTTTTACTTTTTTTTTTTAATTAAATTCGGGTCACTTAGATAAATAATCATTTTGGATGATGTGTTTTAATAGCCGTAGTTTCAAATTTTTTTTAAAAATACCGTAATTTTTTTTTTTTTTTACAAATGTAAGAAATGTTTTCGGGACCCAATCCGGGTCGAGATCCCCTACTGTCCATGCGGAGGTTCCTTCGCCATCTTCGTCAACAAGCCTACCACCGCCTTCGAAGGCGGAGAAAGGAAAGAAGAAGAAGGGAGCGGCGAAGACGTCAACCGCTCCCGTTCCTTCGTCGGCGACTGCATTGGACATCCCGGCTTTACGGTCCTGCAAAGCTGCGGCATCAAGGCCCACCCCCTAGGTCCCCGCTTTGCTGGTGGCCGAGGCCGAACTAGTAGAGTCGGCCCAGGCGACGGCTGCTTTGCAGCCTCCTTCGGGCGCGAGGATCATCGCGGCCGACGACCCTGTCCTCCAAACGCCCTCGCCTCTTATTGCCGCGGAGACTAGGTTTCATCGTGCTCCGAGAATGACGCGGAGCACGTTCGGAGCCAATTCCACCTGCCTGTGGACATAACCACTCGGGCGATGATTACGGGGGAGCACTCCAATCGCCCCCGTATCTACTAGTGGCCTTCAATAAGGCCATCATGAAGCATGGGGCGTGGCTCCCTTTACATCTCTTGGTTCGGGGAGTGCTGGCACACTTCAACCTGTCCCCGAGCCAACTGAACCCAAATGCCTATAAGGTATTGGTGGAGATGCACATCTTGCGAAGGCAGCTGTTCGAGGACGACCTCACCATCGAGGAGATCTACTATCTCTACAAGCCTTCCTCAAAGAATTCCGAGGTTGGTTACTTCTTCTTGGCTCCATGAGAGAAGAAGAAGATAATGATGATGAACCTGTCCTCGTCCTGCGAGGGTTAGAAGGAGAAGAACTTCTGGGTCGGGGGGAAC
The DNA here is from genome assembly GCA_018132145.1 of Boehmeria nivea var. tenacissima. Classification (NCBI taxonomy): domain Eukaryota; kingdom Viridiplantae; phylum Streptophyta; class Magnoliopsida; order Rosales; family Urticaceae; genus Boehmeria; species Boehmeria nivea. Next base: position 1,995,457 of record CM030878.1, read on the forward strand.
TTCGACCCATTCAGTTCTGTCGCAGGAGCCCGGTCTGTACTGAGGAATTACATCGTTCCCGGTTAGTATTAACCTTAGGAAATTTCTCCTCTTTTTGGCACTCTCTCTGTGACTAACCTCTTCGAGGTCTTATGCAGGAACGTTCATTAGGACTCCTGTGGCCAGGGATCAGCGGCAGAGGATCGAGGTGGCCCTCACCTATTCGGACGAGTTTCGAGATGTCCGGGTCCTCGTGACAGAGGATAACCTGGTCACCTACGGGTGGATCTCAACCCGCATGGAGTTGGACCCGGACCAGCTCCGCAGATACAAGCCGGCCCCGAAAAAGTCTAAGTCCGCCTTCGGGGAGCCTTCCTCTGAGGCTTAAAAAGGAGTAGCCGCTGAATCGAAGAAGGCCGCTTCCTCTGAGCTACTGAAGAGAAAGAAAGCAGCCTCCTTTTTGAAGAGGCCCACTTCCCTTAAGACCGCGGCCGTACCCACTCTGCCTACGGCAGAGGAGGCCGAAGAAGAGGCGCCTTACCCGGAGCCTTTGAAGAGGAGAAGGAGATCAGGGACGGAGTCACAGCCGACTCCCGAGGTTGCTGACGCCAATCCTCCTTCCTCCGGAGCAAGGATGTTCCAACTTCTTGGACCGGGATCACTCTCGAGTCCGAGAACTCTTAGGTGCCCTCGGATGTTCCCTCAGGAACGGCTCGTGAGGAGAGAGCCTTCGACGAAGTTGCAAGCGAGGCATTCAGGGCAGCGGAGGAAGTAATTCGAGGGGCAATTTCTTCGAATCCGCCAATCCCTCCACCGACCATGAAGAAAGATCCTCTTCTTAGCATCGAGGATCTTCTTGAAGAGGAGCATGCAGATCCGGCTTCTCTGTCGGATGTTCCTCTAAGACAGGCTTCGCCTGCTCGGACCTCGACCCAGACTCTGCCTGGGTCGACTCACTTCTCACCTATCATCCTCGACGATGGTAAGTAGATTTTTCCTGCAAAAACAAAAACGTGATAAAAAGAATTGAGTCTAGTCGAAATTAGAATATTAACCTGCTTATCATTTGCAGATGAATTTTTTGATCGACTTGGGTCCTCGCCTACGGCGACGTTCCCAACTCAGCAAATTCCTTTCCCCAAGGCTTCCACCGGGGACGAGGATAAGGGAAAACGGCCAGTGGAAGACGCTTCTCCTTCGGGGACTGCGCTTCCGAGGGAGAGTGATACTCTGCACAGGGGAGCGGCGGCTCCTTCATCCTCCAAGGCACCGGCCGAAGGGTCCTCAAAGGAAGAACATGCCGAGGTTCCCAAGGACCCCTGGAGGACTTCACAGTCCCTCCAGTTGGGACTCCTTTCAGTAAGGGATCTTTTACTCCCTTGGGGTCCTTCCTTTGGATCCCCGATCTCGGTCCCATACTGGATGAGATTTGGTCCGAGGAGAGCTTCAAGCGGATGTCTGAGGAGCCGCTCTAAGTTGACAACTGGGAGGGTATGCGGATGCTCTCGAGGTTAAGATTCGCTGACGCTCTTCCCTTCGAAAATTTCTACGCTCACTTCTAACCCACTTATTTGTTGCAGGCATTCCTCGCCAATTCTATTTATTCTCGGAGAACCGAGGCCATCTTTGCCCAGGGTCGAGAAGCCCTGCTTCATATTCGCGAAGAGAATGAAAAATTGGCTGCCAAGCTTAACGAAGCCTCCTCTAAAGTGGATATCTCATCCGAGATGGTGGAGCTGGCAATCACCAGTCCTAAGAACACTGCGGAGTATAGGAGGAGTTGTGACGAAGAGGTGACCAAACTCCGGGAGGAACTAAGTAGAGAGAGAGCATCTTGCATCGAGGCGGCGGCCAGGTTCGAGGAGGAGCTGAATAAGGCGAGAGTGATGCAGGAGGAGGCGTAGAAGACTCTAGAGGACGAGCGCCGACTTCATGAAGAGGACCTTCTCTCCGAGAAGGTAGCTTTTGAAGTGGCACTCAAAGAGGAGAATGGGATGAGAGTAGTGTCCGAGGAGAGGATTCAAGCACTCGGAGCTGAGCTTAAAGCTATCCGTGGTGAGCTTGACAAGGCTGAGGTTGATCTCAACGGGGCTAGGGCTAGGATCCGCACTGCCATGGCGGACTTCAAGAATAGCCCTGTCCTCGAGAACTATATTGAATCCCGGAGACAATAGTGGGTCTCAGGTTTTTACCGAAGCGAAGACTTTATAGTTGAGATACAGTAGGCCACTCTCGCTGGTGCTAATAGGGTGCTGGATAAGCTTAAAATTGTTCATCCCGAATGGAACGTAGTCGAGGAAGTCAAACGTCCACTTCCACGCCCGCCTGAGTCACCTGAGTAGCCGCCTTCTCGGCCTTTTGTATTTATTTATTTTTATTTTCTTTCGGGGTCTTTCGGACGCCCATCTCTTGTAATCTCTCGAATAAATAAAACTCAGTTTTTGTTTTCACAAAATTGTCTAAGCATTTATTTCTTCGCAACTCTAACTTTTGACTTTATCTTCCGCTTGTTTCCCTCGACTAATATGATCAAGTCCCTCCGGGATTAACTATGTTAAGATACGTCCTCTTCGAGGAACACAACTCAAATCACGCCCTCTTTGAGGGTGATGGATCGTATTTTTATTTATTTTTAGGCATATTTTACCCCATAATTTATGTGAAAACACTATCATTTTAGTCTTTATTGGTGATTTATTTGATATATAGGTGAATTGGGAGCAATGAGAGCAAATGCATTGAAAACTAGGAAATTCGGAGCCATTTGAGTTAAGGCAAAAGGAAGCGCTATTTTGAGGCAGATTTACATGAAGTATTTTGGCAGTTTTGTATAGCTATTGCATATCAAATTAAAGATCTTCGAAAGAGCTTTCCAACGGCATATCATATGCGTAATTCTGACAAATAACGAAAGAGATATGGTATTTTGAAAATCAGTGCACGCAGAGTGACGGAGACCCACAAAAGTAGCGCCGCGGCGCTACTTCGAAAAGATGACCTGTAAAATTGCGAAAACACTCCGAAAAGGACCAAATTACCCTAATTTGAACTAAAACTATAAATAAGACACTTAGAACTCTAAAAAGCATTCGTCCTTTCAGTATAGAGCGTATTGGAGGCGAGACGAAGGACGTTCCCGCGATGGAGTCTTTCCGAGCCATCAAGAGTTCTTTCTTTCTCCTTTGCTTTTCTTTTTCCTAAATTTGTTTTCTAGGGCTACGATGTAGCCGGACCTATTGCTATGTAGAAGTTATTTTCAATTCAATTGATGTTTCTTATTACATTATATGATGATTAGTTTGATTTGTTCTTAATGCTTGTATGATCCTGATCAAATTGTACATGATTAATTGGTTCTTAATTAGAGGTCGAGAGATAATAATTGGAATGTTCTCTAATCAAATTAACATAAGAAGGATATTAAGTTAGAGATAGCTAATACGCTTGTGTGGTACTTTGAATTCTCATTTGTTATGCAATCTAATATTAATGTTTGAGATTAAGAGATGAAACTTGATATTAGTATTAGGCTAGTCGATGCTCGAAAGAGATTGGTTAGTAAATTAGCGAATTCGCCATCATCATAGGAATAGAAAATCAATTGATTGAATTAACTGATACGAGTAATTGGTCTAGGTGAAATCGAAAGCCCTAGGTTCTTTTACATTACTTTATATTTATTGTTATTGCATTTTTCAATTGCTTGTTCTTGTTTTAGTTAGATATTCATTCGCTTTCATTACATTGTTCAATTAGAGTTTGGATTAGAGAAGTTTGGTACTTAGTGCACAAGTCCTAGTGGGATCGACACTCTATTTATCACTTTATTACTTGAAACGATATCGTGCACTTGCGATTTCGCACAACAGAGGGTAATAATTAAGACAAATTAAGCGATTAATTAGACCTTAACCCAAACATACCTTTCTTTGAAAGGTGCTCCAAGTCACTCTGGGTTCTTCCTTCTCCGAAGGACTATCCCAAACCAAGCTCCGTCTTCGAAGGTAGATCTTGGCTAAATCTAATAACCGACAAAATTTATAAGCACTATATTACTCGCAACGGTCCCCGATGCTTCTGAATAGAGTGTGGCCTCTTTACTTATATGCTTCGGTGATCAAACTTAATCTAATTTTTCAAAATTCTCCTAAGTTTTTCATACTTCTAGGTTCCCCCGTTAAGCATACTTAGGTCTTTTATCTTCTCCGAACAATAGAATGGTTCTAGGAGCAAATCAGCCAAATGCTTTCCAAGTTAATCCCCGAAGAGGTTGAGACCTGACAAGAAGAACATTTGTGTGGCAGGAAGCTTCAACGATTAAAGCCTACGTACGCCCTCCGAACTTATGAGTTCTAGCCTCACACATCTTCAAAGTACCTATAGGGAGCACCTATCTCTTTCTAGTACCCCAGATGCCCCCTGTCTACGTGAGCGCTCCCGCGGTCAGGGAGACCTTCGAATGTGGTGTTTCTAGGAATTATTCGCTTCACGGATTATTCCCTCATACACCGAGTTTATAGTCTATTCCGAAGTCTCTCTGTTTTTTTTTTACGAAGACTACAAATGATCGAAAATTGAATTCTTGGTACCAAATTTGCTGAACTTTTATTGATAACTGCTGGATTATAATATTTGTACAAGAGGATAAAAATGAAAATTGATCACAAAAGAGGGGAGCCTACTGATAATATTTCTTGAGATACTCTGCATTCCAAGGATTCCTGATTAGAACGTAGCGAGATCCGCAATTCGGTATGCACCTGATTTCAGCACCTCGGTGATCTGGTATGGTCCCTCCCACGAATATCCAAGTGCTCCAGCTCCGGGCTCCTTGGTGTTCTGAAATATTTGTCTAAGGACGGTATCCCTGATCTTGAACTTTCTCTCTTTCACCTTGCAGTCATAATATCTCGCCATACGCTGCTTCTGGGCTTCCATTCAGATCCTTGCGACTTCTCTATGCTCCTCGATCATGTCTTTCTCCGCGGCCAGGAGCGAGGTATTGGTGTCTTCGTCGAAATTTTTGTATCGGAACGAAGGGACTTTCACCTCTGCGGGTATCAACGCCTCGCTGCCGTATGCCATAGAGAAAGGGGTTTCCCAAGTGGCTGTTCTGGCGGTAGTGTGATAACTCCAAAGGGCTATAGGCAGCTCCGTGGCCTATCGTCCTTTGAGTGTGTCGAGGCGTCTCTTCAGGGTCACCTTGATAATCTTGTTGACGGCCTCGACCTGGCTATTACTTTGCGGATGGTACAGAGCGCAGAAGTCTTTGTTGGTGCCAAGCTGATCACAAAGGTCCCTCACTGCTTGATTGTCGAACTGAAGGACATTGTCCGAAACCAAGGAGTGAGGTATCCCAAACCTGTAGATGATATGTTCGTGGATAAACTTGGTTAGGTTCTTCTCAGTGATGGTTGACAAAGGAATAGGCTTGGCCCACTTGGTGAAGTAATCTACCGCTACGACGACAAATTTAAGCCCTCCGGATGCTATCGGCAGGGGTCCAATAATGTCGATTCCCCACTTCGCGAAGGGCCACGGACAAAAGATTACCGTGAGCCACTCCGGATGTGCTCTAATAAGTGCTGAGTACCTTTGACACTTGTCGCACTTCCTCGCGTAATCGGCGGCATCTTGCTTCATCGTGGGCCAATAAAATCCCTGAAATAAAGCCTTATGTGCAAGGGAATGCCCCCCCCCCCCCCCCCCCCCCCTCCGTGGTTTCCACTGGCTCCGTCGTGGATCTCACTTAGGACTTCTTTGGCTTCTTTGTCGTTGAGGCATCGAAGCAGTGGCGTCGAAACTCTTCTCTTGTATAACTTGTCATTCACCAACAAATAGTATTCAGCATGTACCAGACCGGACTAGTTATCGATCATCTAGCAGCTTATATTTCTTCAGATAGACGACAATATCATCAATCCACGAAGGCTCTGAGTCAATCACTTCCACCAAGTCTCGCTTCGCGATACTTGGTTCGGGGATAATTTCGACCGGGACTAGGCAGAGAAGCTCGGCATCTTTGCTAGTTGCAAGCTTTGCCATCGCATCCACATTCAAATTATCTTCGCGGTCGACGTGCTTTATTTCATACCTCGAAAAGTTTTGAAGCTCCGCTCTCACCTTTTCCAGGGATGCTGCCATTCGATCATCGCGGGCCTGGAATTCACCTGAAATTTGACTTACAACTAATTTTGAGTCACTAAAAATTAGAAGTGAATCTACCTGAAGTTCCTTGCCGAGTCTGAGGCCAGCCAATAGAGCCTCGTACTCTGCCTCATTGTTCGAGGCTTTGAAGGTGAATCGCAATGCGCTGCTGATGCGGTGGTTCTCGGGTTTGATCAGCACAAGCCCCGCTTTTGAGCCATTCTCGTTCGAGGATCCGTCCACGTACAACTTCTACTTCGGGGGATCCATTTGCCGATCCCAATCCTCCTTCGATGAAAAGGTAAATTTTGCAATAAAGTCCGCCAAAGCTTGACCCTTGATCGATGTCCACAGCTGGCAAAGAATGTCGAACTATGTTAACTCGACTGTCCATTTTACAAGTCTACCCGAGGCCTCCGGTCTACGCAGCACTTGTTTCATCGGATGATTAGTGAACTATTGTGTGGGCCAGGAAGTAATGGCGAAGCTTCCTGGTCAAGACCATTAGTGCTAGGGCAAGTCTCTCTAGCCCAGGATATCTGAACTCAGTGTCGAGGAGGTGCTTGCTGACGTAGTACACTAGCACTTGTACTCTAGCTGCTTTCTTGACGAGCACTGAACTGACTGCATGCTCCGAGACAGTGTGGTAGGTGAAGAGTTTCTCCCCCAGTAGTGGCTTCGCTAGGATAGGGGTGTGCCCGAGGTATACCTTGAGCTCTTGGAAAGCTCGTTCACATTCCTCGGTCCAAACGAACTCCTTATTGCCTCGGAGCACGTTAAAGAAGGGAAGATACTTGTCGGTAGACCGAGAGACAAACCTGTTCAATGTGGCGATGCACCCAGTGAGCTTGTGGACTTCTTTCCCTCTCCGAGTGGACTTCATGTCGAGGATAGCATGGATTTTCTCTGGGTTGGCTTCAATTCCTCGTTGACTCACCATGAAGCCTAAGAACTTCCCAGCTCTGACCGCAAAGGTGCATTTGTTCGGATCGAGCATCATGTTGGTTTGCCAAAGGATGCAGAAAGTTTATTCTAGGTGCGTGACGTGATCTCGCGCTGCTGCGCTCTTGACCAACATGTCCTCGATGTAGACTTCCATTGAGACTCCTAATAGCTCCGCGAAGATTTTATTCACCAGCCTCTGATAAGTTGCCCCTGCATTCTTCAAACCGAAGGGCATGATTTTATAGCAATAAAGTCCAGAACCAGTAATGAAGGTAGTGTGTTCATCGTCCCGAGGGAACATGAGGATCTGATTGTACCCTGAATGTGCATCCATGAAGCTGAGGAGTTCATAGTTCGCGGTCGTGTCGACTATTTGGTCGATTCGGATCACAGGAAAGCTGTCCCTCGGACAGCCTTCGTTGAGGTTAGTAAAATTCATGCAGCATCTCCATCTTCCGTCTGGCTTAGGAACCAGTACAGGGTTTGTGTGAACCCCGACACCCCAATGTCTCGAAAATCTTAGGATAAATAAACCGCTGGGTATTTAATGTTAATTATAATAAGTACGAGAATGTTTTCTTTCCATAAAACCCCTCGCGAGTCCAAAACCCTATTTCGACTAATTAAGGGGAACAAGTCGAATTACTGAAATAAGAGTTAGTAAATAATTATTTTTATCAAGGAATGACTTTAATATCAGATTTTGGTGACTTAAACAAGGATTTTGGTTTAAGAATTCTTGTTGCTGCCAAAAATTAAGCGACGAGCCCGAAATTTTGCGAAAGTTGCATTTTTGGCCCAAATTTGGAAAAAATGAAGAAAATGGTCATCAATCAAGAAAATAAATTGTATTTGAGTTACATAATTGTATTAAGCTCAAGTGTAAAATTTGAGGTCAATCCGAGGTCAAATAAAGAAGTTACGGTGAAATTTCGGTGAAAACCGCTATTTCGGGACCGAAATCGTAACACCAAGGAAAAATAGGAAATAACCTCTATAAATTTTGAAAATTTATATAATGCTTTATAATTGAATAAATAAGGTGGTTAAAGAAAGAAATTGTGTTAGAAGGGCTAAGAAATAAGTTTAGAAAAGTAACAAAGGACTAAGTTGTTAAGGAATTATTTCGGTGGACTAAAGTGCAAATTTCGTAAAAGAAGTAAGCACGACGGGTTTCACCATCACATGGGCAAGTATGAGCTGTCCTTTAGAGAGAAAATCTGATCTTAAGTTTGCTTTGTTGGCATAATACAAGAAGGAGGTGTCAAATTGGAAGCTCGAGGTGGAAAGTTGATTTCGTCACCGTGACGTCGTCGTGACACACCAACTAGCTTAGCTTTTTACTTAAATATTAAGGTTTAGCACGAAATTAGAACATCAATACAGAATAGAAAGTTAGGAAAAAAGGCAAGAGAAAGAAAAGGGAGAGAAGAAAAAGGAGAAGAAGAAGAAGAAGAAATTGAAGAAGAAAAAGTTTAGTTTAAGCAAGCTTGGTAAGATTTTTAATATTCCCTTGCTTTCATCTTCTCTCAAGCAAACTTACAGTACCTAATAACTTCCTATATTGTGTTTTAAACCATAGAAAGATTGGTAAAGAATTTGAAAGGAAAATTCCACAAGTTCAAAGAAAGAACAACACAAAAGGTAGAATTCTTTTCCTTAGAAACCATGACTTTCTACTAGTGTGTTTTAAGGTGATTTAGAATAAAATATGATGTGGTTGGTGTATAAATATGTTGGTGATGATAAACTGATTTGTGGATGGATATTTTATGGATTGATGATAAAGGAAATGGAAATCCTTACTTTAGAAAGGAATTTACAAAGTTAAATTAAGTGTTGAATATGTTGTGTTTGATCATAGGTCTAGGTGGAGAAATTTTTGTGATTTTGTAGGTTTTATTGAAGTTTGATATGTTTTAAAGTGTAAAATAGTGAATAAAGCTTCAAAAATAAGTTTTATGGTGTTTGAGCACAAATTGGAAAAAATTGGACAGCACCCGGGCTAATGGGCGCTGTGGGCGCGCTGCCTGGGCGCTGTGGACGCGCAGCCGCGCTGCCAGTACGCCCAGCGCGCGCATCAGGCGCGCAGCAGGCACGCAGCGCGCGCGCCAGCCTCCCAGTGTGCCCGTCAGGCACGCAGCGCGCGCGGCAGGCGCCCAGTGCGCCCGTAAGGCACGCAGTGCGCGCGCGGCAGGCACCCCGTGCGCGCTGCCTGCGCTCGTGCGCGCGCCAGGCACGCCGCCTGCGCCCGTGCGCGCGCCAGACACGCCGCCCGCGCCCGTGCGCGCGCCAGGCGCGCTGCCTGCGCCCCGTGGGCGCCCGGTGCGGCCCGTGTGCAGCCCGTGCGTGCCCGGTGTGGCTCATATGCTACCAGCTCGCACCAAATGTTATTTTATACTGAAAAATGACCTATTTGGGATATTTTCACGATATAAACGACTTGTACTTAATAAAATGAGTTTAAATAAATATGAAATAATTTTAAGTGCAAGTAAAGTTAGTCATTGGACTAAATAAGATTTTATTTCATTGGTCAAGGAACTTGGAAAAGTCCCGGACCCGAAGAGCTTGGAAAATAAGCCGAAACGACCCGGATTGACGGACAAGTGACCCAAGTAAGTGGACGATGCACCTACAACTCAAGAAGTGTGCTATGTGTTGCATTATTACGTGCTAGGTTTTATGCTATTTATGCTTTATGCTTAGCTCGATAGTAATTAAAGAATAGGCCCGAAACCCCGGTAATACACACAATAAAGATAAATCGGGCTTCTTCCCGCCTTCAATAATACGTAGTATGGGTTGTAACCGATAGGTGAATCGAATTGTTTAAAAATATACCGAGCCTTATTTGTTGATATGAAACGACCCTTTTACGATAAAATAACCCTAAGTCCTCGGACCAAAGGTAAGAAAGGGTTATGAAACGGACATCATTAAGTGCCGGATTCAAGCCCGAGCACGATGTCATAGTGACTCTGGATGCACGTCCCGAGCACTAATTGAAATGTTGAATGACATTGAGGACAACAAGGGTCGGGATTTAATCCCGAACCCGTAACCTCTCAAGAAAGTATGCATTGTGGCTCGGTTGCCTGAAATGATAAGGTACCGGGGGTTGTTGATTGTCAGTCAACAACATAAGGTAGAATTATGAAACGATGTCGATGGTACCAATGTCCTTTGAGACCACTATTCCTCTTATATGTTTATGAAAATGAATGTAACGATGAAATGCATTGACGGAGCTTGCTCTGTCTAAGAGGAATTATAGCAGGGAGATGCTCCGCAAGGTGAGCTGGCCTACTCCCCGCTTGGCGCCATTAAAGTAAAGTTATGTGGTACCATTAGTGGATCCCAGACAATAACTGAAATGAAAATACAATCGCCGAGATGTCTACATAAATGGCTGAGGCGAACGCTAAGAAAGTATGAACGGTTATGGATAGTTCTAGAAGCAGGAATCAATCGGTATGGGACGGTTGATTTCTTTCTAATTGTTAATTGTATTATTGTAATGCTGCATTGGCATGACTCATAGGTTAGTTAGTTCGTCGCTTACTGAGTTTAGCAACTCACTAAGTTTCTTGATGTTGTAGATAAAGGTAAGCTCCAAATGAAATGACGTGGGATCTTTGAGCACTGGAGAGCGTGCATGTGGACAAGACCTGTGACATCAGCGAGTCTATACCCGGACCTCATATATATATTTTATGCAAAATATATGCGCAACTATATATGAAATAAATATCTATGTTTGATATAATTACTCTATGTTGTAAAAAAAAAAGCATGCGTTATTTTGCTTATATTATGTTGTGATTTACGAATTTAAGTATGAAAGTAAGATGTTAAAGCCGTCGCGGCTCGTGCTAGCGGGTCGTGACAGTTTGAGACCTAAGCAGGGTACTTCACTTCGTGAATGAACCCCGCTCTGACTAGCTTATCGACTTTGTCTTTAAGCGCCTGAGCTTTCTCGGGGTCAAGCGGTCTCCTATTCTGTCGTCGGGTGGGGACCCGAGGATCAATGTTGAGACGGTGGCACATTAGCTCAGGGTCTATCCCCTTCATATCACTGTGACTCTATGCAAACACTTCTCGATTACGGCAAAGGTAGGTTACGATAGCCTTGCGCGTCTTTAGACTTAGAGAAGTCCTGATTTTAATTTTGCGTGCTGGGTCGTGAGAGTCCACGCCTACCTCCTCTGTTTCTTTGGCCGGGCCCGTTAATTACTATTGGGCCGGTAGTCGGGGGTCCAGCTCGTACCGGATCTCGAGGACCCCGATGGTAAAGGCATCCTCGGTTAAGCGTACTTCCCCGACTATCCGCTTTCCCTTCAGGTCTGCAGGAGCCGATCTAATGCTCGTTGAGTAATACATCTGAGTCTCATATTGATTCCCCCGGACGACTCTGACGCCACAGGGTGTGAGAAACTTCTGGCAGAGGTGATAAATCGAAGTCACTACCTTCAGGACCACGAGGGTAGGATGCCCGATGATGGCGTTGTATGAAGATCTACCCTTGACCACCATAAAATTAGACATGGCGGTTGATCTCTTTGGCTCTTCATCAAAGGAGATAGCCAATTCTATGCTAATCTTCTATAAATTCGTGGAGCGGACTTGCGGCCGCTCTGAGGTTTTGGGGACTTATCCTCATCTTATCAAGGACGTCCAGATACAGGATGTCCACCGAATTGCCGTCGTCCATTAGGCCAAGGTGGACAAAATGGTTCCCGATCATGGCCGTTATGACCAGAGGGTCATGACGTGGGAATCTGACACCTTCGGCGTCAGCATCCATGAACGAGAGCTCGTTCTTGGATCTTCAAGGGGGCTGCGTAGATTCCTTCGCGACTTGGAAAACTCCTCCCGAAGGCTTCTGTCGTACCTCCCGGGCATAATCCTTCATCGACCGTTGAGAGTGCCCCCCAGGATAAGGGCCTCTCGCGATCGTGTGGATTTCGGCCTCGATTGGTCGGGTTCCTTGCTCCATGGTCCGCGGTCTGCGTCTTTACGAAATCCCACAAGCTTCCCTCGACGGATGAGATATTCTATCTCATCCTTCAAGTCGAAGAAAGTCGCGGTAATATGCCCACTCGCGTTGTGGAATAAGCAGTATTTATCCTTGTGCTTCTCTGGGATTTTTCCCTCAGCGGCTGTGGGGGTCAGAAGTCAACTTCGCTCCGCGAGTTGACAAATATTTTCTTTATCGAGGCGGTGAGCTCGTGGTACCTCCCGCACTGTGGTTTATCAGCTCGGATCCCCTCGATCCATGGTGCTGAGTCACGAGGCCTCTTCTCCTCGCGTGGCTGTTGGCTCGTGCCTGTAGGCTTGTCCACGGGCCTCTTCTCCTTCCGTCAGTCCCCTTCGGGGTTCCTTCTAGAGATTCTCGCGGCCCCGGACTTTTTCGAAGTCAGGGCCTCTACGTTGACATAATTATTGGCTCGATCTAGGAAATCTGAATACGTCTATGGTGGTTTCTTACTGATCAAAAATACGAAGGGCATATACTCGCAGACCTCGGAGCTGGCGGCCAACAGCAGGGCATCATCAGATAGATGCTCCACCTCCACCGTGGCCTTGGTAAATCTCTTCAGCCAGGCCTGGAGGATTTCTCCATCCCCCTACTTAACTCAGGAGAGGTAAGTAGGATTCTTTAGGTGTCTCCAACTCCCCAAGAACTACGAGGCAAACCTCGCTCTCAGATCCTGCCAACTAGCTATAGAGTCGGCTGGTAGCTGATACCACCACCTGCGTGCTTTGCCCGAGAGGGTCGTATCGAAGAGTCGGCACTTAATAGCATCAGAATAGCCATAAGCGTGTGACCACGAGTAATAGACTCCCAAGTGGTCAAAAGGGTCCCTGGTCCCATCGAATAGGGTTACCATCGATAGCATGAGTGGAATCAGGGATGGGGGCGTTGATCATGTCTTTAGTCAGGGGAGTGAAATCCCCATCCAGAATACCATCGCGGGCTCTCCCGTCGAGGAGCCCCCAGAGACGCTCGATCTCCACAGGCGAGAACTCCTGGGTCGCCTGGGTCTGTCTGGTGTGGCGGTGGTAGCCAATTTATCGCAGAGTCGATTTACAACCAGGGGTCGCGCATCTTAGATGTGGACCCTGGGTTGTGCTGGGGCACGTCTTGCTGGCTCCTGGGAGAGTCTGTTCAAAGATGAATTCGGATTGGCCCGAATCCTCTGCCTTGGCGGCTATTATCTAGCCTCTGACTCGGGCCGTCGGCGGCTGTACTCCTCCGAAGTGGCCCGCAGGCCTTCGCATTGGCGTGTCTCTCCGGTTGTGCAGATTACGGGCTTCGGCGTCCGACTCACTGTCAGACCTCTCCCGCTTAGCCGCGTCGCCATCTCCGGTGGCCGTCTTCCTCTATTCTGCCTGGTGCCGCATCTGGAGAACGTCGGCTTGCTCTTCGCCAGTGAGGAGTAGGGGTTGACTCTGGTTTTGAGCCAGAGTGTCCATCATGTCATTCATACGCGACGTAAAGCCCTCTATATTCTTTAAACTCTGCTCGAGCAAATCCTACTCGGCAACCATTGGACCTTTACCTGCGTGTCAGGTGTTGGGTGCCATTGATCTCCGATCAATTAACACAGTCCAAAGAGAAATCTTAGTATAGGAGGAAAGACATTCTGGAAAGAAGGGTGGACAGGAGTGTCAACCCTCCTTCTAGCGCGAAGCTGTTGGTGTGAAATTTGAACCAACACCATGATCCGCACCTCTAGACGGTGGTGCTGTAATGAAAAGGAAGAAATTGGTCAGAAAAAGCGATAACACAACAGTTTTTAGAGTGGTTCGACCCTCCTCCAGAGTAATAGCCTACATCCACTTTTCTAGTATTTCTTAGTAAATTTCTTACAAAGAATCCTACCAATTTCTCTTCCCCTCTCCCTATTCCTTTCTCATTCCCTTCCTTATATTGGTCAGGAGAGAGGGATAGGTTAATGAGATTTTGACACCCAATCCCCTAAATCATGAAATTACATGACCAAATGCACAGTCAATCCCAATCCCTTAAATCCCGGGATTAGGTGACCAAATACAATTACTGACATTCATCGAAAATTGAATCTCTACAGTGATAATCCCGGGTTCTACGGGAGTAGTTACATAATGTCCCATGATCGGGGGTCATAAGCTTCGCGGGCTGAGCTTTCCGTCTCGAACGAAGTCCTTGCTTTCTCTGCGAGGCTAGCTTTGCGGGGGCGGATCATTTTCGAGGAACCACGACCTTCTTATTCGTTGATCCCTCTCTGAGGGTCTTGCTGTGAAATTGAGATCACCTCCGATGGTGCTTCTTCAGCTCATCTTCGAGGGCATAAGATCGAGGATCATCTTCGACAATCCTCGTACACTTTTCATCCGAGGGACGCTCCTGTGATGACATGGCATTGTTGTGCTGTTGGAAATGAGTGCATTTTTGCATTAATTGCTCTTCGGGTACTCCGCCCCAGAAGCTACAATCGCGGATAAAAAATCACTTACAACAGTATGTATAAAACTAATTGTATTATCTTTATGGCTTAACTTTGTCAAAATGCCAAAAATAGTTTCATTATGCAGAAAATTCTCATGACTTATTATTTTGAAACTTTACTTTTGATTCACTTGTAATTTCTTATTCAATCCCTTAATTTTTTGTTAAAACCTTTGTTTAGTATAACATTATGCATGTAAAAATAGTATGGAGACATGGAATAGTCTAGAGCTTTGATGGAATACAAAATGATTCGGAATGGAAATTTCTTAAACCTGAAAAATGAGGAACCGGTCGATCGCTTGGTGAATCGGTTGACCGCCTCATGTTACACCAGTATTCTGTTTTCTTCTGCAGAATGCTGGTGGCTCGGATTTGGTTGATTTCTAACCTTCTCCAAAGTTCTAAAAATGTACAAACATGCTTGAAAACCTTGAAAACATATACATGAACGTCAAGGATAACTTATTTCATGAGATCGAACATTTTTATGATCAAGATCCTAATTTTACCATGAGTAACCCTTTGTAGCAAAAACTTGCATTTTTTTAATTTTCACTTAGCATACTCAAAACTTAAACATGCAACAATGAATCGTACTTTCTCAAATAGATTAGGATGAGAGGAGAGAACAAGAGATCCTATCTCAAGTGGTCTCAAAAGACTTCCACTTCACTTGATTCTTGAAGCTCTTAAATAACCTTTCCTTTGAACATGTATTCATGAGAAAAGAGAGACACACTTAGGATTGGATTTTCTTAAGGTGAGATAAAGGAGTATGATGGTCCTTCGAGTCCTTACCTTAACTTTGAAGAGTGCACAAGTCTCTTCTACTGGAACCCCCCTTCCTTCTTGACACTTAGCTCACAAATCTCACCAAACTCTAGCTCTAACTCTTCTTCACTTTGAGTTGTCTCTTTTCTCTCTAATTTCTGAAGTGCAATGGTAAAAATAGAGCTTTTCTCTCTCTCTTCAGCCCTTATGGTCGGCCATACACAACTTCCTTTACCCAAGTTAAGTTAATTAATTAACTCACAAGGTGAGTTTTTATGAAACTTAAGGCTTAATACCATGACACCTTGCACATTTCTTTGATATTTTGCATAAAGCCTTAGTTTTTGGCTCGGCAACACATAAATTCAGCCAAAAATCTGAAGTGGAGAGCAAATTATCTTGGTTAGAATCTAAGTGAACCTAGTTACATGAAGTTTTTAAGTTGAAATTTAACCAAACCATGATTTTGACTAAATAGGTGAAAACACCTTATGATATTCATGAAATCTTAATTAATCTCTACTTGATAACTCAAAATCCACTTATAAGCTCAGCCAAAAGCTGTAGTGGAAGAATTTCTATTATTTGAATTTTTGCCCCAAATCTTGATAAAGTTTGCATTTTAGTCCTTCCGATAAATTCGATAATTTTTCTTGACCACTTTGTCCAAATATCTTTTTAGAAATCACTTCCTTATATTAAAATAAGGTCCTCCTCAAATTTTCATAATTTTTGGGCATTTAAAACTATTTTTCTCGTATTTTACAGTTTCGCTCGATTTCAACAAAATCTCCTCCGTACGGGTTCGTTTGAGTTAGGGTAGGTCCAAAACTTGATATTTAGCCTTGAATTGTCCAAATAAACTTTGATTCAAAACATATTTTCCAAATAAGCTCATTTTCTTATATAGTCCAAAAGTTGGGTCAAAATATAATTTTTAAAAGTTCAGGAGCTTATTTATAATTATTCACTTCTTGATTTTTTTTTCGACCTCAATAAATCTTCATGGGATTATATAGAAATTCTTGATTGGAGTGAAAGGTCATCCCAATGCAATCCAGGTAAAACTCGAGGGTTCAGCTCGATAAGGGTTTCGAGTCGTATTTCTCTGCGAAACTTAAATGAAATGTTCTTAAATAAATCTAGAATCATAATGAAAGAGTAGAATTGGATATTTTATTTAACTATAATATCTTCTTTACATCTGAGATTCGAGGTAGAACTGTAAACCTCAAAGTTTTCTTATCGTCCTCATGTGCAATTATAAAAAGAGACATGTACAGGTAATGTAAATTACGTTATAGTTATGAAACTTTCCTTAATCAACTCACAAGAATAAGTTTACTGTAGAAAATAAGTTTTCAAATTCGAGTGGCGTAGAATTAGGTGAATTCAGGTTTTATAATTCCCGAAGCATGGGAATTAGAGTTTTAGGCCATGAAAATGAATTCTAAAGTTAGGATGGTGCATCAATAGCATTTTTAAGGTCATTCCTAAATTTTGAAATCATTCCGATGTGAGAAGGTGTCGTTTCGGTGAAAAATATTAATTTAAGGTAATTTATCGAGAAATCGGGAATTACCGGAACATATAATGTATAATCCAAAAAGATATCTTCTTTATGAAGAGGTTTCATTTTTGGAAAATTTTAAAATTTGGGGCCGAAGTGAACGAATAAAAGGTTTAGAAATAAGGAACTTAGTTGTGAAAATTTTCGGTAAAAATAGAAAAGTCTTGGAAAAATAGGAAGTCAACTCTATAAATTCTAAAAATATACATAATGCTTTATAATTGGATCAATAAGGTGATTAAAGAAAGAAATTGTGTTAGAAGGGCTTAGAAATATGTTTAGAAATGTAACAAAGGACGAAGTTGTTAAGGGTTCATTTCGGTTGACTAAAGAGCAAATTTCGTAAAAAAAAGTAAGAACGACGGGTTTCAACTTCACATGGCTAAGAAAAAGCTGGCCTTTAGATATTAAACCTGATCCTATAATGGCTTAGTAAGCAAAATTTAAGCAGGAGGTGTCAAATTCAAGCTCGAGGTGGAAAGACGATTACCTCGCCGTGACGTTGTCGTGACACATCAACTAGATTAGGTTTTTATTTAAATAATTAGCATGAGAACTGTTGCTGTGGAATTTGAACCAACGCCGTGACCCGTATCTCTAGATTGTGATACGGCAATGAACAGAAAAAGACGGCGGTAAATAGTTAAACACCGGTGAATTTTTGAAGTGGTTCGACCCTCCTCCGGAGTAATAGTCTACATTCATTGTTTATGAGATTGCTTGTAAAGTGTTTTACAGAGTGTTTTTTCCGTTTTTCTTCCAACCCCTTCCCCCTTCTCCTCTTCTTCCTTTTATAGGCTTTACGGAGGAGAGAGGAGAGGGTGCATTAATGGCGTCTGATAAACAATCCCCTAAATCATAGGATTAGGTAACCTTAATACAGTCGACCATACCTTGCCCTGAATTAAGGGAGTGGGTTACCAACTAATCAACTCACGTCCATAAGAAACGGGACGTCTACAGTACTTGTCAGACGCCCCTAACATCGGGGTTGATCAATCACCACCACACATGCTTCAAATTTCGGCCGGGGATCCCCAGCTCCGCGGGGAGATCCCTAACTTGACTGATCTTCTACCCTCTTAACGGTTATTATCATAAGTTTGATTCGTCATCGGATTCACAGGGTTTCCAGCTCAACTGTCCTCCTCCGAGGACCTCGCTTCAAGCTGGGGCCCACCTTCGAAGTTGCCCCTACTCACCATCCTCGCGGATATAGGTTCGAGGTCGATCTTCGCTTCCGATGCCGTCGCTCTTATTGAGGTAGCACTCGATCGGGAGGGTCACCCCCATTGATAGCTCCTCGAACGAAAATCAGCTTATAACATCTGCCACCCAATCCCCGAGGGCACGTGTCGCGCCGTCTGGAATTTCTTTCTTGGGACGCTTCTCTACTGAAAAACCGTGCCGTTTGAGTGACGGACAGTTAATGCCCTGACACACTTTTCAGGGATCATGCCTTTTTCGATGGCATATGTTGACGTCAGGTAATAATTACTTTTCGTAAAAAATCCCTGGCCGTTAGATGATGATGGGAAGATTCTCATCCGACGATCCGGGAGCGTGCTCGAGGCTCGAAGATGAAACGACGCAAAAGGACTTCGCCCCTTCGCCTCCTTTGCCTATAAATCTCCTCTTACTTCCCATTATCCAAACTTTTGCACAACTCGCCCTTTCTCTGAAAACTTCGAGTCGACTTTTCTCTCGACATTCCGACAAACAAGCTTTAAGGTCTCCGACGTCTGCAATCTTGCGAGCTTCCGAAGTTTGAAGAATTTTCCGGCGTTCTCTTTCACCCGTTCGACTAATACCGGTAAGTTTCCTCGAACCCATCTCAGTCCGTCGTCATTCTGGGTTTGGGAGAACTCACCCGTAGGTTTTCTCTTCTCAGAGAATGTCTGGCGGATCTGCCTCTTCTTCGTCCGACGCCGAGCCCGACTCCGCCGCTCTGTCGGAGCGATCGGCCCCATCTCCTCCGGCTCCGCCAGTAGCGTCTCCAACGCCATTGTCTGTGACTGTGAGAAAAAAGAAAGGAGCGGCAAAGCAAACCTCAACCGCGCTAGGTCCTTCACCGGCACCCGCTGCGAGAAAACCCTCCGCTGGCACCAGGTCCGCCACCACAGCTTCCGGTTCCCGAGTCATCGGGGCTGGGGACGTTCGACCTCAGCGGTCGTCGGCCGCTGCACGATCTCGCGCCCCAACTCCCCGGAGCCTCCAGCATCTATCGCTGCCAACGACAAAGTCTCCAAGTATTCTGCGGTCGACGTGGAACATGTCCGAGAGCAATTCCACCTACCTGCGGCCATCACCACCAGGGCAATGTCCGCGGAGGAATGCTCGACTCGACCCCCGCCCTCGATGGTGGCCTTTAACAAGGCCATCATGAAGCATGGGGCAAGACTCCCACTACACTACTTGGTCCGCGGCGTCTTAGTCCATTGGGGTCTCGCGCTAAGTCAACTTAACCCCAACGCCTACAAGATCATGGCCGGGATGCACATCTTATGGAGGCTGTGGTTCGAGGTTGACCTGTCGGTGGAGGAGGTCTGCTACTTGTACAAACCCTCATCCAAGAAGTTCGAGGCGGGATATTTCTTCTTGGCCCCGTGGGAGAAAAAGAAAATCATGATGACAAACCTGTCATCGTCCCCGCGAGGGGTGGAATGACAGGAACTTTTGGGTCAGAGGGGACTTCGACCCATGCAGCTCCATACAGGGAACCCCGCCCGTCCCACGGGCCTATCAAGTTCCTGGTAAGTCTTCGTATTCTCAACCTC
Source organism: Boehmeria nivea var. tenacissima (assembly GCA_018132145.1). NCBI lineage: Eukaryota > Viridiplantae > Streptophyta > Magnoliopsida > Rosales > Urticaceae > Boehmeria > Boehmeria nivea. The sequence continues at coordinate 2,015,144 of CM030878.1, forward strand.
TTTTCTATTTTTGCATGTCACATTGTTGACGTTCGCGGTTGTGCGCAGATTCCTTCATTCGCGCCTCCGTGACCACGGAGCAGGAAGAGCGGATCAACACCGCCTTAGCCTACCCTGACGAGGCCAGAGACGTCAGGGCTCTCGTCAACGAAGACAACTTGATCTCCCACGGGTGGATCCGAACTTGCATAGAGCTGGACCCGGACCAGCTTCGGGAACAAAAGCCGGGCCCGACGCAACCCAAAGTGCTTCCGATGGCTGTCGGGGGAGCGACCACATTCCCCCCCGAAGAGGAAGAGAGCGGCACCCTCCTCGAAGAAAACTTCTTCATCTGAGACCGCCGTTGCTACATCCCTTTCCCAGACCGAGGAGGCCGAGGGCGAAGAGGAGGCTCCAGAAGAGCCTCTGACACGGAGAAAACGATCAACGACGGAGCTTACAGCGGCTCCAGAGGTTCCGTGCATGGCCTCCCCTCTCCAGGACCAGGGCGCCTCAGGGACGACGCTTGAGGGGACCTCCTTTGGCGAGGCCGCTCGCCAAGTGCTCTCAGCCACGGAGGAAATCTTTAGCGAGCAGCCGTCCATCGCTCCCAGCCCACCAACAAACCTGGCGCGGGATCCCCTGCTGAGCGTAGAGGACTTCATGGTGGAACAAGCCGATCCGTCTCCTTCGACCCACCTCCTCTCAGGGTCGCATCGCTCAGCTCCCATCGTCATCGATGACGGTAAGAGATGGCTTCTTCGCGAGTCTTTAGGTATTTATTTCAATGCTAAACCGATATTAACTTGTGTTGCCTGCAACTGAGCTGTTTGGGCTTTTGGGGTCTTTGCCTTCAGAAGGAGCCCCCGCTTGCTCGGCTACTTCCCCCGGAGCTTTCGCTAGGGACAAGGGAAAGTAAACGGTAGAGGATGCTACCCTAAGGACCGCGTCACAGGAGGAGCAGATCGCTACAGCAGCTATAGCGGGCCCCTCTTCTGGAGCTCCGGCCGTGATCGCCTCGAGGGTAGACCCCACTGAGGCTCCTCGGGACTCTCCAGAAAGGTCTGGCCCCGCCAGGGATCCCTTAGAGGATTTTGAAGTTCCTCCAGCCGGGACTCCCTTTGGGGCGGGGTCATACACCCCTTCGGGGTCCTTCCCCTGGATGCCAGAGCTCGGGCCTATGCTGGACGAGATCTGGTCGGAGGAGGTCTTTAGGCAGCTCTCCGAGGAGCAGCTCCGGGCAGGCAACCGAGATGGCACGCGGCTGCTCGCGAAGGTAAACTTCACCGAATCCCTCGCATTTCTCTCTTTTTATTTATTTATTTATTTATTTTTACTGACTGCTGATTGTTGTAGGCATTCCTGGCCAACTTCACCTACTCCCGAAGGTCCGAAGCCCTCTTCGCCCAGGGCAAGGAGGCTCTGCTTCATCTTCGAAGGGAGAAGGAAAAGCTCGACGCAAAGCTCCAGAATGCCCACGCTCAGGCGGAGACCTCTATCCAAATGATGGAGTTAGCGAATGAGAGTTTGAGGAAGTCTAGGGATCAGCAGAAAGCGCACGCGGAGGAGATCTCCAAGCTCCGGGAGGAGCTGGAGAAAGAGAGGAGGGCACCGTCTCGAGCTGGAGCTAGCTCAAGCGAAGGCTCAGCAAACGGAGGCGTGGGACGCGCTGGAGGAGGAGTGTTGAGCTCACGAGGATAGCACCCTCTCGAAGAAAGCCGTGTTCGAGGCTGCACTTGAGGAAGAGAAGGGCTTGCGAGACGCGGCTGAGTCGAGGATTCAAGCCCTCGAGAGAGAGCTTAAGGAAGCACGAGGCGAACTAAGCCGGACCGAGGCTGATCTCTACGGGGCTAGAGCGCGAATTCGCTCCGCAGATGGCTGACTTCAAGAACAGCCCCGCGTTCGATAACCTCATCGAACTAAGGAGACGGCAATGGCTTGCCGATTTTCATCAAAGCAAGGGTTATCAAAACGAGATCAAGCATGCCACCCTCGACGGAACCAACCGCGCACTGGACAGGCTTCAGGCCCTCTACCCCGAGTGGAACTTTATCGAGGAAATCTGGCGCGAGACGCCTCGTCCCCAGCAGCAGCCTCCTGCGCAACCGCCACCTTAGCTCGTAGGGTCATTTTTGTATATATTTATTATATATATATATATATATATATTTGTTCGGGGTCTTTATTTTAGACGCCCATCTCTTGTATTCTTTTTCAAACAATAAATAAAAACAGAAATTTGATTTCAGTCTATTTATCGTTGATTAACTGACATTCCCTTCGGGATCCATCCACAGCTAATTAACTGACTTAAATCCCTTCGGCACCAATAGTTGAAATATGCCCTCTTCGAGGGCATGCACAGTGTGTGGCCTCTTGTTTTCCACGCTTTGGCGGTGATCATACAGGCTAATTTTTTGAAAATCTCCCTGTCAGGTCGGCCTCGGAGTTCTTCCTTTGAGCGTGCCTAGTTCTTCTATCTTCTTAGAAGAATAGAATGGTTCTAGGAACAAATCAGCCAAACTTCCCAAGTTAGTCTTCGAACAGGTTTCTTTCTACGAAGGAAAGACCCGACAAGATAAGCCTTTGTGTGGTAGGAAGTTTCAACGAGTAAAACCTATGTAAGCCCTTCGGAACTCACGCGTTCTAGTCTCGCTCGCCTTCGAGATACCTATAGAGCACATCTATTTCTTTCTGGTACCCCGGATGCCCCCCGGCTTCTTGGGCGCTTCGCGGCCGAGAAGACAGGGTAGTATTTTTAGGATTTATCCGCTCCGCGGTTCTATCCTTTACACCGAGTTTATAGTCTACTCCGCAGACTTTTGTGGTGTTTTTAGGATTTATCCGCTCCGCGGTTCTATCCTTTACACCGAGTTTATAGTCTACTCCGCAGACTTTTGTGGTGTTTTTAGGATTTATCCACTCCGCGGTTCTATCCTTCACACACCGATTTTATAGTCTACTCCGCAGACTTTTAATCAAACGTCTTCGAGAATGTGTAAAAATAAATATATTCATTCATTTAAATATTGCTTACAATGTGAGAGAAATAAAATTACAAGCTAGGAAAGCCTACTGGTAATACTTCTTGAGATGCTCAGCATTCCAAGGAAGTCTTATCGGGTTCCCGGTGAGGTCCGCGAGTCGGTAGGCTCCCGATCGCAGAACCTCAGTGATTTGATAGGGTCTCTCCCACGAATATCCAAGCGCCCCTGCTCCGGCCTCCTTGGTGTTCTGAAATACTTGTCTGAGGACGGTCTCCCCAACCTTAAACTTTCTTTCATTCACCTTGGAGTCGTAGTACCTCGCCATACGCCGCTTCTGGGCCTCCATCCGGATCCTAGCGACTTCTCTCAATTCCTCGATTGTATCCCGCTCCATGGCCAGGAGTGAATCGTTGATCGCTTCATCGAAGCACTCGTAATGAAACGAAGGGACTTTCACTTCTGCCGGAATCATAGCCTCTGTGCCATATGCCATGGAGAATGGGGTTTCTCCAGTGGCCGTGCGGGCTGTAGTGCGATAACTCCAGAGGACTAGGGGCAGCTCTGCGGCCCAACGTCCTTTGAGTACATCGAGTCGTCTCTTTAAAGTGGTCTTGATGATCTTGTTGACGGCCTCGACCAGGCCATTGCTTTGCGGGTGGTATAGCGCGGAGAAGTCTTTATTGATGCCGAACTGGTCACAGAGGTCTCTTACAACCTGGTTATCGAATTGAAGGGCGTTGTTTGAAACCAAGGAGTGAGGTATCCTGAACATGTAAATGAGGTGCTCGCGAATGAACTTCGTCAGGTTCTTCTCGGTGATAGCGGCTAAGGGAATTGCTTCAGCCCATTTGGTAAAGTAGTCGACAGCCACCACGGCGAATTTGAGTCCTCCGGGCGCTGTGGGCATTGGTCCGATGATGTCGATTCCCCACTTCGCAAAGGGCCATGGGCAGAAGATGACCGTGAGTCGTTCTACATGAGCCCGAATGAGTGCAGAGTACGTATGGCACTTATCACACTTCTCCGCGTACTCGACAGCATCTTGTTTCATCATAGGCCAGTAAAATCCCTGCAACAATGCATTGTGCGCGAGTGACTGCCCACCGGAGTGGTTTCCACAGACTCCGTTGTAGATCTCACTGAGGACTCGCTTGGCTTCTTCGTCGTTGAGGCAAGGTAGGCGTAGCAACGGGGTTGAGATCCCTCTCTTGTAAAGCTTGTCGTTCAGCAGCAAGAAATGCTCAGCGTGATACCTGATTTTTCGCGCCAGGTCTCGATCTTCAGGTAGCCTGTCATCCTTCAAATAGATGACAATATCATCCATCCAGGAGGGTTGAGCGTCGATCGCCTCTATCGAATTCTGCTTCGCGATACTTGGCTCTGTGACGATTTCGACCGGGACCAGGCGAAGAAGTTCCGCGTCTCGGCTAGTAGCCAATTTTGCCAAGGCATTAGCGTTCGCATTATCTTCACGGTCAATGTGCTTCACTTCGTTCCTTGAGAAGTTCTGAAGCTCGGCCCTAACCTTCTCCAGATAAGCGGCCATTCTATCATCGCGGGCTTGAAACTCGTCCAAAACTTGAGAGACCACCAGCTTCAAGTCGCTATAGATTATAAGCGAATCTACCTAAAGTTCTTTGGCGAGTCTGAGGCCGGCAAGCAAGGCTTCGTACTCCGCTTCATTGTTTGAGGCCTTGAAAGTGAACCGCAACGCGCTGCTGATCCGATGACTTTCAGGGCTGACCAGCATGAGCCATGCCCCCGAACCATTCTCGTTCGAGGATCCATCCACGAAGAGTTTCCACTTCGGGGGGTTCATTTTGTCCATCCCGATCCTCCTCTGAAGGAAAGGTGAACTCGGCGATGAAGTCTGCTAGCACTTAACCTTTGATCGCCGTTTGTGGCTGATATGGGATGTCGAATTGCGTCAACTCGACTGTCCACTTGACGAGTCTGCCCGGGGCCTCCGGCCTGCACAAAACTTGCTTCATCAGGTGATTGGTGAAAACCACCACCGGGTGAGCCAGAAAGTAGTGGCGAAGTTTCCTTGTGGAGACGACGAGAGCAACAGCGAGCCGTTCCAGCTCAGGATATCTGAGTTCAGCGTCGAGGAGGCGTTTGCTAACGTAGTAAACGGGTACCTGGACTCCAGTGGCCTCCTTGACCAGCACCGAACTGACTGCATCCTGGGACACAGCGAGGTAAGTGAAAAACTTTTCCCCCGACAATGGCTTCGCCAGAATCGGGGTATGCCCGAGGCAAACTTTAAGCTCCACGAAGGCCCGTTCGCATTCGTCGGTCCATGCAAACTCCTTACTGCCGCGGAGAGAGTTGAAGAAAAGGAGGCACTTGTCAGTTGATCGGGAGACAAACCTGTTAAGTGCAGCAATGCACCCCGTAAGCTTCTGGACTTCTTTTCCTCTCTGAGGAGGCCTCATGTCGAGGATTGCTTGGATCTTCTCCGGGTTAGCCTCTATTCCCTGTTGGCTTACCATGAAGCCTAAAAATTTGCCCGCTCTAACGGCAAAAGTGCACTTATTTGGGTTGAACATCATGTTGGTCTTCCTAAGGACGGAGAAAGTATGATCTAGGTGCTTGACGTGGTCTTGTGCTGCCGCACTCTTGACTAGCATGTCGTCAATGTAGACTTCCATCGAGACCCCTAGTAACTCCGTGAAGATCTTATTCACTAGTCTCTGATAAGTTGCGCCCGTGTTCTTGAGGCCGAAGGGCATGACCTTGTAGCAATACAGCCCTCGATCGGTAATGAACGCAGTATGCTCCTCGTCCCGATGGAACATAGGGATTTGATTGTAGCCCGAATATGCATCCATGAAGCTGAGGAGTTCGTGGCCTGCGGTGGCATCAACCATCTGGTCGATTTGGGGCACAGGGAAACTGTCTTTCGGACATGCTTCGTTGAGGTTGGTGAAGTCCATACAGCACCTCCATCTCCCAAACGGCTTCGGGACCAGAACCGGATTGGAGACCCAGGCTGGGTATTTCGCTTCGCGAACGAACCCGACCCGGATGAGCTTGTCAACTTCATCTTTAAGAGCTTGGGCTCTTTCGGGGTTTCGCGGCCTCCTCTTCTGCCGACGAGCCGGGATCCGAGGATCAATGTTGAGACGGTGGCACACCAAATCCGGGTCTATGCCCTTCATATCGCTATGGCTCCATGCAAACACGTCTCGGTTTTTCCGTAGGCAGGCAATGATGGCCTCGCGCACTTCGGGACCTAACGTAGTCCCAATTCGCCGTGCCTAGGTCATCAATGTCTACCTCTTCGGTATCCTCAGCCGGGCCCGCTAATTGCTATTGTACCGGGAGGTGAGGGTCCAGTTCGCATCGAGCCTCAAATACGCCGATGGTGAGGGTTGCTTCCCCCAAAGCAGCCTCCTCGGCCGTGCGCTTCCCCCTCGGTTCAGCGGGTGCCGATCTGATACTCGTCGTATCCCGAACTACTCCGATGCCACTAGGAGTGGGAAATTTGAGGCAGTGGTGGTAGATGGAGGTGACCGCTCTTATTGCCACGAGGGTAGGACGCCCGAGGATGGCGTTATAAGAAGACCTATCCTTAACTAACATAAAGTTAGATATGGCAGTTGATCTCGTTAGCTCTTCGCTGAGCGAGACGGCTAACTCTATGCTTCCCTCCGGGAAGATAGAGTCTCCCGTGAAACCGTGCAGCGGGCTTGCGGCCGCTTGCAAGCTCTGCGGACTGATTCTCATCTTTTCGAGGGCATCCAAGTATAGGATGTCCACCGAACTACCGTCATCAATCAGACAACGGTAGACGAGGTGGTTCCCAATCATTGCGGAGATGACCAGGGGATCGTGGTTTGGGAAACGGACACCTTCGGCGTCCGCGTCCGTGAATGTGAGCGGGCTCGTGGTCCTTCGAAGGGGCTGTGGTGACCTTCGCGACACCTGGAACACTCCTCCGGAGGGCTCCTGTCGCACTTCTTGGGCGTAATATTTCATAGACCGTTGGGAGCGCCCCCCAGGATAAAGGCCTCCCGCAATTGTTTAGATTTCGCCCTCGATCTCCCGGTTAGGCAGGTTTCGGTTCCTGGGATTTCCTTCCTTGCGGTATCCCTCGAGCTTCCCTCGGCGGATGAGATATTCTATCTCATCCTTCAGGTCAAAACAAGTCGCGGTCGTATGCCCGGCCGCATTGTGGAATAAGCAGAACTTGTCCTTGTGCTTCTCCGGCACCTTCCCTTTTAAAGGTGCAGGGGATCAAAAGTGAACCTCGCTCCGCGAGTTGACAAAAATTTCTTTGATGGTGGCAGTGAGCTCTTGGTATTTGTCATACCGTGGCTTGCGAGAGCGAAACGCCCCTGGTCCCGAAGATGGACCGGAATCGCGAGGTCTCTTCTAGTCGCGAGGCTGTCGGCTGTTACCTACTGGGGCCTCGAGAAGCCTCTTCATCTCTTTTCGGCGGTCCCTTTCGGGGTTGCCGCGGGATGTCTTCGCAGAGTCAGACTTCTTCGAAGTCGCTGCTTCCGCGTTGATGTATTTCTGGGCTCGCCCCAGGAAGTTAGCGTACGTCCGCAGGGGTTTTTTGCTGATAGAGAATGCGAAGGGAGTGTCTTCGCGTACCGCGGAGCTCACGGCTAGAAGCAGGGCATCATCGGATAAATGCCCCACCTCTATTGTGGCCTTGGTAAACCGTTGGAGCCAAGCTTGGAGGCTTTCGCTTTCTCCCTGCTTGACTCGAGAGAGGTAGGCCGGGTTTTTGAGGTGTCTACGACCTCCCAAGAACTGGGCTGCAAACCTCGTTCTCAGATCTTGCCAACTCCCGATTGAGTTGGCTGGGAGTCGATACCACCATCGGCGGGAGGGCTTCTCCCGCGAGGGTGGTGTCGAAGAGCCTGCACCAAATGGCTTCCGGATAGCCATAAGCGCGCGCCCACGAGGAGTCAATCCCCAAGTGGTCGGATGGATCCCCGCTTCCATCGAACAGGCTTACCTTCGGTAGCCTGAGACGGCCGGGTACGGGGGTTGCCAGGAGGGTTTCTGTGAGTGGGGTGAAATCCCCATCTAGGATTCCATCGCGGGATGGCTCGCCAAGGATCCCGCGAATGTGCTCTATCTCCGTAGGGGAGAATTCTTGGGTTCTTTCAGTTTGCAAGCTTGTAGCAGTAGTAGTCGACTCCTCACGGAGACGCTCTCGCACCGAGAGTCGCGCACATTCGATGCGGACTCCAGCCCATGCAGGCGCGTGCCCCGCGGTGCCCCGTGGCAAAGGGCCTAGCCTATTAAACACCGAACTGGGCTGAACCGGTGTCTCGCCTGCGAAGGTCCCGCCGGGTCAATCGGCAACTGCGCTCCTCCAGAGCGGGTGGTGGACTTCTGAGCTGGCACATTCCTCCGCCGGCGGGAAAGGTGGGTCTCGCGAGCGGGATCGCTACGCGAATCCTCATCAGGAGTCGCAGTGACGTTTCCTGCAGTCCAGAGGTTGGCGGCTGCGTCGTCAGCCTTACGCCGCGCTCAGAGCACATCCGCATGCTCTGCGTCAGTCAGAAAGTGGAGGTGGGCTTTAGTTGTGCACCAAAGTCTCCACTAATCCCGTCATTCTTGCCATGGATTCTTCCATGCACCGGATTCGATCTTCGAGCATTTCCTGCTCGGAGGTTAGGGGATTCTTGCCGCTGCTTCTCAAGTTGGGTACCATTTGATCTCCGATCAGTTAGCACAATGAGCAACAGAGAAAGCGGGAAGAGATCAGCAGTAGGGACGGAGGTTCGGGCCCTCCTTCTAGCGCCAAGCTGTTGGTGTGGAATTTGAACCAACGCCGTGACCCGTATCTCTAGATTGTGATACGGCAATGAACAGGAAAAGATGGTGGTAAATAGTAAAACATCGGTGAATTTTTGAAGTGGTTTGACCCTCCTCCGGAGTAATAGTATACATCCACTGTTTATGAGATTGCTTGTAAATTGTTTTACAGAGTTTTTTTCCGTTTTTCTTCCAACTCCTTCCCCTTCTCCTCTTCTTCTTTTTATAGGCTTTTCGGAGGAGAGAGGATAGGGTACATTAATGGCGTCTGACAAACTATCCCCTAAATCATGGGATTAGGTAACCTTAATACAGTCGACCATACCTTGTCCTGAATTAAGGGAGTGGGTTACCAACTAATCAACTAAGGTCCATAAGAAACGGGACGTCTACAGTACTTGTCAGACGCCCCTAACATCGGGGTTGATCAATCACCACCACACGTGCTTCAACTTTCGGCCGGGGATCCCCAGATCCGCGGAGAGATCCCTGACTTGACTAATCTTCTACCCTCTTAACGGTTATTATCGTAAGTTTGATTCGTCATTTGGCTCACAGGGTTTCCAGCTCAACTATCCTCCTCCGAGGACCTCGCTTCAAGCCGGGGTCCACCTTCGATGTTACCCCTACTCACCATCCTCGCGGATATAGGTTCGAGGTCGATCTTCGCTTCCGATGCCGTCGCTCTTAATGACGTGGCGATGCCACGCTGTCATTCGGACACTTTCTCTTGAGGTAGCTCTCGATCGGGAGGGTCACCCCCGATGATAGCTCCTTGGACGAAAATTAGCTTATAACAAGCACGAATTTGAAAAATCAATACGGAATAGAATATGAAGAAGAAGGAAGAGAAAGGAAAAAGAAAGAAGAGAGAAAGAAAAGGAAGAACAAGAAGAAAAAAAATTAAGAAGTTGAAGAAGAAAAAGTTAGTTTGAACAAGCTTGGTAAGGTTTCTAATTTCTTCTTGCTCCCATATTCTCTCAATTTAATTTTCAATATTTAATAACTCCTTATATTGTGTTTTAAACCATAAAAAAGATTGGAGAAGAGTTTGGAAGGGAAATTCTACAAGTTCAAGGAAAAAGAAACGCAAAAAGATAGAATTTTTCTCCTTTGAAATCATGAGTTTGTACAAGTGTGTTTTGGGATGTCTTGAAATGAATCAAGATGTAAATTATGTTAAACTGAGTTGTGATTGATATTGAAGATGTTGAATTGTGTTTTTGATTGAGAGTTGCTGAATTGATGATAAAGGGAAAGGCCAACCTTGCTTGAGAAAAGAAATTACAAAGTTAGTTAAGTCTTGAAATATTTTGTTTGATCATAGGTCTAAGAGAGGAATTTTTGGTGATTTATTCGGTTTTAATGAAGTTTGGTATGTTTTGAGGTATAAAATAGTGATTAGAGCTTTAATAGTTGGTTTGGTGGTGAAATAACAAACTTTAGTGCTATTTGGACACCACTCGGGCCCTAGGCGCTATGGATGTGCTACCTGGGCGCTGTGGGCGCCCAGCGCACACGGTAGACGCGCAGCGTGCCCGATAGGTGCCCAACGCGCTCGGCAGGCACGCTGCCTATACCTATTTATACGCCATGCGTACTTCCTGCACCCATGCATGCACCAGGCGCGCTGCCTATGCCCGTGTGAGCCCAGCAAGCCCCGTGGGCGGACCTATGCACCCGACCAGCCCCGTGAGCGTCCCAACACGCGCCTTTCGTACACACACCGTGTCGAGATGGCCAAATGAGCCTGATTCGACCCAAATTGGTCCGAAAACGTTTAAAATGAATTTTAGAACTTTAAATGAATTTTTGATAGAATAAATTTTAAAACCTAATGGTTTTGACATTGTTTTAACAGGAAATTCAAAGTTCTGACCCTCAAAAGACCAAAATGACCCGGAACAACGATTTTGGCACCGAGTGACTTTGTGTAAGTGACGATGCACCTACAATACAAGAATAAGTTATATAATGTGCTAAGAATTGTATGGTTATGCATTTAAATGCTTTTTCTAGTAAGTAAAATTAGGTTTAAACCTGGTAATGATGAAACTAACAAGATTAATGGCGTTGGCCTTTATGACTCATATAACTTAGTACGGACTTTGCCCGATAAGTTAAGATAAAAGTTAGAAACTACCCGAGCCTTTTAATATGCTATAAACCAACCAAATGAAGAAATTTCCTTTGACTTACAAGTCAAGGAATCATGAGGGTTATTAATGAACGGTTTTACTGCCGTGGAATCTTATTTCCGCGCGAAACAATATTAAGACCTCAGAATATTATTCTGAGCTTCAGATGATGAATAATGAATGAAGAATGAAAGACTGTAAGTTTAATAAAAATATTTGTCAGGTTTACACCCCGAAATATATAACCCTCAATATATATGTGGCTCAGTCATCAGAAATGATACGTCACCGGGGGTTGTTGATTAAAACGTCAATAACATAAGATAAAATGTTATGAAAATGAGTCGATAGTACCGATAGTACTCTTTGACACTCATGCCCTCCTGATAATGATGATGAAAATATTTTTGATATAATATAGCATGCTAAAGATTTTAAAATAATTCAGGAGGATGTAATGTGGCCGAGATATGCTCTAAAGGTTGAGCTGGCCCACTCTTCGCCTGGTACCTCATGTTATGATTCATGATGCGGTACCAGTAATGGATCCCAGACACTCTCATGATGCATGTTCACCGATTCGTCGGCTAAGGTCTCTAATCGCAAAAGGATGGTCGAGACAATGCTAGGAATACTAAGAAACTGTTTCCTATTACACGGATTATTTGGTATGAGACAAATAACCTTTTATATTGTTATGTGTACTGCTCATTATTTATATGTCTTAGCACATAACATAGATAGTTTCGTCACTTATTGAGTTTAGCAACTCACCAGGTTTCTTGTATTGTAGACACAGGTAGGAAGACGCAAAGCTGAGGAGAAGGTCGAGGACGCTAGAACAAGTGTGTGGACTACCTGTGGTGGCTGAAGACTCTCGTGGCTGGTTATTTTGTACTATTGGTTTGTAAATATGAATATATCAAACTAAAGTACTTGTCATAACAACAACAGTATGTATATTTTGTGACACCATTGCGGTAGCATAGTTAAGAAGTATTTTGGTTATACTGCAGTAATGTTGTAGTATAATTAAGAGTTCTCACTATATTGTAGCAATGTTAGGGTAATGTTTAAAAAAAAATTACGCGCTTATTCTACTTTATATAAATTACATTGTGATTGACAAGTTTAAGTATAAAACTTATTCTTACGTAAGCAAGTATGAGTCACGATTTGTTGAAGCGGGTCGTGACAGATTTTGTGGTATCAGAGCCCAGGTTGAGTCGTTTCTGCAGACCACCCACACACGTGGTTTGACAACCTCGGTTCTCTCCTTAGTGGGTAAGTTTTATTAACTAATTTTTAAATAAGGTTCAAACTAATTAATGAAAACTTGCAGGATGTCAGAGGTAGAACAAGTCATTCATGACGTGGGTCCTGAACTGTCTGGTGAGGATAGTGTTGTTAGACCAGTGATAATAAAACGAACCCCAATAGACATTTTGAACTTAGTACCTGAGAATGCTAAATGTTTTATAGGAACTACAGACAAGATGACTATTTATGAGTGGCTAGGCTACAAAACCCAATAGATTAGTTTCATTAGAATACCTCAGGAGTATTGGGTAGATGTAGGTGCAACCCTCTTAAGAGAAAAATTCCTTACATTTTGGACTGCGCTAATAACAAGAAGAGAAGTCCATGAATGGCCAGTTTTTAAGGGTATAATGACCCATAACTATATAAAATGATCTAAAGAAAAGGTATGGTATTGGAGAATGAGCAGATTTCACCAACGATTTGGAGAGTCCGCTCAAGAGTATACCAACAGGTTTAATAGCAAAATTGTTATGAGATGTCCCCAAAATATGCTAGATCGAGACAAAAATATGTTTATGCCAATGGCATTTTCAAATGGTTTAAAGTGTCAGAACTAATGGAAAAATATAAGACGAGCTCAAGGCAGTAGTGCTCATATTTGATGAACAACCTGAGGAGAAACCAGAAAATGATCCAGAGAATGACATGGAAGAGGACTCGGATGAGAACCTAGATGAGGATCTGGAGGAGGATCCAGAGGATCCAGAAGAAGAGGAATACCCCGAGGATGATTCAGATCAAAATGAAGATTAGAAGACCTAGAATACAACTTGTAAAAAAATTATATTAACGTTTTGAGTGTAAATTATATATTGATATGTTATATACAGTTTCAATGTGAAATGTTTGAGTTAAGTGTTTGAATGACTTGGATAAATGTGTTTATGTTATATTAGTGTGATGAAATTCTGGACCCTATTTACCGAGACAAATAAAAGCTTACCACTACTATGTGCCATGACATGATAGGTTAAGTAAGAGTGACTATTGAAGACATGTCAGGGAAAGTACACGTCAAAACCCTCCAAATGAAGTAGATGAGCTTTGTCAAATGATCGAAGCTCAAGCTGTGGAAGCTCGAAGAAGAAATAAAGAAGCACGAAGGCTTGACCAGCGAATTGAACAGCAAGGAGAAATACTTAGGCAACTACTTACTTGCCTCGATCATTAACAACAACAACAACCGCAGCCACAACAACAAGCGGAAGTGGTAGGATCAGCTGAAGTGAATATACCGGAGCCGCCTATGCCATGATCCAATGTACAACTATCGAGGATGGCCTCTTTAATAGATGAACCGATTTATGAACGCTTCAGGAAATAGAAACAACCAATGTTCTAAGGGACACCCGATCTGGCAAAGGCTGAAAACTGGATAAAGCACATTCAACAGATCTTTGAATACATGCAGCTGACAGACGCACAGAAGTTAGCCTGCGCTGTATACCAGTTTGATGATAAAGCTAGATGCTAGTAGGAGGTGATTGTGCAAATGCAGTCCATTGAAACAATCTCACGGGTGGACAGTAGCGAAGTAGGACCGTGCACCTATGCTGATGCAGTACAAAGAGCTTTAAGAATAGATGGCTAAAAATTGGCAAATAAGCCAACCTCTACACTAAGTGTAGCTGAAGCAGGTGGGAATATCAATATTCAGAAGTTAGAAACAAGGAAATTCCCTCATAGACGTGACATGTTTCAAAAGCTATAGGAATTAACCCCAAATGCAAGCACGTTACTACAATCCAACTGCCAATACCAATAATTTCAAAAGTAATAGAGGCAGAAAGGAGGTCAGAAGCGCGGTCAACCAGAGGGAAATGAAAGAGTAAATCATCGCCGCAAGGAATAAAGCTGGAAAACACTGAAACTAAACAACAGATCCCTCCACAATGCACTCATTGTGGAAAGTTACATATTGGTGAGGGTAGGATGGGGACTGATAAGTGCGCATTTTACACACTTATTATCACATTTCTCGTCTTGATTCGGTTAAGTTCCTCGAGATTTTTAGAACAATTTGATATGTTTTGTCATTTTCTAGAAATATAAAGAAAACGATGATATTTGGACATAAAAAGGTGATTTTGAGTTTTATTAGTCTTTTTGTTGGTAAACCCAAAACAAAATCCTTAGCCAAGAAAAGAAACCTAACCCGTTATCCTAGCTAGGATAGCTAACCTTGTACGATCAAGGTAATGTCACCACCTATAAAAGACTATGTACATCAAACCCTCCTTCACCATCGAAAAAAAAAAATCAAGTTTAACCCTCTAAAATCAATAAGTTTAGGGGAGGATCAAAAGAAAGAAAATATATAATGGAGGAAGAGAAATCATAAAACTGTCAACAACGGGTGAGAGTTTGAAGCATTAGCAGGGTTAGTATCGGGATGTAATTGAGGACCTTAGGATCATCAATGTCAATTGAGACGATTCGTAGGAAGAGAGCTTGGATGATTTGAGCTTAAATACACTATTTTCATCCAACCATAGCTTGAGCCTATCGTTACAGGCCTATCCTTTTGATCTTTTATAACTCTTAAGTGTTCCATTAGCGGAGAAGGGGCCTTATGGTTGTTATTTATTCGTATTCTAGAAATTTAACTATGTACTTACGAGAAACCAAGTTTTAAGGCTAAGAGGGGAGAGACAACACACACACTCAAAGACATCGGACATTTGGGAGAAGCATACCAAAACAAAGTCATTTGCAATCCTTATTTTTCTTAAGAGCTCTATGGAGGAATTTTAATTTGAGATGTAAATCCGAGAGACTAATTACGAGACACATTCATTCACATTATGCATAATGACATTTAGCATTTAGTTCGTTGTTTCTATTATGCATTAAATAAAAAGGGTATGATTATACACATGTTAGAGCTCTGTTGCTTAAGGACAAGCAAGAATTCAATTTTGGGGGTGTGATAAGGGTGCATTTTACACACTTATTAGCACATTTCCCGTCTTGATTCGGTTAAGTTCCTCGAGATTTTTAGAACAATTTGATGTGTTTGCTCATTTTGTAGAAATATGAAAAAAAACGATGATATTTGGACATAAAAAGGTGATTTCGGAATAAGCATGGAAACCGAGACGAAGAAAACGCAAAATAGAGCAAATCAGATGAATGGGAACTAAGAAAAAGCAAGGAAAAACATCAAGAACCGGTCGTTCGCCTATCATGGGCCAAACGACCGCCCAAAATAGCCAAAAAAAAGGAAAAACCTGAGGCATCGCCGGTCGTTCGCCAAAATTTAGCCGAACGACCGTCCGGGTGAGGAATCGCAAAAAAATTCCTTAAGGCGGTCGTACGCTAACTTGGGGCGGTCGAACATCTAAGCTGGGCGGTCGAATATCTGATCTGGACAGTCGACCGCTAGGCCAATTTTCAGCATCGACTTGTTATCAGTCGGTCGTTTGCCAAACTCAACCGAACCACCGCCAAACTTCGCTGATATAAAAACGACGATGTTTTAACTTCGTTTCAAGATGAAAAATTAGGTCAAATCACTTGGGCTATAAATAGAACACTTTTTGGACAAAAAAATAGAGGTTCACACAGAGAGAAACACCACAAGAAGCTCAAGAACACCAAGGGTGGATTTCGCTCTTCAAAGAGGAGATGAAGATAGATTTGCCTGTAATTCTTACATGAGTTTTCTCTATTCTCTTTATTTTCTTCTCTTGTATTTCTATAGTTATTATGAACCCTAATTTATTTTATATATTTATTTGTTTGATTTCAAGAGGCAAAATCTCTCTCTAAGAGAGATTGGCTGAACTCAATATCAAATGTATTATAATCTTCATTAATAAATTGCTGCAATTACTCAATTCTCATGTTTGTGTTCTTGTTGGTTTATTTATTTTTATTATAGTTGAGAGATTGGATAGAAATTCTAGATTCAATTAGATTAAACTTAAGAGAGAAAATTTGATTGAATTGGGGAATAAAAAGAATCACAGCTTAGAAGCCATAAGTACCGAGAGGAGGTTGGTTGTCTAGGTAGTCGAATTTTGAATCGTAAGAACCAAGAGGAGACCGATTTAGGATTATAAGAATCGTGTGTAAATGTATTAAATTTCAACGAGCGGACGCTTGAGTTAGAATTGAGTACATAATTGGGTCAATAGGCGAAAGCTGTGACTTAGTTCTTAAATTCCTAGACTATCATAGCATTGAGAATTGTGGTGAGATATTAAGGGGTAATTGAATAGAGGACACATTTAGGGAAACTAATCGATCCTAGGTTTTATTTATAGTATTTTTTATTTACATTTATTTTGTTTATTTATCATTCTTCATCTAAGTTGCTAGTCTAGATAAAGTAGACCTTTAGCATTCGTAGTGCTTAGTTAATTAGGTTAGTTAGTCCTCCATGGGAACAATATCTGGACTCTTCTGTCCACTTTATTACTTGAACGATCCATGCGCTTGCGGTTAAATTCGCGTGTGCTTTCGAGCGAACAAGTTTTTGGCGTCGTTGCCGGAGAACAAATTGGCCTAATTTGATTAACACTGTGAAGAAAGATAGAAACTTTAATCTAGGCATAAACAAAAAACAAAAAACCAAAAAAAAGAAAAACAAAGAACAAAAACAAAACAAAAAAAATTATTATTCAGTTTTATTTTTTTTCTTTTTCTTTATTCTATCATGTTTTTGTTTTGCAGGAGCTTGAAGATGTGGAACCGTAAAACGATCCTACAATTTGTGGTAGGGAACGATGAACTATACTATTGTTCGTGGAAGAGATACAAGAACCTTCTCTGAAAATTTCCTTACCACGGCTTCAATCGAGAAGGTCAACTAATGAACTTCTTGGATGGGATCACCACCGCAACATAAGAATGGGTGGAAAGATGAAGTATCACCTCTTTCTATAATTTCATCACGGACGAAGCCTACTGGTACGTAGAAGATTTAGCCAGGTACGATTACCAATGTTAGAATCCTCCGCAAGCGTACCAATACTTTGAAGTGGAGATATATAACCTGGCGATATACCAAAACCCTCCAACCCCAAACATGGAGTGCTTCCCCAAGTTACACTCTGAATCCACACCATATTTGGAAGCAACACGGCTGCATGAAGAAGAGCAAAGAAGAAAACAAATCGGTCAATTGCAGAATCAACTGGATCATCTCCAGATGGTCATGTCAACAACATCGATTGTAACACCCTCTAACGTAATTATACTTACGTTACAGGGTATTAATCACACATAACTCTATAAAAAATTGAGACCAATTTGAACCTTTCAAAATAGTTTTATGAAGACACCGTGAAGCGTTTATATATTTAAAGTATTCGTAAACGTATTTGTGTAAAATATAAGTGTAAGTTTTCGTTGAAAAGAAAAGTACTCTGTAGTTTAGTTAATATATACATATATACATATACAAAACCAAAAAGTTTCCCTCAAGGTCATCATCGTCCAAAATGCATCAGATCATGGGCTTGGGAGCACTCCAGCCAACGTCGTCAAAATTTACTGCAAATTTTCATCCTCTGCATTACAAGAACACTGATGAGCGAATGCCCAGTAAGTAAGAACAATGCTAAATATAAATGATTTCAAACATGTCGTTTTCCATTTGTCATTGCACCGTAAATTTTATTAAACATATTTGTAACCATTCTAGTTAAAAACACTTAGTTGGGCCCATAACGTGCTCAACTCATCACTGAGGCCAGTAGACGATTTTATTTGCAAGACATGTTACATGGTGGCCAAATATATCATATCAGAGTTAGTGACATGTCACAAACATAATCGTCGTCATGTGGGGTTTTATAAATAACATGTTCCCTTGCGATCGACAAGGGACTTTCCACACCGCGCCAGAAACATATAGTCCCCTTAGGTCGGGACTTCAGAGACAGGTCTGCCGCCTACCCAAACCCAGCAAAGAATTGATACACAAAACATAACATGGTATAATACGGCACAATGACTCGTTTCATATTTCGTGCAATACTTTTACATGCGTAATGACGTGATGTCGTGAATGCACACGTGATCATTAAAGACATAGTAATGAACAAAATATAAAATAAACACATAGCATGTATTGTTCTTGTAATGCAGTTGAGTGAGTTTTTACTTACTTTAATCGTGATTTCCTTGACTAACCAAAATAGTGCTCGATCAAAATTCGGTCCGAAAATCTTCAACGTGCTCAACTACTGAATTTCAGAAAACATATTCAAAGTAATATAAATCTTCGGTTTACATTGTTGTCTTTCAATGTTTTAAAACTTTATCAATGTTAGATAATCAAGACATTATAATCCTTGAGTTAAGACACACACATTAACTTACTGACCCACTTATCACCATATTAATTTACTCGATTAATTTATTAGTACACAATCTAGAAATGTGACAATCAAATTCAACACATAATTAATTTTAACAAATCACCTAACCGAATAATAAACAATGTCCAAACTTTTTCGTTATAGTGTACCACACATGCTAAAATATCTGATAAATAAGTTTGTATATAATTCAAGTTCCACTATTCCTAGAGTTCAAACAGTAAAATTGGTTGTTTGATTATCTTAAGGATAATATGATATTTCTCTCTCTCTCTATCTTTTTTTTATACTAACCGATTATTCTATAAGCAATATAAAGAAGTCTTGTTTAATAGCCAATTATTTTTCAAGAATATAAATAGTTACATCACTATTTTATTTATTTATTTTTAATTGATAAAGTTTTACGTACTATTCTTATATATAAATTCTATAAATACCAAGTGATTGAATTATGAACAAACTTTAACTTTTATTCACTTTGTTTCTATAATACTATAATAACCATGACATGAGTAACTTATTCATTCATATACATCTAAAGAACTTAAATCTTATAGTATTGAAAACTAAGGTTACCTAGAATATGTGTTTTAATTAAAACAACCGAACTATTAATAAATTGAACAAAAGTGAATGATGAATATATATTTAGATAGGAAAATATGAAAATCAAAACAGTTTAAGAAGCATTAAAGATCTAGAAGGTGTCTTTTACTGACATATATATTCATATGTAAATATTTGAAGAAATAATACGATTGTAAGGGATATTCATACCTCTTAACTTCTCAATATAAGATGTAAAAGAAGTTCATGTGCTTGATTTGAACAATAGAATCACTTAGAAAATTTAAGTGGAGAGAAGAAATTGTAGTCGGCCGATAAGAGATAGTAAGAGTATTGTTTGTTAGGGTTAGATATATATCAATACTCTGTTAAAGAAACTTGCCGACATAAATTACTTTTAACTATTTTACATTCTTAATTAAGATATATATATATACATATATATATATATATATATACATGCTTATCTTTAGAAAATTTGTAGACTATTCTAGATTATGTCCAGAAGTGCTATTTGTCGCTTTAGCAATTATTTATTAATAGATATATATATTAAAACACTATTTAGTAAAAAAAATAATAATAAAAATAAAATTAAAAACTATTGTTATATTTCAAATCTAAGTTCGTGACTAAAAGTTATCAACCCACTTTTTTTTTTTTAAGCACATTGATATTTCGACCCGCTATTTGATCGGCATTGTAGATAAGAATAAATATAAAAACAAAGAAATATTATTTAATAAAATTTAATAAAAATAATTGCAATAAATTCTAACTAATTTGACTAGCTTGATTGCATATTATTATTTCTATTTTGTAATTCATTGTAAGTTTCTATAATGAAAAGCCAATGCATGATAATTTATTGTTTTAAGCTAGTTTTGTTATATATCTTGCCATCATTGTTAACACTATCCTATGGGGATTTTCGGGTCATCACACCGATACCTCAAGAAGATTCAATCGTAGCGATGTCAAGGAGAGATGAACTAAAAAGAGTACAACTCTAACTTGATCAAATCCAAAAGGAGTTGTCAACCTTGAGTATACCTACCAAAAACTCCATCGAAAGCGTGATAAAAGAGGTAGAGTGTGAAAGCGATCACATGTCATGTGAAATGACGAAGATGTCAAAATTGATGATCTAATATGATAAATTAGACGACGAGTCATCTCATTTCGAGACTCATGAAATCACGTTGTCACCGTCCGTTGAAGATTTCAAAAGTGAATATCACTTATGGACGATGTCTCCACCACTATCTTTTAGAGATTCCTTCAAAACCTCATACCCATACAAATCGAACAGAAGTCCCTTTGCACGTACGTTTAGAAAGCCACATTTTGTTAAGCTTGAGGGCCTTCAAGTCCAAAACCCGTGGGACGTGTTATATGACACGTACTATGGGCGAAAACAGCTATTTGAAGACTTGTGGCGTCGCCGAGTCAAGCTAGATGTTAAACGTAGCGATTTTTGAGAGGCAACCTAAGGTAAGTACTCTTAACATGTGTAGTATAGCAGACAGTGAGGATACTATCCATTTTAAGTTTGGGGGTACGATTCTATCTTTTACTTATTTTTCATTCATTTTCATTGCATTTTTAGGAGTGATTGTTGTGTTAAGTGTTAGTTTTCTCAATCGTTAATAGGATGAATAACTTTTGATGAGCTTTTTTTAAAAAGATTGTGATTGTGAATTGATCGAGTGAGAGGTTTATAATTTCGATTATGCTTGATGTTTTTCAAATTTTTATGCACTTATGTCTCAAGTCTTTAGGTCTTGTAAACTTTTAGAATTGAATTTGTACTTTTGAGACTAGAACCTGTTTTAGCACTTTTTGAGGCGAAATCTGAATGCTTAGAGTAGTGAGAGAGATGATTAAGGCCTTTATTTGAATCGCTTGAGCCAAATAGCCAACCTGTTGATGTTTAAACCTTTGTGTCTCATTTTGAGCTTTATTAGCCTTTTCTTTGGTAGACTCAAAACAAAATTCTTAGCTAAAAAAAGAAACCTAACATGTCATCCTAACGAGGATAGCTAACCTTATATGATCAAGGTAATGTCACCACCTATAAAAGACCATGTACATCAAACCCTCCTTCACCATCGAAAAAAAAAATTCAAGTTTAACCCTCTAAAATCAATAAGTTTGGAGGAAGATCAAAAGAAAGAAAATATATAGTGGAGGAAGGGAAATCATAAAAGGATCAATAACTGGTGAGAGTTTGAAGCATTGGCAAGATTAGTATCGGGATGTAATTGAGGACCTTAGGATCGTTAATGTCAATTGAGACGATTTATAGGAAGAGAGCTAGGATGATTTGAGCTTAAATACACCATTTCTATCTACCCCTAGCCTGAGCCTATCGTTACAAGCCTACAAAGTCCTTTTGATCTTCTATAACTCTTAAGTGTTCCTTTAGTGGAGAAGGGCGCAAAAATTGGGCTGATGGTTGTTATTCATTCATATTTTAGAAATTAGACTCTTACTTGTACTTACGAGAAACCAAGTTTTAAGGCTGAGAGGGGAGAGACAACACACACATATATATGAAGACATCAAACATTTGAGAGAGGTGTACCAAAACAAAGTCATTTGCAATCCTTATTTTTCTTAAGAGCTCTATGGAGGAATTTTAACTTGAGATATAAATCCGAGAGACTAATTACGGGACACATTCATTGACGTTTTTCATAATTACATTTAGCATTTAGTTCTTTGTTTTATTATGCATTTAATAAAAAAAAGGTATGATTATACACATGTTAGAGCTACGTTGCTTGAGGACAGGCAACCGTTCAAGTTTGGGGGTGTGATAAGTGTGCATTTTACACACTTATTAGCACATTTCTCATCTTGATTCGGTTAAGTTCCTCAAGATTTTGAGAACAATTTGATATGTTTGCTCCTTTTGTAGAAATATGAAGAAAACGATGATATTTGGACATAAAAAATGATTTGGGAATAAGCACGGAAACTGAGACAAAGAAAAATAGAAACGGAGCAAATCAGAAGAATGAGAAATAAGAAAAATCAAGGAGAAACATCAAGAATCGGTCGTTCGCCTATCATGGGCCGAACGATCGCCCAAAATAGCCAAAAAGAAAGAAAAACCCGAGGCATCGCCGGTTGTTCGCCCAAATTTAGCCGAACGACCACCCGGGTGAAGAATTGCGAAAAAAATTCCTAGAGGCGGTCGAACATCTGATCTGGGTAGTGGACCGCCAGGCCAATTTCAGCATCTACTTTTTATGAGCCAGTCGTTCACCAAACTCAGCTGAACGACCGCCAAACTTCGCTGATGTAAAAACAACAACATTTTAACTTCGTTTCAAGATGGAAAAATAGGTCAAATCACTTGGGCTATAAATAGAATACTTTTTAGACAACTAAAGGGAGGTTCATACCAGGAGAAACACCACAAGAAGCTCAAGAAAACCAAGGGAAGATTTTGCTTTTCAAAGAGGAGATGAAGATGGATTTGCTTGCAATACTCACCTAAGTTTTCTCTATTCTCTTTATTTTTTTCTCTTGTATTTCTTTTAGTCATTATGAACTATAATTTATTTTATATATTTATTTGTTTAGTTTCAAGAGGCTAAATCTCTTCCTAGGAGAGATTGGTTGAACTCAATGTCGAATCTATAATAATGTTTATTAATAAATTGCTGCAATTACTCAATTCTCATGTTTGTGTTCTTATTGGTTTATTTGCTTCTATTTCCAATTGAGAGATTGGATAGAAACTCTAGATTCAATTAGGTTAAACTTGAGAGAGGAAATTTGATTGATTTGGAAAAAACAAGAATCACAGCTTAGACGCCATAAGTACCGAGAGGAGATTGGTTTATAGCCTATCGGAAAATAATGTAAACGCCGGCCCATCAACTATAGTAACAGGTCAGCTTCTGGTTGCTAACCTTTCTCTGTATACTCTTATTGATTCTGGCTCTACACATTCATTTCTAGCAAGCAAAGTAGCAGGAAAAATAGAATGGAAGAGACAGGTATCATCATACCTATTTATAACTATAACTCCGGTAGGAGATACGTATAAATCAACTAGTTTGTATAGAAATATACAACGCACCCTATAAGCTAATCTAGTTGTCATGGACTGGTTGAGTGACATCATGCAATCATAGACTGTAAAAAAAGGCAAGTTCAATTTCAACCACCTGATAGTGAAGAATTCAACTTTAAGGAAACATCACGAAAAAAGCTAGTTCCTATAATTTCAGCACTCTAAGCCTTAAAGTTACTGGCAAGTGGATGTCGTGGCTATATAGCCAACCTCCGTGATGAGATGAATGAAGTCAAACTTAAGCCAACAGATGTGCTAATTGTAAGATACTATATCACGGTATTCCCAAAAGATTTGCTAGGATTACCACCAAAATAGGAGATTGAATTCACTATTGAGTTAATCGCCAGAACGACACCAGTTTCAAAGTCACCTTATCGGTTGGCTCTTGCTGAGTTAAAGGAGCTGAAGACCTAATTGCAGGAATTGGTTGATAAGGGATTCATTAGACCCAATCACTAACCATGGGGTGTACCAGTTTCGTTCGTGAAGAAGAAGGATGGAACGTTGCGACTTTGCATATCGGGAACTTAATAAGGTGACGATTAAAAATAAATACATGTTACCCCGTAGAGATGATTTTTTTTTATCAACTACCCGGGATAAAAGTATTTTCCAAGATTGATCAACGATTCGGGTATCATAAACTGAAGGTACGAGAGGAGGATATTCCCAAAACAGCTTTTAGAACTCGATATGAACACTAAGAGTTTTTCGTAATGCCATTCAGGTTAACCAATGCACCACCCGCTTTTATGTATCTAATGAATATGATATTTGATGACTATTTAGATAAATTTATCATTGTATTTATAGACGATATCCTAATTTACTCAAGGTCCTAGGAAAAACAAGAAGAACACTTGACTTTAGTTTTGAAGAGGCTGCAAGACAAACAACTATATGCCAAGTTTAAGAAATGTGAGTTTTGGCTGGACAAGGTAGTTTTTTTAGGTCATGTTGTATCGAAAGAGGGAATAATAGTGGAACCAGCAAAGATAGAAGCCGTTGTACAATGGTCGCAACCGAAGAATGTAATTGAAATAAGAAGTTATTTGGGTTTAGCTGGGTATTATCGAAGATTTGTTGAAAGTTTTTCAAAGATTGTGACACCTATGACATCACTTACACTGAAGGTGCAAAAGTTTACGGGGACAGAAGCTTGTGAAAATAGCTTCCAAGAGCTAAAAAGAAGATTAACAACTGCTCCAGTTCTAAAGATACCACAAGGTACAACAAGTTTCTCTATCTACTGTGATGCCTCAAAATTAGGACTTGGGGCTGTTTTGATGCAGTATGGTAAGATGATTGCCTATGCCTCTCATCAACTAAAAGATTATGTGAAAAGGTATCCCACACATGATTTTCAGTTAGCAGCGGTCGTGTTTGCCTTAAAAATATAGAGGCACTATCTCTATGGGTTACATTGTGATATTTACACCGACCATAAGACGTTGAAGTATTTTTTTCACTTAAAAGGAGCTGAATGTGCGTCAAGGAAGATGGTCGGAATTACTGACAGATTATGACTTCGACACCATCTGAGAAAAGTTAACCGGGTAGCATATGCTCTAAGTCAAAAGTCAATAGGAACCCTAATGGCAATCCAAGGTTTAGCAGAAGAATTACATAAGGAAATTCGTGATTTTGGTCTTCAAATAATTACCGGAAGGTTAGCCGCACTTCAAGTACACCCAATACTGCTTCTGCTTCCTCCCGTTTGGTGAAGTAATCTGTTGCGATGATCGCGTATTTCCTTCTTCCAAGTGCCAATGGTAAAGCTCCAATAATGTCAATTCCCCAATGGAGGAACGGCCATGCACAAACTACGTAATGTAGTTTGTTTACTGGGATGTGCATCTTGTGAGAGAACCTTTAACAGTTGTCATACTTTTGTACAAGTTGGTCCGCATCTCTTAGCATTTTTTGTCGAAAGTAGCCTTGTATCATTGCTTTATGAGCCAGGCTTCTTCTTCCGGCATGGTTGTCGCATATTCCTTTGTGGATTTGCTTCATTACTTCCAGCTCTTCTCTTTCCGGCAAGTATCTCTTCAGCATTGGTCTGTCCCACGACTTCTGATAGAGTTTATTGCCCATCATTGTGTACCGTGCGACTTTGATTTGGACTCTTTTGGCCTCTTTCTTGTCTTCCAAAAGCTTTCCCTAGATTAGGAATTTCCTTATCTCTGTTTGCCAGTTATCCTCCTCCTGTTCGATGTTGCTTACTATTGCGATTGCTTGTATTTGTTCTTCTTCTTCCTAGCTGGGTTGACTTAGTTCTAGGATTGGCAAGATGAAGAAGAGGCTCCCTTTCGAGTATGTAGATGCTATCCTTGCTAAGTAGTCCACTTCTTCGTTTGCTTCCCTCGGTATTTGCTCTACCTGCACTTGGTGAAACTTCGCGGTCCATTTTTTTACTTCTGTGAAATATTTCTTTAAGGTGGGTTCTTTTACCTCATATATTTTGGCAAATTGATGCACCACCAGTTGAGAGTCGCTTTTATGTTCAAGACTTCTGCTCCGACGACCTTTGCTAGCGTTAGGCCTATCAGCAAAGCCTCATACTCCACCATTTGTTTGGGCGTTGAAATTTAATCGGAGCGCCTATTCAAGAGTTACTATTTTTCCATTATCAAGTATTATCCCGATTCCAGCTCCGTTATGATTTCGAGCTCCATCTATCTGCATATGCCATTCCAATTTGTCTTCTGCCACTTTGCTCCTGGGGTTTTTGACGCCGTTCGCTGTGTACTCATTCAGGAAATCGGTAGTACTTGGCCCTTTTTTGTGGGTCGAATCTCTAAGTTGTACCCAGCTATTTTCATCGCCCACTTTGTGACCCGTCCCATGATATCCGATTTCGACAGTATGGACTGTAGAGGTTGGTCTATGAATATCACGTTTAAATGGTCTTCGAAGTAATCTTTTAACTTTCCCAAAACATTCAGCAATGATAGCACAAGCCATTCCAACGGTCCATACCCCTGTTCTGCGTGTTCAAGTACTCTACTAATGTAGAATACTGGTTTCTGCTTCCCATTCTCCTCACGGAATAGTACTAAACTTATTGCGGTCTTAGATTGACGCAGATATGCATAGAGTCTTTCACCCTGCTCTGGGACTGACAGTTCTATATTTGTGTTCAGATTTCCTATTCTGTTCAAGGGCTTTCTTTTGTTCTTCTCCCTAATCGATCTCTTTGGCACCTTTTACCGCTTTATAAAATGGCCTGCAATTTTCAGAAACACGAAGAATAAATCAGTTCAGAGCCATTATTTTTTCGATGAGGGATTGTATATCTTAGATGGTTTGGGGTTCCTGCTCTGTCATCATATTCTTGATGTACGTCAGATGGGGCTCTATTCCTCTCTTGCTGATCACGTGCCCCAAGAATTATCCGGATGATACTCCAAGCGCGCGTTTTGTTGGGTTGAGCTTCATCCGGAACTTGCGTAGGACTACGAAAACTCTGGTAAGCTGCTCGATGTGGGATTCTTTCTGTTTGCTTTTGACGCACATATCGTCAATGTATACTTCCACTATCTTCCCGATAAGATCTTTGAATATCTTGTTCATTAATCTTTGGTACGTCGTACCTATATTTTTCAGTCCAAATGGCATTACCATAAAGCAGTAAATGCCTCGTTCTGTCACGAAGACGGTCTTTTCTTGGTCCTCTTCTACTAGAATTATCTGGTTATATCCAGAATAGGCGTCCAAGAAATTGGGCCTGTCGAAGCCTGCCGTAGCATCAATCATTTGGTCAATCTTTGGAACTAGGAAGCTGTCTTTCGGACAAGCCTTGTTCAAGTTAGTAAAGTCAATGCAAACTCTCCACTTACATTTGAGATCCAGTTGGGCTATTGTACTTCCCTGATCATCCCATTAGCTAATAATCGGTCTATTTCTTCATTTATGATCTTGTTCCTCTCTGGCGCGAAACGTCTTTGTTTTTGTTTGATTGGCTTCGCATTGGTTCTCACATTTAAACGGTGCACAGACTCGGTTAGATCTACTCCAACTATGTCTTCATAAGTCCAATCGAAGACGTCCAGCTTTTGCTTTAGGAATTCGATAAATTCTTGTTTTTCTTCTTCTAGGAGGAGGTTACCCATCAGTATTGTTCTTGATGGATCGTTTGGGTCCACTAGTAGTGTCATCGTTTCTTCCACCATCGGATCTTCTTTTTCTTCTTCTTATTTGATGATTCCCGATGGCCCTCCTTTGATTGCTATTGGCTGTCTTCCACTACTTACTTCCCCTTTGAACTTGATTCCTCGTGGGTCGCGATGTTGTAGCATCTTTGAGCAGTTAATTGGTCTCCCCTGATGTCTATCGTTTTAGTTCCATCTGTAAATGACATCTCATCACTTGGTGTAAGGTAGAAGCTACCCCTTCCATTTCGTAGATTCATCCTCTCCCTATTATGGCGTTGTTAGCGGATCTGTCGTCTATTACGGGGAATTCCACAGTGAAGGTAACCATTCTAATCGGAGTTACTTTGGTACCCTCAAATCCAATGAACGGTGAATTGCTCTTTTGGATCCGTGATTCGTCTAGCTAGAGTTTCTCGAATGTTTCCAGAAACAAAGCATTCACGCTGCTTTCATCGTCGATCAATATCCTCTACACATCAAATTCATGGATCCTGAGTGTGACGACCAACGAGTCATCATGCGGCGTTTGAACTCTAGCTAAATCTTCATTTCCAAATGAGATTTGGGCGATTTTCTTCCTTCTGATTTGCTCTCTTTGCAGGGTGCAAATCTCTTTTAAGTCTTCCCCTATCCTCTTTCAACTGCATAATCCATATCCGGAACTATTCTGCTGATCAGTTCTACCATGAATCGCGTTAATTATATGGACTTTATCCCCACTTTCGCTTGAGTTCGGCCTTGCATCCTCTCTCTTGTGGTCTCTCTCTTTTTTCGAGAATTCCAAGAGCTGATCATTCTTTAGCAGCGTAGCGATCTACCCCTTCAGAGTGAGATACTTGTCAATTGTGTACCCGTGGTCTTGATGGAAGTCACATAATTTGTTTCTATCGCGTTTGTCTGGCGATATCTTGATTGGCATGGGTGGTCTGGGGACTCCTACGCTCTTCACCTTCCTAAGAATCGTGCTCAAACGTGCGTTGAGCTTTAGGTTTCTCAACTCTTCCAACTATTTGTATCGCCTCTAACTCCAAACCGCAATCGTCATGTCTTTCATCCCCCGTGTCCGAAACCCTGATCCATCCCGGCTGCTCCAAGCAGTATGATTAGGTCGCTCATCCCAGGGCTTACATATCGAGATTCGTGGCTTGAGATCTTCTCTTTGCTCTTCTCGTTCTTCCATACATCTTGGCTTGTTTCTTCACAATCCAGCTTCTTCCTCCCGGATACAACCTTTCGCCTCTACTATGATCTCTTGGATGCTGTTTGGAGATTTCGTTATAAAGCTTTTGGTCACGGTCCAATCTGTCTCGAAAGATTCTAGAAGCGACTGGAGTATCTGGATCTTTTATCTGACTCAATTCAGCTGTAAACCTCTCCAGGTACTGTTTGAGGCTTTCTCAAGGCTTCTGCTTGGTGTCCATTAGATCTGATATCTCCTTCTTCTGCCTTTGGTTGTAGATTAATTGAGAGATAAGGCTATCGCTCAATTCGTCGAAGTTGGAGATCGAGTTGGGTCGCAGCTAGTTCAACCACAAGGTCACGGCTCCGGTAAGTATCCTCGGGAAGACTTTGCAGAGGATCTGATCTCGGCTTGTCTAAAGCATCGTGACCTATCAAAACTGATGCAGAAAGGCGACTGGGTCAGACTTACCATCGTAGGGTCTAATTTGCGGCACTTGAAATCGATCCGGTATTGGTTCTGCCAAGATCTCAGCCTTAAACGGCGATTGGATCTTATTCCGAGCTTCTTAGATCGCTTGCTCTACTACGGTCTAGCTTCTAAGCTCTCAGAACTATGCCTTCACTTGGTTCCACACTTCTTTCCATAGGTCATCTTTCGAAGCCCTATTTCAGAAACATCTTTTACCTTTTCACACTGTATTTTCTCTGCTTCTTCTTTCTCTCGGATCTCTTTTTCAATCGTGTCCTTCTACATCTTGATTTCTCGTTCATCTAAGGTGACTACATCCGCATTTCTCTTATGTCTGGCCACGCGTGGAACTTGTTTGAGGTATTCCTTCGTCTTATTTTCGTCGTTTCCTGTGACATCTGGGAGTTCAATGTTTCTCAGCCAGTCTTCATCTCTTATACGTTCTTCTCTCTTCTTCTCGAGTTGTTTCTTCTGTTGCTCTAGCTATCTCTAATGATTATTGCCCTGACATCATCTTCAACATGAGCGATTCCGTATGTTGCTGTTTCTGCATTATCGCCAGGAACATCTGCTCCATAGACATGTCTACTAGTGAAGCGTCTTGGTCTTGGGTTCCAGCTTGATCCTTCGTTGTCTTCTTGCTCTTTCTCTTCATCGTGTCTTTTTCTTTGATCCTTGTTTCTAACTGTGTTGGACCTGCGAAGTCAGATCTTTGATCTTGGAAAAAGGAAAGTTTAGGAAACAAAAAAGGTTTAGTTTCCCACAGACGGTGCCCAACTTTTTGTGCCAATTTTCGACAAGACAATTAATCGTACTCGACTTAATTTTCTTGGCACTCGATAATTCAGGGTGATCAGATCTAGAAAGAAAATATCTATCCCAAAATTCGTTCTAGAATTCTCTCTTAAAAAATTGCTAGATCTGAATAAGTGCTTTGTATTTCTCAAGTGGGCAAAAAATTACGATTTATTACAAGTGAACTTTATTTATAGAGTTTCTGTTACGTTGAATTCCAAAATTTTCTTAGGGTCTAGCTTTTCTTGCTTTTCCCGCTCTTTTCTTTTCACGTGTTCGGCGTGACTCTTGGGAAGGGACTGACGTGGACGACGCTCTCATACTTTTTTATTTTATTGAGCGCATATTGCCCAGTTTCCTTGTGTGGAACGGTTATCTTCAATTCCACATGCTTGGGTCATGCTGAAGTGTGTGTCCTTATTTTCGCTCTTTTTCCTCTTTTAGGCTGAACGACAATGTTTGTTCTTTTGGCGAAAATGACATCGTTTGCTCTTATACGATGGCGTTTTACGATTGGAAACGCCTTACCCATACAGAAGGTGTTCAACCCCGTGTTCAAACTCATCGCATTATCTTTGGCGATGGTGTTTCAGCAAAGGTGGTTGGTAAGGGTACTCTGAATGTTCCTGGTTTACCAAAACTAATTGATGTTTAGCTTGTTGAAGGATTAAAAGCAAATCTTATCAGTATCAGCCAGTTATGTGATCTGGAATTATTTGTGAAGTTCAACAAGAACAAGTGCTTGGTTGTTGATGATTCTGACAAGTGTGTTATTGAGGGTGTTCGACCAATAGATAATTGTTATCTCTTTATTCCTCAGGCGATATGCTTAAGATGGAAGATGATGAGGCCAAGATGTGGCAGTGCAAACTTGGCCATGTAAATTACAGAAGCATGAAGAAGGCTGTCTCAATTTGTGTAGTTCATGGCATTCCTGATCTGAAATCAGAGTCGTGGTAGTTTTGTGGACATTGTCATAAAGAAAAACAAGTCGAAGGTGTCTCTCAAGGTGTTGCAACACCTTGTCACTGCCTAAGTGCTTGAAACTCTACATATGGATCTCATGGGTCCTTTGCAGGATAAGAGCATTGGAGGAAAAAGGTTTTTTATTGGTGATTACATTGTTTGAAGTTGTTGCTTTTGTCTTTAAAAAAGTGTATATTCACTTTTGTTGGTAGTCTATGTTATGAAGATGTTGTTGAGTTTGATTATGTGTTTGAAAAGAAGTCAGGAGAGTTCTCTATTAGCAAGAAACTTTCTAGAGTAAGCATAATCAGTCATTCAGGGGGAGATTCTCTTTCAAGAGGCTGGTTTTTGCTTTGGTGTTTATGCTGGTTTTCAGCAGAGTGTTAGAACACCTATTGTTAGTTCTTTCTCTACTCAGGTTGGTCTTGGTGCTATTGTCAGATTCTTGCGTTATGAGCTTGCCCTTTTGGAGGAGTATTGCAATTAGTTGATGCTCATGATGTCTCTACTGCAGATCTTGTTCCTTCTATTGTTGTTGTTACTCTTTTTTTTTTTTGTTCCTACTATGGTTATTGAAGATCCAACTCCTGAGGACAAATCAAGCACTTTGCTGATTCGTTTTGTTTCCTCTGTTTTTGTCTTTGTCATTTTTGTTGACAAAAAAAGGGAAGTAGTGTGAAGACTAGTTTTAGCTTTGGATTTTCTAAAGGTCTTTTGCTTCTACTTTATTTATGGTTTGTTGCTGAAACTATGAAGACAACTTTCTCTATTATGGATATTTGTTACTTCTTTATGTCATAGGATTTTGCCAATAAAAATTGTCAAAGGGGAAGATTGTTAGTGTCTTGGTGTTGGCATATTAATTGGCAAATCATCTTTCATTAATTGTCAAAATATTTTTGATTGACTATGACAAATTATGGAGATTGCATCTTTATCATGACGGGCCGGTTAGTTATTCTATGGTTGGAAAGTAGTGGATTTTTGTAATTATCTTGCCAAAATGAATCTGGACGTGTTTCTAGTCAAGAGAAAAAAAATTCCACTACGTGTTTCAAAAAGTGTTACAACACTATGAATATATTTGGCAAGTGTGGATTTGTAATTTATTATCTTGATTGGTTGGATGATTTGGTTGAGTTCGCATATTATAATCCACAAATGTATTTCTATATGTTTGGAAAGTGGATTTTCGTCATAATGTTGAGAGGATGAATTTGGTCAACTTTGCTAAAAACTGATTGGTTATTCTTATTGGTGTTCTTTAGAGAAAGTTTGAACACTAGTCAGTTTTATGGAAATATTTTCTTTTTAGAAGATTGTTGACAGAGAATTTGGATAAAATCTTTACAACTCATTTTGTGATCACATCTTGCTTGGTTGTCTCTCTTAATGTCGTAATTATTCTAGAGTTATGAGGTAATTTGCAATTTATTATAGATGTCTTAATGATGGTCCTTAGAAGAAAAGTCTTCAAACCTTTCCCTGTGTTTTGCTCTTAATATTCTGATGTTGAAGACGTTTCTTTCATCTCTTTCATTGTGTATTCTTGAGAGTCTATAATCTGGGTTTGAGAAAGAGAGCATTGCTTGTAATTTCCTCTTTGGGAAAAGGGAGTGTATTTTGTAAGGGTGTTCTTATGAGTGCTCCAACATTGTAAAAATTTTGTGTTGGGTGTTCACACGAGAGTGTGCTTCGTAGGAGAAGGGAATCTCGTCAAGGGCAGATCACTAGGTCGACGAGATGAAGGTGGAAGACAGTTGAAGGGATTCTAATCCTGTAGGTGGGTCCTTGGATCTTTTGCATCTAAGTGTGGCCCCGCGGACATAGGCGTTGCCGAACTGCGTAACCAATTCTCTTGTGTCATTTTTATTATTCTGCACCATGTGTTTGCTATCTCGATTTTTATATTAACATATGTTCTTTGTTGGTGTTCCAAACATTAAGAAAGAACACCTATGAACAAAACGGTTCTTTCAGGGCCAAATATATAATTACTAAAAAGTTTTGAGGGCTCTTAGTGCAACTTTGCACTTTTTAGAATCAAACCCAAATTTGTAGCCACAATAATTTCAAACAAGTACTCCGAGGAATAATTCTGACACTGAAACAAGCAAATTATATATTATAATCACAAAAACAGGATATCATTGAAAAGTCAAAAAAATCGATTACAAATCGTCTTATCTTGAATCACATCGAGGGAGTAGGGATAGTAAGATAACCCGGGGGCTGGGGTTACAAGTCGTTACAACTTCAACATCCTTGCTTTATTTCCCTCTTCATTCTCATAAACATGAATTTAAGAAAAAATATTGAAAAATAAGAAAAAGCTGAAATTTCATAATCATGCATAATCAGTTACTTTTCTTCTTTTTTATATGGACCCTTGGCGAAGTCGAAGTACCAATGCGATGTTAGGCCACCGATCCGTTTTACCTATTCTAGGCGCAAGGGTAATGTTAGCAAGGATGCTGACGTGTAATAAGTCATGCTGATGGAATTAGTTAGTTATAGAATAGCCTAGGTGGCAGTAGTGTGCGTGGGGTGTGTGATTCCTAATGTGGGAATATAGGGGACAGAGTGAGAGAAGGAGGGATTATCGAAAAACATATTTTGTATGAGCTTGCTCATTGGGAGAGAACCAGGCCTCTCGAATGCTTGGTGTGTTTGTGCCTTGTTCTTGTTCGCTCATTTCCGTTCATTAATACAATACTCTGAGTATTTTTTATCATTGTTCTAGTTTATTTTGCTCTGTTTGTGTTTTGTTACCTTGAGAATTAGCCTGTGCGTACCAAATTGGTATCAGAGCCGTCGAACTTGGGAGATGACTAAGACCGTCGGTCAGCGGGTCGACCAGATCGAGGAGGTCATGGGGTCGGTGCAGAGCGAGTTGCAGCGAAGTTCCATGGATAACCAGCGCGAGTTCTCGTCCTTACGGGAGGAGATTCTCCTGATGAACAAGCGGTTGGAGCTGCTCTTGAACCAGCGCGGCGATTCGGTCACGACGGAGAAGCTGAAGGAGAAGATGGGCGAAGGTAGCTTCGGTCCCACGGTGGACGGAACACCGGGAGGGTCACCGAATTCAGGCGGCCGAACCGATTTCCGTTTCCGGCGCTTGGAAATGCCTCTCTTCGACGGTACCAATCCCGATGGCTGGATCTTGAAGGCGGAACGTTACTTTGCGTTCCACCGTTTCACGAACGATGAGAAGTTGGAGGCGGCAGTCGTGGCGTTCGAGGGGGATGCGCTTCTCTGGTTTCAGTGGGAGAACAAGAAGCGACCCATGGTACTCTGGGAGGAAATGAAAATCCTTCTACTCAAGCAGTTCCGACCTACAAATGCCGGTTCGCTCTATGAGCAATGGATCGCACTCGAGCAGGACGGGGAAGTACGCGATTATCGGCGTCGCTTCATCGAATTGTCGGCCCCATTGGAGGACATCTCGGAGGAGCTGGCTCTCGGCAGCTTCATTCATGGGCTCAAACCATAGATTAGGGCTGAAGTGAGAATACTTGAACCCAGTAGTTTGGGCCGGGCCATGGAGTTGGCCCAGAAGGTTGAAGAGAAGCTTGCTCTCACCAAGGCCCATCGGACTTCAAGTGGGCTTCCACATACGCAACCTGGATGGAGCTCGCGTTTCTCTACTCCAAACGCAGATGGGGCACGAACCTCCCTCGGCACTCCGGGGGCTCAAGCGAAACCGTCCGGCGAGTTACGGCGGTTGTTCGATTTCGAGGCTCAGAAACGGCGTGAGAAGGGGTTGTGCTATCGTTGTGACGAGAAGTGGGCTCCCGGACATCGTTGTCGAAAGCGTGAGCTTAACGTGCTCTTAACCATGGACGAGGACGAAGTCGAACAGCTGGTCGGGGACCCACCAGACGGGCCGGAGTTGGAATTGGAGTCGACGAAATTGGGCCCCGTGGTCGAAGTTTCTCTGAACTCCGTGGCGGGTTTGACCAGTCCCCAAACGATGAAGTTGAAGGGCTGCATTGGACAGCAGGATGTGGTGATTCTCATTGATCCAGGAGCCACACATAATTTTATCTCCACCGACTTAGCACAGAAGTTGCAGCTTCCCGTTTCGACGACAGGGCCTTATGGCGTGACGATGGGTTCCGGGGACGCCGTGAAGGGCGACGGAATTTGTAAAGGGGTCACTATAAACATGCAAGGGCTGACTATACGAGAGGATTTTTTTGCCGTTGGGGTTAGGGAGTTCCGATGTCATTCTCGGCATCCAGTGGCTTGAGACCTTGGGGATGACACACACCAATTGGAAGACGAAGGTCATGAAGTTCACTATTGGGTCTGACACGCTTACCTTGCGAGGTGACCCGTCCTTGGGGCGCTCGTTGGTTTCCTTGAAAAGTATGGTGAGGACGTTACGCAAGGAACGCGCTGGGTTTCTGGTCGAGTTGAGCTCACTCGACGTGGGGCAGCAGAGCAACGTTGATGGGGCTGATTTCTTACATGAGATTTTAATCGAACACGAGGCGGTTTTTAATATGCCTTCCGGACTTCCTCCATCGCGGGGTCATGAGCACGCCATCATTTTGCAAGAAGGCAGCCCGCCGATCAGCGTCCGGCCGTATCGGTATCCGCACGCCCAAAAGGATGAGATCGAGAGGCTGATTAAGGACATGCTCGCAGCCGGTATTATTCGCGTTAGCGATAGCCCGTTCTCGAGTCCAGTCCTCTTGGTGAAGAAGAAGGATGGATCGTGGCACTTTTGTGTGGACTACCGTGCCTTGAACAAGGTGACGGTGCCGAACAAATACCCGATACCGGTTATCGAGGAACTCCTGGACGAATTATACGGAGCCAAGCTTTTCACCAAATTAGATTTGAAATCTGGTTATCACCAGATTCGGGTCAAGGTGGACGATGTACCAAAAACGGCATTTCGGACGCACGACGGCCACTACGAGTTCCTCGTAATGCCGTTCGGCCTCACAAATGCGCCCGCCACATTCCAATCGCTGATGAATGAAGTTTTTCGCCCTTATCTCTGCAAATTCGTTTTGGTTTTCTTTGACGATATTTTGATTTACAGCTCCTCGGAGGAAGCACACCGTCAACATGTCTCCTTAGTACTCGAGGTGTTGCGGAAGCATAGTTTATACGTCAATCGGAAGAAATGCGAATTCGGGAGGCGGCAGGTGGCCCATTTGGGCCATATTATTTCCGGCGACGGCGTGGCGGCAGATTCGGAAAAGGTCCGGCCTATGGTTGATTGGCCCATCCCTCGCAATTTGCGTGAGCTTCGTGGGTTTTTGGGTTTGACAGGCTACTATCGGAAATTCGTTGCGGGCTATGCTCACATCGCTTTACCTCTCACCGAACAGCTCAAAAAGGACAGTTTTGGGTGGCATCCGGAGGCGGACAGAGCATTCCACGAGTTAAAGGAAGCGATGACCACTGTTCCGGTATTGGCTGTGCCCGATTTCTCCCAACAGTTCGTTATTTAGACGGATGCTTCGGGGTCAGATTGGGCGCGGTGCTCGTCCAGGGGCAGCGGCCTGTGGCCTTCTAGAGTCACACTCTGGGTCCTCGTGCTCGCTCCAAATCAATCTACGAGAAGGAGCTTATGGCGATTGTTTTCGCGGTCCTTAAGTGGCGTCCTTACTTGCTTGGGCGCAGGTTCATTGTGCGTACCGATCAACAGAGTCTGAAGTTTTTATTCGAACAACGGATTGTGGGAGCGGAGTATCAACAGTGGATAACCAAGCTCATGGGGTACAATTTCGACATTCAATACCGAAGTGGTGCTAGTAACCGGGTGGCCGACGCTCTTTCGCGCATTCCGGAGCAACCTGAGTGCTCTACATTAACTGTGCCACAATGGCAACATTGGGATATTTTGTGCGAGGAAATAGCTAAGGACGCTTTCTTGCAGAAAATTCGATCCGACATTGATTCGGGCGCTCATCCGCACGTGGGGTTCACCTTGGAGCAAGGCGTGTTGTACTATAAGGGTCGATTGGTTATTCCGCGCACTTCGCGACTGATAACCACCATCATTGGTGAGTTCCACAACTCGCCTATGGGAGGGCATTCCGGTGAAACGAAAACATATCAGCGGATCGTCGGTGAATTGTTTTGGGAAGGGTTGCGGAAGGATGCTGCCAAGTATGTCCAGAAGTGTTCAATCTGCCAGCAACACAAATACCTTGCCTCATCTCCAGCGGGTTTGCTTCAGCCCATTCCGTTACCCGAGCACGTTTGGGACGAAATCACTATGGATTTCATCGAGGGACTTCCGCGATCCGAGGGGGTTGACACCATCTTAGTGGTAGTCGACAGGTTGAGCAAATATGCTCACTTTATCGGCCTCAAACACCCGTTCACTGCGGCTTCGGTGGCTGCCATTTTCGTTCGCGAAGTAGTAAGACTCCATGGTATTCCAAACTCCATCATCTCGGATCGAGACCGCGTCTTCTTGAGTCATTTCTGGAAGGGGTTATTCGCGCTGCAAGGTTCGACTCTCAAGCGTAGTACCGCTTATCACCCGCAATCGAATGGACAATCGGAAGTTGTGAACCGCTGTTTGGAGACTTATCTCCGCTATTTTGCGTCGGAGCAGCCGCGACGATGGGCCCAATGGCTGCCTTGGGCTGAATATTGGTATAACACCTCGTCCCATGCGTCGACACGTTGCACTCCCTTTCGTGCATTATATGGTCGTGATCCGCCCCGTTTACTTCGTTATGATCGAGGTACGGTGACCGTGTCCGCTGTGGACCAGTTGCTTGAGGATCGAGATGCCATCATTAACGACCTTCGGATGCATCTCCTCCGCGCCCAACAGAAGATGAAGGTTCAAGCTGATTCTAAACGCCAACATGTGGAGTGTCAGCCAGGGGACATGGTTTATTTGAAATTGCGACCTTATCGCCAACGTTCTTTGGCCAAGCGTCGTTTCGAGAAACTCGCGGCGCGCTACTATGGACCTTACAAGGTAGTTCAGCGTATCGGCAACGTCGCGTACAAGTTGGAGTTGCCGGAGACAGCCGCTATCCACCCGGTCTTTCACGTGTCTCAGCTACGTCAAGCACGCGGCCACTCACTCTCCTCCTCGACCATTCCACCACAACTAACAGCAGACCTGGAGATGGTGGTGGAACCAGACACTCTTCTTGCTGTCCGTCCCAAGAAGAACGGCCAATCGGGCAACATGGAGGTTTTGTTGAAGTGGAAGACGTTGCCGGACTTTGAAGCAACTTGGGAGGATTTCTACATGATACAACAGCAGTTCCCTTCTTTTCACCTTGAGGACAAGGTGAAAGTTTGGGCGGGGGGTAATGTTAGGCCACCGATCCGTTTTACCTATTCTAGGCGCAAGGGTAATGTTAGCAAGGATGCTGACGTGTAATAAGTCATGCTGATGGAATTAGTTAGTTATAGAATAGCCTAGGTGGCAGTAGTGTGCGTGGGGTGTGTGACTCCTAATGTGGGAATATAGGGGACAGAGTGAGAGAAGGAGGGATTATCGAAAAACATATTTTGTATGAGCTTGCTCATTGGGAGAGAACCAGGCCTCTCGAATGCTTGGTGTGTTTGTGCCTTGTTCTTGTTCACTCATTTCCGTTCATTAATACAATACTCTGAGTATTTTTTATCATTGTTCTAGTTTATTTTGCTCTGTTTGTGTTTTGTTACCTTGAGAATTAGCCTGTGCGTACCATGCGACTACTTTGATGAGAGAGAGATAGCGATTGTCAATCCTCACCGAAGCCTATACTATAACTGTAACGGACTTGTCCCCCAGGATAAAATTATCTCTAATTATAATCTATAAAGGTTGCTGTCCTTAATAACAAATTCATGCAATTTCTTTAATTGTTGAGTTCTCTTTCATAGATTCATGAGTCCTTTAAAATTTTATTCATAATCATAAATATAATAGTCCATCAAATCAAAAGAATCATGAACATAATACAAAACTTTACAAAACATAACACATGACATCAAATCTTAATTTTTTATTTAGAACTAACATGTTACAAGTGAGGAGTGTACTTACAGATACTTGAATTTCTTATGTACAAAAGAAATTGGTGATGATAGCTTATGAAAGTTGATAGGAATGAAACCCTAAGGTGGATGAGAAGATAAAATTAATAAGGAACCATTAAAATTAAACTCTATAAATTTCAAGTGCTATAATTTGCCTTAAATTCCTTCATCTTCTAATCCTCTAATAAAAATCCTAATCCTATGTTCATTGAAGACAATCTTGTCCATTCACCATGTTCAATTGAGGATTGAGATAACATAAAAATTATTATATTTAATAATCTCAAACCTGTAACTTTATAATTCACCATAATCATCATATGTCCAAAGCAATTTAAATGAACATCAAGAAAAATTCTAAATCACAAATTTTTAAATAAAATCCCTAAACTAGAAACTTAAAGAAAAATTACAATATGGTAGAAGTAATATCATTTACCATAAGTATTAGAAAGAATTTGGTTTGTGAAAGCCTTAGAGTGATTTATAGGTTTGTAAGTCTTATGAATCAACTTGGGAGTGTTTGGAGGCTCCAAGGGCATTTAAAATTGCTGTACAGGTTTAAATAGACATAATTTACATAACTTTGTCATTTCTACGTTGCAGCATCCGAAACTGTGTCATTTTCATCGGCAAATTCGAACACAAAACTTTAATTAGTCATAACTTTATTTGTATTGATTTGATTGATGCATATAATATACCATTTAAAATATTATTCAAAGATACTTATGTTGATATGCAATATGCTATATAACACTTATGGGTAGCCAATGAAATATTAGCAATACAACAACAATTTTAAGTCTTGCAAGAAAGTTCTTTAACTAAAACGTAAATGCTAAATCTCATTTAAAAACTATTAAATGAATATGCTCGTAAATTAAATGATAAAATAGAAGGGCGCTATAGTTCTTCTCCATATTTGACTGAACAACTTGACTGAACAAATTTCTCAGTCACTTTGGCTAATTCAGTCTACTTCGTATGCAGTAGTTTGAAAATCTGAATCAAGGCTTCTTCAATGAGGTCCTCATAAGAAAATAGAAGGCCGCTACGGTTCTTCTCCATATTGAACTAAACAACTTGACAGAACGATTTTCTCATTCACTTTGCCTAGTTCAGTCCACTTTGTATCTAGAAGTTTGAAAATCTGAATCAAGGCCTTCTTCAATGAGGTCCAAGTTGTTATTGCTTTCATAATTGGTGTAGGATCACCATTTGGAACACCGGAGGGCATACCAAAAGAACAATATATTTCTACATCACCTGTATTGCCGGATCTTGATGCAAAAGCAACAAAGTTAGATTCAACATCATTACAGCAATCAGAATCTCCATCACTCCATTTTGCATTGAGGGCCTTAGTTTCTTTTTGCTTGTATTTGTACACTCTGGTGGTATGTGTCTGAAGCCTCCACATTCTTTACATTGAAATCCTTAATTCTTCATATTGGATTTTAAAATGTCTATTGTAGTGGATCAATTTCTTAAACGTGCATTAAAATTTCCATTATTAGTCAATGTCTTCCTTCTGGGTGTTGGAATACCCGTTGAAACACATCTTGAATATCTGCTTCTTGGACAGCTTCTGTTAGTCTTTTGATCATCATATTGAAATTCTTTGATAATATGATAACAGACTTAGCAATATCTTCTTCTTCATCGCAAAGTGATTGCATATACTCCATGTATCTTTCGGCTTGAATGCAATCCCTTTGGCCTTTTTGTCTTCCTTATCGTTTTCTAGGTTCATCCCAACAAAATAGATCTGTAACACCTCGGATCTCACTTGAAGAACATGTGACACTTCTCTGATACTAATTGAAGAACACTGCTTTGTTACTCGGTATTCTTGTTGGTATTGGAACACCTACAAGAATGCCACATCGTTGAACTACGATCTAATTCCACATCTGCGGCAATCTGGATCTCGACACTCTGCTCCGTCCCCTGCAGCCACCGTACCGTCAAACCCCGACTCGAACCGTCGTGCCTTCAAATCTTGACCCAAGACACCTACCTCAAGAATATTGATTTTGTTTTTTATTTTTTAATTTTTATTTTTTGTTGAGATTTTGTTAAATTTTTCATCAAACTAATTTTTTTCTAATAATTTAGGTCTTGAATTACTTAGACATTGCTAGAACTACGAACCATCACACACATACTATTTGAATTTCTTCTTCTTAGACAGCTTCTATTCAATCTTCTAATCATCTCAACAAAACAGATCTGCAACACAACGGATCTCACTTAAAGTACAAGTGTCCTTTTAACTCCCAACCCCAGTGTTATCCCACTAAGTCTATGCGGGGATAAAATTCTCGAAGTATTAACCGTATTTTTAAATTCTGACATTTTCGAATTTAAGCTCGAAACGTCGAATAAAGTATGAAATTGTAGTTTCACTAATCATTCTATCCATTAAAGAATTAGTTTAATATTATAGTGGCCGCAAAATCGAAGTTCGGCTTAATTTGTGAAAATTTCACAAAAGCCTATAAACTTTTGGAAAATTGAACTTTTGCCCCGATTTCAGAAAAAAAAAAAAACTGTCGACATAATAGGTTTATAAGACTAGAAAATGACTTTATGTCACATAATAAACCTTATTTTAAAATTTGAAGTCATTCCGAGCTAAGATGAGCCGAAATGGCAAAATTACGGTAAAGTGAGGACTTTATCTTAAAGAACGGGAAAATTAGTAACCGAGCTCAAACGACTATGAAGAGTTAAACATAACATCTATTTATGTTTCTAGATTTATTAGAAAAAAAAATATGAGTCTCGCAAATTCTCCAGTTAATAGAATTCAAAGATAAGAAAAGTTAGTTAAGATAAGTTGGTAAAGTGACGGTTTAAGCACCGTTACCGTGATAACGGGTCCCCGAGGATTTTTTCAGATGAAAATCAGCTCCTGGACAATAAAGAATTATTATTCTACTATGAATTAGTAAAAATAAATAATTTTTCCTTATCATTGGTGCAAATAACTGTGGGCTACATTAGAATGGAAATGAATTTTATACCTTTACTCTCATATTATCCAAGTATTAATGGTTTAAATTAGGTAAAACAAAAAAAATATGGGAATGTAGGTCTGAACTTTTTCACTAACTATTATTATATTACTATTACAAGAGCGTAAAAATTTATTTGACAAGGGTTAGAGAATAAAAAAATAATAATAATCTTTTGACAAGTGTCACAAAGGTGGAAGCATAAGACTTACTTACTCTTGCTAAATCCTAGCCATTGGATGAGATGCCATACAAAATGAATGGCCAAGATGGGCAGCCCTTGATGAATCAAATTAAGAAAGATATTTGAATTAAATTTTTGGACAAAAATAAGTGTGATACTCGGCCAACTAAGGGAGGAAAGAGAGAGAGAAGTGTAAGAAATAAGCTTGTTCAACAAGTTTTCAAAGTAGCTTATAAAAGTGAACCTAGGGCAACAAGCTCTTATTTTGCTTCCATTTCTGAAAAGTTGAGAGAGAGGCCGAGCAAAAGAGAGAGAGAAGAGAGAAAACCAAAAATGTTAGCGAGAGAGAGTGAGAGAGGCTGGTTTTTGCAAGAGGAAAGAAGAAGAGAAAAAGTTTGCTCTTCTCAAGCCTGATCAAACCTAAGGTAAGATCTAAACAATCATGGCCTTTTTTTTTCCCCATTAGTTTATCCTCTTGAAACCTCTCTAAAAACTCTTGTTTCACCTCTACCCTAAAATGTTAAAGGTCACCAACAAGGATTTTTGAAAGAAAAATCCTGAAAGAAGCCGGCCTAGCACAAGAAAGACATCACCAAAAAGTTCAACCTTGAACTTAGTCTCTAAACCTTGTGAGTTGTTGAGTAGTTTTAGGAATAGTTCTTATTTTGATATGACACTTGGATGTATTTGGTGTTGATAAGTTGTAATAAGTAGCATGCATGGTGTTTTGCTTGGTGAAAATCCGAACACAAGCTTGAGTGAAAGCTAGAAACCGTAGCTCTTGAGGCGTTTGTGTGTGTGTGCGCACGTTTGTGTCGGTCTGTGCTATCTTAAATGCCTCAGCCATTATCTATTCCACTAGCTTCTTGCATATCTTAGCAACTGTTCATTTATGTCCTTGATGAGGGAATGAAAAAGGTTACAAAAGATTTTATGAGCATGACGTTTTCGAACGGATCTTCGTGACAAACTTTAGAGAAATTTATCCAAAACGTGTGCAAGTTGTAAAACACGACCAATGTTAGTTCTCAAACCTTTTTGGATTCTTTGGAATGAACTTGTAAAATTATTATAGGATCCAATGGCCTCTGTCCTCAAAGTGATTTAGAGATTTAAAAGAGAAATGTCAAAAAGAAATTGGTACGATAAAGTTCCGATCAAAACCACGAGTTTACAATAAGTAAGTTTTGAAAATTGGTAAACTTTGAGAACTTGAGCTTTAATGCTCTCAAGTAAAATTATATAGATCATTAAGATTCCTTTTAATACTATAGCCTACTATTCTTAAGGTATTTTTGTAAAGAAAATAAATAGGTTTAAAAAGATAAGATGTTACATGGTCGGTTTGAGCAAAACAATGAATAAGCTAGAAAATGCGTCATTTTTAGAGCTAAGTTTTCAAACGGACCGTTAATGCTTCGATGACATTTTGAAATGAGGATGAAATATTTCTTAAATACCTAGAAGCTACTGTTTGTATCGTAAAAGTGACGTTTATAAAAATATGGTAAAGGCTTCGACCTAAAATAACGGTTCCAAGAGAAACCACGAAAACGATGTAAAGAAAACGTCCCATTTTGTAGAGTTCAGTAATAAGATATTTATTAAAGCTTCGATGAGCATTGTGATAAGGATTAAAGGTTTCTTGAAAAACCAAGAAGCCACCACCACTAAATATATTGACAATAACCAAAAGAACGTTAAATGATTTTAAGTTTTAAAGTCACAGTTTCTAGCGAAACTGTAAAACAAGTTAAGGAAAACGTGTTGATTTAAAGAAGGAACGGATGAGCTCTCAAAGCTTCGATGAAAGTTAAGTATAAGGACTAATTATGTCATAAAAGATACCTAGAAGCTACTGTCCGCCTAGTATGCTTGGCATTTTAAAAGAAAACATAATAATTCAAGTTAAAACGACGTTTATTAACGAAACTGTAACCAAGAGCTCGCTAAAATCCTAAGAGTGGTAATTAGAGTTTTTAATTAAATAAACTTGGATTTCCAGTCCTTATACCTTGGGAAAATATTTTTAGAAATTAAATATGATTGATATTTAATTTGGTTTTGTCAAGACTCGAGTTGGGGCACTTAAAATCATAAAAGTCAAAC
The DNA here is from genome assembly GCA_018132145.1 of Boehmeria nivea var. tenacissima. Classification (NCBI taxonomy): domain Eukaryota; kingdom Viridiplantae; phylum Streptophyta; class Magnoliopsida; order Rosales; family Urticaceae; genus Boehmeria; species Boehmeria nivea. Next base: position 2,059,248 of record CM030878.1, read on the forward strand.
CTGAGCCAAGTTGACCATTATTTTTTTTTTAAATAAACGTGATGAAGTTCCAAAAGAATTTTCATGATCTTTGATAAATCAAATGGTCTTAGAATTGTACATTGGACCTAAGAATGGCCAAACAAGAAATTTAGATAAATTCCATAATCGTAAATAGTGAATAGTACAAATAGACCCTTGGGATAGCTCGGTAAGCTTCTGAGGCGCATCGGGAGAACCAATTAGGATTTTGGATTAGTCCCGAACCCAAATAAGGTTTAATAAACCTTGGTTAAGTCTCTCAGGTAGCTTCGCCTTAATAATAAGACATTGTAGAAAGCTCTGATTATTAAAACGTTTAAAATAAGAATTAGTTTCGTCCTCGGATAACGAGACAAGAGAACTAACGAGACTTGATTCCTTTTTATTGAAAGGACCAAAGGATGGAAATGTTGTCGCAACCCGCCGTAGCGAGCCGCAACTCCTTTTTCTCTATATACATATACTTATGTTACTTAAATCCATACAGCACAAAATAATAATATAAACATAGTGCAAATTTTTTTTTTCAAAACATACATGTATTTACATTAAAGTAGCTGTGATCACAGTCTGTTTTTACTTAACTATACAAAATCCAACATAAAATATATACATATACTGGGTCTTCATTCAGTTTGTGCCACATATACTCATCACCGGCTTCATAGTTGAACTTATTCTATCTTCGCCTTTCCCCTGTCTATAACATCAAGAACCTAATGAGTTGCTAAACTCAGCAAGGACAAACTATATAAACTTAGGTGGCATGGCAAGGTATGCTTATGTCATGATAAACTATGATATGAATGTTACAACAAATCCAGATAGATCCAACAATTTAGAACTATTCTAAGACTATCTTATATGTAGAGTGTCATCTGTCCCATAACAGATAACCCCCTTCAAACATTTCTTTATCTTTAGCCTTTATGTTACGCCTCAGCCATTCTAAGGGACTTATTGGCGTTTGTGTTTTAACTTCTTTTTAGTCTGGGATCTACTAACGGTAACCGCATCTTTACTTTAACTTTCGTTAGGCCTGGTAGAGAGTGGGCCTAGCTTATCTAAAGCATCTCCCAACCGATAATCTCCTCGAGCAACAGTAGCTGAAATGCTCAGGGTGGAAGATGCATCTTCCTACCCTATAGATAGGAGTTTCATATTGTCCCCTTGTGGGACAGCGGTACCATTGACTTTGTTTTCTCGACATATTGAGTTTTCTAGCTTTCTCGGAGCCTTGTCAAAAAGGCGATTCCGAACCATGTTTCTTGAGAGTTACATGTTCGGAGTGAAATCCCAAGTAATTTACTTTAATATTATCCTATTAATCAAGACGCTAACTGGGCCCATCGCGTCAACTTGCTCGGGATTTGAATCCGGCATTAGTACGACGACTGATCATAACTCTCATCGTTTCTCGGTCCGAAGACACGAGATAGTTTAAACGTGGAATGCTCAACAACATAACAATGCTCGATTTCTTATCTCTTAGGCCATACTCTACTTTTTAGCTTAACGGTCAAAACCGAGCTAAGTTTTATTGAGCATTTATCTTGATTAATTACATTAATCATGGTTCGAGCCTAAGTATTCTTTACTATTGGGAATATAAATAAAAACACATTGAATCATCATAATACAATGCGCATAAAAATACAATGCACGAAAAGTCCTAACAAACATCACACGTCTTGATGTCGTAGGTGCATTGTCACTTACAAATTGATGTGCCAATTACGGCTCTTGCAGCCTATGCTTCCTCCTCGTTCGTTTTGTAGTAAATTTCCGTGCACGCTTTGCTTCCCCGAATTTTGCCCCTAAGGGTACAATTCGAATGTGTCAAAACTAGCTTCTCTACTTATTTTTTTTGTACCACATGTTAACAAGTCCAGGGTGCATGCTGGTTATGAATGGGGATACATTTTGGCTCAACAGGCTGATTTTAGAACCTATTTGCCGCTTCAAGCTAGATACCTAGCAGAAAAACGGATCTGACACCCTTCACGAGAATGCGCATAACTTTCTGTTCCGGAGTCGGATCAACATCAAACTAGTAGCATTGGAAACTAGACTCAAAGGGCTTTCTTTAAAGTGGCTGCATGATAGGTTTTAGAATTTTGATGTGGGTCTTAAAGGCCCGAAATCAGTGGCTCTAAAAACTTACTGGTTTCAAACCAGTTTTTGCACAAATTTTGAAAGTTCATATCTTTTAGCTCCGAACTCAAAACCAGATGATTCTTGATCCTATGGAAAGATTATTAAGTCTATTTTATTGTAGAATATAGGTTTTTCATTTTTATTACTGAGATTTATTCAGAAATCCAAAAACACATGCTGACCTAAAACATGCAGAAATTTTCTTGAACTAAACTTTGAAAAAGTGTATCTTTGTGCTTCATTTGTCAAATTACTCATAAAATCATTCCTTAGAAAACTTGAGCAGTCCATATTGAAAATGTAAAACTGATTGGACTATCTTTATAGCTTAACTTTGTTAAACTGCCAAAATAGTTTCATTATGTAGAAAAAAAGTCTCTACTTTACCATCTGCTCCTCTCTTTCTCTCATAGATCCATTTACATCCAATGGGCCTGACATCTTCAGGTAGATCTACAAATTCCCATACAAAGTTAGAGTATATAGACTCCATGTCTTGGTTCATGGCTTCTTGCCATTGTTACTTGTCACAATCTACTATTGCATCTCTATATGTCAACGGACCATCTTTATTGGTATATGTAATAACATTTGCTTCAATGTTTTTTCGATAGCGAGAAGGCAATCTAATTTTCCTTCCACTACATCTAGGTATCATAGTGACTTGATCAGAACTGTGGTTTCCTATATCCCATGATCAACAACTGTTGTGACTCATGGAGGTAATGAATCGTGTAATATTTCCTCAAGTGTTACTTTACTTCGAGGTTTGAAGTTTGTCATATAGTCATATTTTAGAAAAGTAACATTTGTCGATACAAATACCTTCTTGTCTTTTGGACTATAAAATAAACCCCCTCTAGTGCCTTTAGGATATCCTACGAACAAACACACTTCTGTTCGTGGTTCTAATTTCTCTGTTTTCCCTTTGAACACATGAGCAGGGCACCCCCAAATACGAAAGTGAGGCAAACTTAGTTTACGCTCATTCCATAATTCTAGTGGGGTCTTAGGGATTGATTTTGACGGTATAACATTCAAAATATGCACCGCAGTTTGGAGGGCATAGCCCGAGAATGACAACGGTATAGATGAATAAATAATCATGGATCTTACCATGTCCAACAATGTTCAATTCTTTCTCTCTGCAATCCTAGTTTGTTCTGGAGTGTTAAGAGCCGTTTGAATGTACACGCTCGAGGTAATTATGAATATTTTGTCATATTTATTGACGACTTTGCCTTCCAGTGCATGGCTAGACCACAGTGAGCAGAGCAAGAGGAGATTACTATTCTATCTTTACTTTTCATTTATCGTTGAACTATTTCATTTTCCTTCACTTTATTTTTAGGTTGTTTAGGTTTATTCTGAGTTAGTTTTGCTTTCACTATGCATTTTTATAAACTTTGCCATTGTATGAATTCTAACAAAGCGTTTAGTATTTCTTTTCTTCAAGCAATGGTATGGTTCGATGATGAGGGCTGGCACAAAGTCGAGTCCTGCGTTGTTTTGTAAGTTTCTCCCCTTCTGTGACTCTGACATTGATAGTAAACTTAGGATGTGGTTATTTCACCTCTATGTACGTAATTATCTTCTCTTTGAATCTGATTGATGAATGTATGCGATAGGAATTCTTCTTGTTAATACTTGCTTGAGATTTCTAGAACCCGACTTTAGTAGCTTTTCGAGGCGAAATCCTAGTGAAAATAACTTGAGAAAATGATTAAGGCCATCTTTTGGACCGTTTGAGCCTAAATAGTACACCATTGACAATATATATTTGCACCCAAATTTTTGAGCCTGTAATCACCGTTTTATTTCAGATTTTACCAACCCGTGATCTTTACACTCACTAGCCTTATACTATCCACAATCACCCTTGTTCACATAGACTGCAGTGCTTAATTTAATGTGAAAAGAAGTGAATATGTTTGATCCTCAAACCTAATTTCGTTACCTGTACTCACAATAAAAGTATTGGATCACCTTCAATTCAAAAAATAAAATAAATAATAATAATAATAAATAAATTTTTGAAAGTTGTTCTAATTCAAAAAAAAAAGTAGTCCAAACGAAGTTTGGGGATGGGTAGTCGAATCGAAGTTTGGGGGAGGGAAAGGGAGCCCGATTCCTAGAATCCTAAATAGATCACCTCCCGGTCCTTACGATTTACAATTCAACTACCTAAAAAACCAGTCACCTCCCGGACCTTGTGGCATCTAAGTTACGTTCTTATTATTTCCGATTCAATTCAGATGCCTCTTCTGAGTTTAATCCAATTAAACCTAATTTTTCTACTCAATTTCCCAATTGCAAATAGAAAATAAATTCAACAAATAAGAACATAAGCATATAAAATTGAATATTGCATAAATTTATTAGTGAGAATCAAATAAAGTTAATATCAAGTTCGGCTAATCTCTCCTGGTGAGAGATTTAGCCTCTCATGGGTAACAATGAATCAAAATAAACAATGGAGTTCATGTTCCTAACCAGAAAAACAAAAGAAGAAGAGATAAAGAATAAATTATTAGAATAAACTCTAAGTCGACTAGTCTTTGACAGCTTTCTTGAGTCTTCTTCTCCACTTGGCAGCTTGTTCTTCTTCCTCTTGAGTCTCTTTGTGAGAATATGAGTTTTTCGCTCTAAGGTTCTTCTTGTTTTTCGTCCAAAGTGTGTTCTATTTATAAAGCACATGATTTGGCCTAATTTTTTTGAAAATTCAGAGTCTTAAAAGTCTGGAAAACAATGACGTTTTGCACTTGGAGGCTTTGCCGATCGATCGGTTGATTCCCGCGATCGATCGGCAGTGAATCTGTCTCGGCCATCTATGGACGCCCGATCGATCGGCTAAATCCCGCGATCGATCAGCGCTCTCGCTGTGAAGCTTCGTAGGTCTTGGCCGATCGATCGGCTCCTATATTGCGATCGATCAGCACTGTTACGTTCAATTTCTTAAGGTTCGGCTGATCGATCGGCTGCTATATCGCGATCGATCGGCGATCACTCTGCCTCTTTCCGCCTGTCTTGGAAGTTCTTACTGATCGATCGGCTGATTGTGCCCGATCGATTGGTGATGACTCTGTCCTTTTTCTTCGTTTCTCCCTTGCTCTAGATTGCTCTGTTTTGTCTACTTTTTCACCTCGATTTCCGTACTTGTGCTTAAATCACCTGTACACTCACAAAGCTCATCAAAACACATAAACTTCAGGAATTAACAACAATTAAAACCTGAAATTGCGATATATAAGTGAGTATTTTGCTCGCTCATCACACCCCCAAACATAAACTATTGCTTGTACTCAAGTAACAATGAAGCACAAATTTTAATTCTATGATTTATGACAATTATCTTAACAACGAACGAATGAATAAACCTAAAACTAAAAACAAAGCAACGTATGATTCTAACTTCAACATTCGGATTATTTGTCGTGCATGGCATGGATTAGTTCTCAGGGACATTTCACTGATTCCGTTGTGATATCGATGTCCTCTCGTCCAACTAGAGTTTCAACAAATCAAGCTTACCTCGGAAATGGTCATTCAAGTGTGTGTGTCCGACTTCTCTTTTATTTAACCGACTACTGTACACTCAAGGAGACTTAATGTTTCACACCGAAGAGAAACATCATAAGCCCGACCCTATCGTTGATCTCCACTAATTTAGACAACAAGTAACTAAGGATCAAAAGGACTTTTCGGTTTGTAATATTACAGCCTCGGCTAAGGTATGTCGAAAGATATATTTTTAAGCTCAAAGGTTCACCTAGACCTATAATTTCATCACTACACCAATGATTCTTTTTCACCCCATCTTTTCCTTCCAATTTTTCCAATGGACTACCAAAACGCCATAAACTCCCCTCCCCCAAACTTCTTTTCGACGACCCTTTTTTTTTAATTAGAACACTAGATACACCTACTTTCAAAAATTTATTTATTATTATTATTATTTTATTTTATTTTTGAATTGAAGGTGATCTAATACTTTTATTGTGAGTATGGGTAACGAAATTAGGTTTAAGGATCAAACATTACAAACATATTCACTCCTTATCGTATGAAATTAAGCCTTGCAGTCTAGGTGAACAAGGGTGATTGTGGATAGTGTAAGGCTAATGAGTGTGTAAAGATCACGGGTTGGTAAAATCTCAAAATAAAACGGTGATTATAGGCTCAAAAATTTTGGGTGCAAAGGTATATTGTCATTGGTGTGTTATTTAAGCTCAAACGGTCCAAAAGATGGCCTTAATCATTTCCTCAAGTTATTGTCACTAGGATTTCGCCTCGAAAAGCTACTAAGGTCGGGTTTTAGAAATCTCAAGCAAGTGTTATCAAGAAAAACTCTTATCGCATACATTGATCAATCAGATTCAAAGAAAAGATAATTACGTGCATAGAGGTGAAATAGCTACATCCTAAGTTTACTATCAATGTCATACTCACAAAAGGGGAGAAACTTACAACACAACGTAGGACTCGACTTTGTGCCAGTCCTCATCATCGAACTACGCTATTGCAAGAAGAAAAGAAACATTAAATGCTTTGTTAGAATTCATACAATGACAAAGTTTATAAAAATGCATAGTGAAAGAAAAACTAACTCAAAATAAACCTAAACAACCTAAAAATAAAGTAAACGAAAATGAAATAGTTCACGATAAATGAAAAGTAAAGATAGAATGGTAATCTCCTATTGCTCTGCTCATTGTGGTCCTGGCATGCACTAGAAGGCAAAAGTCATAAATAAATATGACGAAATATTCATAACAACCTCGAGCTTGTACATTCAAATGGTTTCTTTGCCCTTTCTTCCTTAGCGAAAATTTTTCTTCTAGTCATCTTACCTTCTACGCAAGACTCACAAACTGGTAGGGTTCTAACTCTTAGTTCCCTCAAAGGACCTTCCTTTGTTAGCCTATTAATTCTTTCCAAGTTCATATGGCCTAATCTTAACTGACATAGATATGTTTCTTCATCACTATTAAGTTTCTATTTCTTGTTGGACCTAAAATTAGCTACTTTAAACATTTCAGCATTCAAACACATTTGATTGGTAGATCTAAGGAAATATAGCCCAAACAAGCATGACTTATATCCAAACTATTTTTTGAAATAATAAAAGATAAATAGTTTTATCGATCAGGGATTGATTTAAGGTCGTTTTTAAAATCAGAGACTAAAATAAGATTTGAAGAGCCAATTATGTTTGTTGGTGTAGATTTTAACCAACGACGTGATCCGTACCTCTAGGATGTGATGCAGTAATGAAAAGAATGGTTGGTCAGAATTTGAGTTAGAAGAAAAATAAAAGGGAGAGAATTTTTTAACTGGTTCGGCACTCCTCCGGAGTAATAGACTACGTCCACCGTTAATTGTATTATAAGTAGATAATTTCCATCCAGCCCCTTCTTCGTTTTTCCATTCCCCTCTTATAGTCGAGGGGTTAAGGTTAGGAGAAGAATACATAACGCATCATCCCTCATTAATTGGGAGTAATTATTGAATTAAATATGCAGTTATCTCTCTTTAATGACTCGGGAATTGAATACCCTAACAATAATGTCAATTACGAGTTTTACGGGCTTAATTACAAAATATCACACGATCGGACTAGAAAAGCGGAACAAAAGAGATACCTAAACTACCACGCGTGGACTTCGTCTTCAATCGGGGGTCACCATCTTCGCGGGTCGAGCCTTCCGTCTTGAGTGAAGTCCTTACTTCGTCTTCGAGGCTAGCTTTGTGGGGATGGATCATTTTCGATGATCCGTACCCTTCTTGTCCATTAATTCCTCTCCGAAGATCTTGTCATAAAATCGACACCACCTTCGGTGGTGTTTTTCCTGCTCATCTTCCTGGGTATAACATCGAGGATTATCTTCAATGATCCTTGTCCCGTCTTCATTCGGGGAAAGCTCCTGTAATGACATATCATTCCTTTGTTGTGGGGGGCTTGTGCTCACAATAAATATTCCTTAGAGACTCCATCCGCGAAGCTACATTTCCTGACGAAAAATCACTGAAAGCATCTGCCCCCCAATCCCAAAGGTAAGAATCGTGCTTTGCGGGATTTCTTCCTTGAGAAGTTTCACTTCTGGGCATTTAATGCTCTGACACTCTTTGGGAGATTCCCTCCGTTCGACAAGATTTGCTGACCTCAGATCATTATGATATTTTCTTCGAAAATCCGTGACGATTCAATTCCGTCGCGAGAGCCCAAAGTGTCTCGAGGGAGTACAACGTCCCTAGTGAGTTCAATACTCGCATTTTTATTTCTCTTTTTTTTTGTCTTCTTTGTTGTAGGCCTCGAAGAAGCCCACGTCTATACATGCCGGCCTCGAAGAAACTGAAGTTCAAGATCGGGACATCTTCGACTGCGGCCAAAGGGAGTGTTGCTTCTTCTACGAAGAAGTCCACTTCCTCCGGGGCTTCACAAAATAAGAAGGATGTCTCTTCTTCGAAGAGGCCAGCTCCGTCTAAGCCCGCGGCTGTACCTGCTCCATCTTCGACAGAGGAGGCCGAAGGTGAGTCTTATCCAGAGCCTCTGAAGAGGAAGAAGAAAGAGATGAAGATGAATGAGTCGGAGCCAGCTCCTTCAAAAGTAGCTCCATCGGATCCTGGTCCCTCCGGGAGTGAGGATGTTCCGACTCCCCAGGCTTGGGTTATCCCTGAGTCTGAGATGACTCAGGCGCTCCCGAAGGCCCCTCGATAACAGTTCCTAAAAGAGGCTCTTTTGATGACGTTCCCGCGAAGCAGCGCCCAAGAAGATAGGGGGGCATCTTGGGTACCATAAAGAAATAGGTGCGCCCTATATACATTTTGAAGACGTGCAAGGCTAGAACGTGTGAGTCCGGAGGGCTTACGTAGGCTTTAATCGTTGAAGCTTCCTACCACACAAAGATTTTTCTTCTCATGCTTAATCTGTTGGGGGATTAACTTGGAAAGCATTTGGCTGCTTTTCTCCTAGAACCATTCTATACTTCGAAGAAGATAGAAGACCTAGATACGCTTAAAAGGAGAATCCCGAGGTATGAAAGACTTAGAAAAAATTTGAAAAGATTGGACTAAGTTTGATTACTGAAGCATTAAAGTAAAGAGGTCACACTCTATTCAGAAGCATCGGGGACTGATGCGAGTAATAGGGTACTTACAAATTTTGTCGGTTATGAGATTTGATCGAGATCTTTCTTCGGAGAAGGAGACTTGGTTCGGGATAATCTTTCGGAGAAGGAAGAATCCAGAGTGACTTAGAGCATTTTTAGAAGAAAAATATGGTCAAGTTACGGTCTAATTAATCGCTTAATTTGCTTTAATTATGACCCTCGGAGAGGGCATGATTTAGATAAGCTATGATCCTCGAAGTGGATGCGACTTACGACTACATGATTGATCCCGAAGGGACTCGATCGTGGTAGCCAAAGGTAATAAAGCGAAACAGGTTAGTATTTGAATTTTTTTTATAAATATAAAATTCTTCGCGTATTTGTTTTGTAGGTAGCAGCTACTCACCCTCGTCTAGGATGATCTGAGTTGAACGTCCCGACCCAGGCGTAGTTTGGGTTGGTGCCGAAACTGGTGAAGTCAGCTTCGGTAGAACATCTGACTCCGAAGGAGTCAGATCTTCCTATTCCTCCTCGAGGAAATCCTCAAAGAAAGGAGGAGGATCTTCTATCAAGGCCACATGGGGATCGACGTAGCTGAGGAACCACCTTCGCGGATGCCTCCCGGCTGAAGGTAGTGTTTATAGGAATCATCCACTTCGCGGTTCATTCCTTTATACGCCGAGTTTATAGTCTACTCCGCAGGCTTTTTGAGTTTATAGCCTACTCGGCAGACATTTTGAGTTTATAGTCTACTCTGCAGACTTTTTGAAGAAAATACCTCAGGAAGGCTTCTATCGCACATCCTGGACATAGTTTTTCATCGATCGCTGAGTCTACCCCCCAGGATATGGGCCTTCTACGATCGTATAGATCTCGCCTTCAATCTCTCTGTTGGGCGATTACTTGCTTCGCGGTCTGCCTCCTTGCAGTAACCCGAGAGCTTTCGTCGTCGGATGAGAAACTTTATCTCATCCTTCAGGTCGAAGCATGTCGCGGTCATGTGACCGTGAGCATTGTGGAACAAGCAGAACTTATCCTTGTGCTTCTTTATGACCTTCCCTTTCATTGGCATCGGGGGTCGAAAGTCAACCTCGCTTTGCGAGTTGACGAAGATCTCCTCGATCGAGGCGGTAAGCTCGTGGTACATGCCGTATCGTTGTTTACGAGCTCAGGCTGCCTCGTTCCCTGGACGTGAATCGCGATGCTTCTTACAATCGCGAAGCTACTGGCTTCCTCCTGCGAGGGTCTCCGTAGGTCTCTTCTTCACCTTTCGTTGGTCCCCTTCGGGGTTCTCTCGGGAAGTCTTCGCGGCCCTAAACTTCTTCGAAGTCAAGGCCTCGGTATTGATGTAGTTCCTAGCTCGATCTAGGAAATCTGAGTACGTCTGCGGCGGTTTCTTATTTATAGAAAACGCGCTAACGGAGTATCTTTGCGAACTGCGGAGTTCGTGGCCAGCAGTAGGGCATCATCAGACAGATACCTAACCTTCACTGTGGCCTTGGTGTATTGCTTCAGCCAAGTTCGGAGGGTCTCATCGTCCTTCTGTCTGATGCGGGCAAGGTACGTCGGATTCTTGAGGTGCCTCCGGCCCCCCAAGAATTACGAAGCTAACCTCGTCCTTAGATCTTGTCAACTCGCGATTGAGTTGGCCGGAAGTCGGTACCACCATCTACGTACTTCGTCCGCGAGGGTAGTATCGAACAGTCGGCACTTGATGGCATCAGAATAGCCATAAGCATGGGTCCATGAGGAGTAAATCCTCAAGTGGTCAGAAGGATCCCCAATCCCATCGAACAAGTTTACCTTCGGGAGCCTGAGTCGATCGGGGACGGAGGCGGTGAGAATGTCTTCTGTCAAGGGAGTAAAATCCCTGTCCAGAATGCCATCGCGGGCAGTGCCGTCAAGTAGCCCCCAGAGACATTCGATCTCCGCGGGCGAGAAGTCTTAGGATCTCAGGGTCTGCCTGCTGGTAGCAGTGGTAGCCAACCCATCACGGAGTTGGTCAATCACCGGGTGTCGCGCACCTTCGATACGAACCTCGAGTTGTGCGGGAGTACGCCTTGCTAACTCCCGCAGAAGTGGGCCTAATCTGTCAAAGACAGACCTGGATTGGGCTAAATCTTCGTCTATGACGGCAGCAGGTCGCGAACCTCCGGCTCGGACAAACGGTGCGGGCCGTGAGCTTTCTCACTGTTGTATTCCTACGACTGCGGGGGTTGCAGTTCTCAGCCTCAGACCCAACAACAGACTCCTCCTCCGGGCCGGCCTCGGTGGCATCTCCGACAGCCACTTCAGCTGCAGCCTTCTTCTGCTCTGCCTGGAACCGCACCTGGAGCACATCCGCTTGCTCCTTGTCAGTTAGTTCCAGTGGCTGACCTTGGTTTTGCACCAAAGTCTCCATCCTGCCGCTCACCCGTGCCATGAATTTCCTCCATGCGTTGCAGCCTTTGCTCGAGCTGCTCTTGTTCGGAGGTCATCAGGCTCTTTCCTGCCCGTCTGATCGTCGACGCCATTGATCTTCGATCACGTGGCACGATAGCGACTTTTAACCAACGACGTGATCCGCACCTCTAGGATATGATGCGGCAATGAAAAAAATAGTTGGTCGGAATTTGAGTTCGAAGGAAAATAAAATGGAGAGAATTTTTTAAGTGGTTCGGCCCTCCTCCAGAGTAATAGCCTACGCCCACTGTTAATTGTATTATGAGTAAATAATTTCCAACCAACCCCTTCTCTGGTTTCCCATTCCCCTCTTATAGTCGAGGGGTTAAGGTTCGGAGAAGAATGCATAACGCACGATCCCTCATTAATTGGGAGTAATTACTGAATTAAATATGCGATTATCTCTCCCTAATGACTCAGAAATTAAATATCCTAACGGTTATGTCAATTGCGAGTCTTACGGGCTTAATTACAAAATATCCCACGATCGGGGCTAGAAAAGAGATAAGTGAGACCTAACAACCACGCGTTGACTTCGTCTTCGATCAGGGGTCACCAGCTTCGCGGGTCGAGCCCTCCGTCTTGAGTGAAGTCCCTACTTCCTCTCCGAGACTAGCTTTGCGGGGGTGGATCATCTTCGATGATCCGCGACCTTCTTGTCCGTCAATCCCTCTCCGAGGGTCTTGTCATAACTTTTTCCTGCTCATCTTCGTGAGTATAGCATCGAGGATCATCTTCGACGATCCTCATCCTGTCTTCGTTTGGGAAAAGCTCCTGTGATGACGTGGAATTCCTTTGCTGTGGAAATCGGGGGCTTGCGCTCGCATTAAATATTCCTCGGAGATTCTGCCCCCAAAGCTACATTTGCTGACGAAAAATCATAGACAACAGTGCTTAACCCTTTTTTTTTAGTGGCAGGAAAAATGAAGTATTAATTAATACATACAAGAGGACCAAATATAAAAATGCAAGAACAAAAAATGCGACCAGATAGCTAGATTTATAAAAGAAAGTGATATGTAAGAACAAAAAATGCACTAGATAGGATTTTAAGGCCACCTGAAGCTAAAAAGATAGCAGGAAAAAAAAACTTATATTCAAAAATCAGAACACAATGTATTTACGAATAAACATGTTACTTCCAACATATATATGAGTATCTTCCAAACAAACTCAGTAACAAACTAATGAGATTACATAACGACAAACAAATAAACGAACTGGAAATATATAATCTTGCAAGAAAACATCGAACACGCAAACAAAACGATAGCCTAAATAGACAATACGGAAAGGAGAAAATTTTCCTATCTAACATAATGTAGGATATAATTCATACGTTTAAGGAAAAGGGAGAGCAATGTTCCCCAACATAAATATAATTTTTCCCCATTTTTATAAGGAAAGCAAATTATAAACAAAATTAATATAGTTGTATTTACTTTAAACAAGGAATAATATTATCGCACTTCTACTTAGAGACTAGAAGTTGCCTTAAGTCATCTTTGGGTATCCCATATGCCATTTGTAGCGACTTATGTGGATGAGTACCTCTGCGTCCTAGAGGCTTCCCAACCAGAACAAAGGGAAACAATAACATGCTAAAATGAGTTCACTGTTCTTATTGTAGAAACACAATATAGTGCTTGGATTTCGATGATTTGAACAATCTATTGAAAGGAGACTCAAAAGTAAAATGAAAGAATGCGTAAGTTTAAGGAAAAAAATACCTTTTTGCACCACATATTTGGGCTACATTTACCAAATGCACCTCATTCTTTAATTTCGATATGTTTGCACTCTGAACTATTTAACGTAGACCATTTTGAACTCTCCGTCTAAATTCGTAAGTTAAATGATGACGTGGAATAAAAAAATTATAATTTAACCCTTGATTTATTTAAAATTTTGACTACTACCCTACATCTATTACAATCTAACAAAAATAAATTAAACCATTAAAAAAAAATTAAACCATAAAACCCAAATTTCACTAATTTAACAAAAACAAAAACAAAAAACAAAAACAAAACAAACAAACCCTAACCCTCTCTTCCTCTTCCCCCTCCAAGCCCACGCTCCTCCTCCTCTGCCTCTGTCACTGCCTCGATTATGCTGTTAAGCTCCACCTCGATCTCCTCCGACTCCAGCTCTAGCTGGTTCTAGAATTCCAAGCATCAAATCTAAATTCCAAAAATCAGAAGCCTCCAAACACATATCCATTATTTGTTTCGAAACCGATGTGGTGGCATTGATGGGGTTGTGGGAGCAGGTGATGGGGATGAAGAGGGGCTAGTCGGGGGCGAGGAGGCGGCGGGGGCTACGATCATGGGGCAGCTGAGGGAGAAGAGGTCGGCGACGGAGGCAAGGTCAAGGGAGAAGGGTCTTCCATTCGCCTTTCATCCCTTCTTTCTATCTAATAAGTTGACTGCCGCACTTTTTTTTCCTTCTTTTTCCTATTTCATTAAACTCTTACCCACATTCTTTTAGATCTGAATTTAGAACTTGAAAAATCTTAAAACTTTTACAAGGGAGGCTTGCATAACCAGGCTACAATAATTTTTTACATTTTCCAGTTAAATTTTTTATGCTATAATGATCTAGTTACTATTAATAATTATTTGTTTACACGAATTCATCATTGGTAGCTTCTGGAGAGCAAGATACAAGAAGTAAGGTCAAAGAAAGATACCCTAAAAGCACGTACATAGTCTGCAAATGAATTGCTTTCATATTGCCTTAGGACTGTGTATGAATTGTTGGGGAATGTCAGTACAAGTAGTGCTCTTTTCGCTTCTGAAGAAGAAGAAGAGAGAAGAGAGAAGAGAGAAGAGAGAAGAGAGAAGAGAGAAGAGAGGTTTGGGTTTTGCCTTTTTCTTTTTGGGTTTAGTTTGAGACGAAGAAGAAGATTGAGAGAGGGGGCATTGAATTGAGATTGAGAGAGAGGGCATTGAGAGAGGATGTTCTTTTTTTGGTAAAAATAAAAAGATTTAGGGTATTCGTTTTTAAATAAATTAAAGGTCAAGTTATAAATTTTTTTGGTGCCACGTCATCGTTTAACGAATGGACTTCGACAGAGGGTGGACGGAGGGTGCAAAATGGTCTACGTTAAATAATTCAGGGTGCAAACATGTCGAAATTAAAGAATAGGGTGCGTTCGGTAAATATAGCACAAATATGGGGTGTAAAAAGATAATTTTTCCTAAGTTTAAATTGCACAAAGTCATCGCACGAAATCCCTTTCCCCTCTTTAAAATATACACACACACTAAACTCGGTCCTCTTAGAAAAGATGACAACATCTAGAGATTGAAACACTGAGAATAATCATAACCAAATGAGAATGCTTCAAAGGCGTAATTGCTTGAGACTTGGAGCCGATAATCGATATTATTTCAAAGAATTAGAAGAACACGAGGCTTTCAGCAAGTGTACATACCCAGACCAGTACTAACTTAGACCCGTGCAAATCCGTACATTTGGCTTGAATTTCGTAACATGACAATGCTATGTTGGGTCGTTAATCCAACACTGGCAATATATTTGAAATAATTATGTGTTGCAGGCTGTCATATTATATATATTAAGCCCAATTAAAGTGATCTAATAAGGTTTTGGTATTTGGGCTTTAATATATCTAATAGGATATGGGCTTTTAATGTGTAGAGTGTTATGAGTAATTTCTATTTTTATGATGGGATAAAATAGAAATACCAAAATATAATATCAAAGTTATCTCTATAGATAAGTGGTCATGGTCTCCAGGTCACACGTATTAATTTTATTCAATTATACCCCATCAAGCGAGAATGCATAAAGAAAACTAAAATGATTCTCTCAAGAGAACGTGTTGATATAGAAGGCAAACTGCATAGCTCTAAAAGGCTAGTTGGTCATCATGGATTCAGGTACGCTTCCTGATAAGTGAGCAAAATACTCACTTATATATCGCAAATTCGGGCTTGAATTGTTGTTAAATTCCTCAAGTTTATGTTATTTAATGAGTTTTGTGAGTGTACAGGTGATTTAAGCACAAGTACGGAAATCGAGGTCAAAAAGTACACAAAACGGAACATTTTGGAGCAAAGGAAAACGAGACCACATAAACAGAGGCATAGCCGATCGATCGTGGAATTGAAGCCGATCAATCGGGAGCCAGAATTCCTGAGAAACGCGTAGGCGCCGATCGATCGCAAGTTAAGCGCCGATCGATCGGCCAGACTTCCTGAAGCTGAACGACGCCGTTTTCCAAGCGCGAAAGGTTCCGAAATTCCTCCAAAATTAGGTCAAACTTCGTGCTCTATAAATAGAACACTATTTGGACGAAGAAAAGGAGACTTGGACGAAAAAGAAAGACTCTCACAAGGAGAAACTCAAGAGAACAAGAAGAAGAAGATTGAGCGTTCATCGGAGCTGAAGAATTCGCGAAGATCATCGATTTTCAGAGTTTTTCTTACTCTTATTCTCTTTGTATCTTCTTCTCATTTAATTCTATGTTATTCATGAACTCTAGAATTCATTATTTGCTGTACATAATTATGAGAGCCTAATCTCTCTGTCTAGGAGAGATTGGCTGAACTCGATGTTGATTCTTTTCAATTTTAATTAATAAATTTCTGCAATATTCAGTTTATATGCTTGTGTTTCTTGCTGGTTTATTTTATTTTCTGTTGCAATTGAAAGATTGAATAGTAGAACTTAGGTTTAATTTAATTAAACTCGAAAGAGGAAATTGAGTTGAATCGGGAATAGTAAGAACACAACTTAGACATCATAAGGACCGAGAGGTGATTGATAGTCTAGGTAGTCTAGTTATAAATCGTAGGGACCGAGAGGTGATCGATTTAGAACTATAAGAGCTGAGCGTAATTTGTAGTTAATTCTAGCAAACGGACGCGTGAGTTAGGGTTAATTGCATAATTAGGTCAACAAGCGAAAGCTGCGACGTAATTAATAGTCTCTTAGACTAGTATATAACTGAAAATTGTGGTGATGAGTTAGTGAAGGATTGAATTGAGGAAGCATCGAGGGAAGCCAATCGACCCTAGTATTTAGTTAATTGAGTGAATCCATTGCAATTTAGTTCTTGTCAATTTAATTTCATTGTTTTGTTCATTTTAATTTACAACATTCATCTAAATTTGATTTCTAGACAAAGTAGTACTTTAGTAATAGTAGTACTTAGATATAGACAATTGTTCTCCGTGGGACGATATTCGGACTCATTATCCACTTTATTACTTGAATGACCCGTGCACTTGCGGTTACAAATTCGCGTGTGTTTTCGAGCGAACAAGTTTTTGGCGCCGTTGCCGGGGAACAAAGCGTGTAACTTTGTTTAATACTACAATAAACGAGAATTATTTTGATTTAGAGTTTTATTTTTACTTAACTAACGTTGCCGGTCTCTTTTGTGCATTTGCTTTATAGGTGTATGCCAAGGTCGGGTGGTCAAGACATATTACCACTCGATCCAGAGATTGAACGCACACTTCGGTCATTGAGGAAGATCAACAGAAACTTGTCATCCGAGTTCACAATGGCCGACGACTTACCGGCTGCGCAACAAGCACGGAATGCTAATGTTCTACAGGCTCAACAGGGGCAGCAACCTCAGAATGAAGCCCGTACGCTTAGAGACTACTTGAGGCCGGTGGTCAATGAAAATTATTCGGGGATTAGGCGACAGGCCATCAACGCTAACAACTTCGAGTTGAAGCCTGGATTGATCGCTATGGTACAACAGCAGCAGTTTGGGGGTTTGCCATCTGAAGATCCTCATAACCACCTGTCATCCTTTCTGGAGCTGTGCGACACCGTGAAATATAATGGTGTGCCCCACGATACAATCAAGCTACAATTGTTCCCGTTCTCTCTCCGGGACAAGGCTCGCACATGGTTCCATGCTCTATCAAAGGGGTCCATTGAAACTTGGGATGCCATGGTGCAGAAGTTTCTCACAAAGTTCTTCCCTCCACAGATGACTTCGCAGCTGCGAGTTGAGATAAGTCAATTCCGACAAGGGAAGAGCGAATCATTGTACGATGCTTGGGACAGGTTTAAGGACCTATTAAGGAGGTGCCCACAACACAGGTTCGAGCTATGGTTTCAAGCTCAGACATTCTACAATGGGTTGAATTATGCTACTAGGAGCATGGTTGATGCAGCAGCGGGTGGTTCTGTAATGAATAAGACAGCTGAGGAAGCGACTGAACTTTATGAAGAGATGGCCACAAGTCACTACCTAGCACCATCGGATAGGAACGTGGGTAGGCGAGTTGCAGGGGTTCTAGAGGTGGACCAACTATCCGCCATTCAGGCTCAGCTAGCCTCACTCACCAACAAGCTGTCAAGCCAAAAAGGGCCAACTATGGGACAAGCAGCGGCAATGCAGAGCCAGCAAGAGCAGTCTTCGCAACAAGAGGAACAATGTGGGGTAGAAGATGTTCAGTTTGTGGGGAATAGGAATTATCAATTTCGGCCAAACAATAATCTGCCCACTCACTACCACCCCGGGTTAAGAAATCATGAAAACTTCTCCTACAGCAACCCAAGAAACGCCCTGAATGCACCGCCTCCTGGTTTCCAAGGGCAATCCTCCTCAGATTACACCATGCCTGTGGATAAGAGGGCATCAACTCTGGAGGACAACCTCAACGCTTTCGTGAACGAATCAAGAAAGAGAATGGAGGCGTATGATAAGCGCTTCAACAGTTTGGAGATCCACTGCACGAATATTGGAGCTTCTATCAAAACTCTGGAAACTCAAATTGGACAACTGGCTATGGCAGTTAAGGAGCAAGCGACCCGATCCCTCTCAAATGATGCAGAAAACAATGTAAGGGAATGCAAGGCGATAATGGTAAAGAGTGGCCCAGAAGTACAAGCGGTAATGGAACGCAACTATGAGGTTACGGCTCTGACGACGGCCAAGAAGGAAACACTCGCAGGGAAAGTCGAAAAGGAGCCATTTACACTAGGGAGAATAATGTTTCCTGACAACCCTCCGAAGATTACCACGCCACTCCCGTATCCTCAGCGCTTCAAGAAGCAGAACCTCGATGAAAAATTCACTAAGTTCCTTGAGGTGTTCAAGAAACTGCACATCAACATTCCATTTGCAGATGCCTTGGAACACATGCCAAATTACGCAAAGTTTTTGAAGAAGATGATGGCAAAGAAGCATAAAGTGGAAGAGGTTAAGATGGTCAGTTTAACTGAGGAATGCAGCGCATTAATCCAAAGAAAACTACCGAAGAAGGAGAAAGACCCCGGGAGCTTCACCATACCTTGCAAGATCGGCGACACCACACTCACCAATGTGCTGTGCGATTTGGGCGCAAGCATTAATTTAATGCCGCTATCTATTTTTAAGAAGCTCGGACTCCAAGAAGCAAAACCAACAACCATAGCACTACAAATGGCCGACCGCTCCATCGCCAAAGCATGGGGAGTGATTGAAGATGTGCTCGTCAAAGTCGACAAGTTTATCTACCCGGTAGACTTCGTTGTATTAGATATGGGAGATGTGAATGAGGTACCATTACTCCTAGGGCGACCATTCTTGGCTACAGGCAGAGCATTAATTGACGTCGAAGCAGGTTGTCTCACGCTTCGAGTGGACAATGAGCAAGTCCACTTTCACAAGTCCCATTCAGCCAAACCACATGAAATAGAGCCCAGGAGAAAACAAGAGGAGATAGACGAGAAAGCAGTAAGCATGTCTGAATCAGAAGGCAGGACTTTACAGAAAGAGCCAACCAAACTGGGCTCGATGACAAGACGTTTACGATTATACCTCAAACGTCTGAAAAGGCGTGGCAAGACCCTGAAGACCAGAGTCGTGCCAACAGCTGTTCCAGCCGCAGATGAAATTCATAACAGAAAGCATCAATTCGCAGTAGAATTACTTGGGCTACCAAGAGATCAGAACAACGAGTGAAGATGCAGCGTCAAGATGGACGTTAAACGGATCGGCTTCTCGGGAGGCAACCCGAGCATTATTTTATATTTTCGTTTTCAAGTTTTGTTTCTTTATATTTTTATTTTTTATTTTATTTTATTTCCATTCTTATTGTTTTATTTTCAGTTTTTAGTTGAAAGTTCGATATGATTGCTAATAAGTTTGTTTTTGATTTTCAGATGCAAAAAAAAAAAAAAAACACTCAGGCCGAGCCATCGCCGATCGATCGGGAGGAATACGCCGATCGATCGCGAGAGAGACACTTTCGAGAGACAAACATCAAGCCGATCGATCGCAGACGCTGCTGCGATCGATCGCGAGAGAGCCGATCGATCGCGAAACGAGGGCCGATCGATCGGCAAGGCGCGCATCAGTCTTAAACGCTGCGTTTCACTTGAAAACGAGGGTTTTTATCTTAAAAACTTCCTCACTTCGCCCCAACCACCACAGCCGATCGAACGCCACTCTCTCTCTCTCTCTCTCTCCCTCACCACCAGCCGACCGACCACCATCTCCTCCTCTCACCCTTCCACCGCAAGCGGCTCAGCCCCCGCCGTGCCCTGCTCGCCCGCTCAGCCTCACCCTTCGCAAAGCCACCCTCGCGAGCCCATTCAGCCTCTGCGCCGCTCCGCCTCGCATCTCTCTCACCCTCCACGCCGAGTCGCGCGCTCTGCCCCGCCTCTCCGTGCGCCTCCGCCTTTCTCACCCTTCACATCGGCAGCCAACCTTCATCCGCGCTCCACCGTCCACAGCGCGCCGCCGGCCCTCTCGTGCTCTTCAGAGGTTTGCCTTTTTCTCGGTGTCCCTTTGATTGTCACGCTTGTTGGGTAGTGTTTCTTCGGTTGGATTATTGCTACTACCATTGTTCTGCGGGGTGGGAGTCAAGATTCTGTGCGTTCGTGGGTATCTTAGCTCTGTTTTGCCGGTTATGTAACGGGTTTGTTTGCTAGTCGTGTTGCGGGGTTGTGTTGCTATTATATTGCTGCGGGTTTTGCTTCGTGAGCGGTACTTTGTTGTGATTGTTGCATTCGGTTATCGACTTCTCCGTCATGGGTAAGAGAAAGACTAGGGTGCCGGCCGAGTTGGTGCGCCGACCCGCCGTGGCTTTTTCTCAAGTGTTTGTCAATGCAGATGCCGAGCGACTCTATAAGCATTTTGTGCAGTCTGGCCAACCAACGCACGTGGAGTGCGATTTCGCCCCTGAGCCTAGCGACGATCATTTGCAGGCTCAGATACGCCGGCTCGGCTGGCGACGGTTGTGCGACCAACCTTGCGCAGCCAATGTGGTCGTGGTCCGGGAGTTCTATGCCAACGCCCACTTCAACAGACCGGGCAATGTCGTGTTAGTTCGAGGCAGGGACGTGTCCTTCAGCTCAGATACCCTACGGAGCGTCCTCAACCTTCCAACGGTCGCGGATGACGATTTCCATCGTCTATTACACGAGGGTGCCGATTATGAGGCTCTTTTGCAGGAGATGGGTTTCCCAGGCTCCCAGTGGTCTTATTCGGCCTCCAACCCGACCAAGCCACTGCATGTCCGTGCCAACACTCTCAACCGTTTCGCGCATGCGTGGTATCACCTCATCCGCCACAATCTCATACCGACCTCCCAGAGATCGGAGATTACTACCGACCGAGCCCTCCTCACCTACTGCATCTGCTCCGGCCGCACAATCGATGCCGCCACGATCATCAAAGACTCCATCTGCCATCGGGCGAATCTGGGGCAGCACCCGGCGGCACTCATTCATCCGATTCTGATCACCCACTTGTGTGCTTAGGCCGGTGTGCCGATGAGCGACGAGGAGATGACTCTGGGGCCGAAGAAGTTTAACCACGACAGCCTGATGAGATTTGAGCAGTGGCCCGGCGGTACCCCCGACCCTGATGGGATGGGCTTCGTGCCTTTCCCCAATCAGCCTCCGCCACCGCCCCCACCCGCCGCCCCACCGTGCATTCGGCACTTCAACATGATTCCGACGCAGAATATCGACGCCGGAGTTGATGAAGAACGGGAGCGCCGGCAAGCAGCGCGTCGGTCACGTCGCATATTCCAGCAAGGCGAGGGCTCCTCTTCCAGTGCGCCACCACCCGAGCCCCATTCATTCGACTCCCTCACCACGCTGATGACTCAGGGTTTCGAGACCCTGCGGTTGGGTCAGGAGTCTCTACAGTTGGGTCAGGATAGACTCTTTCGCCGGGTGTCCGACATGCAGCAGCGCCAGTACCACCTCGCCCAGCACTTGCACAACCTGGAGGTGGACCTGCAGCATCAACCACGGGAGCCCTTCCCCGAGTCCCTCTTGCAGCCATACCGCAGCCCGTCCCTAGACCGACCCGACGTTGAGTGGGAACCTTGGCCCGAATAGGCCCCCTTCCACCGCTTCATTTGAGACAGTGAGGACACTGTCTATTCTAAGTTTGGGGGGGTGTTTTCCATCTCATAGCCCGGCCGCAGCATCCCGATCGAGAGGAGGCACAATTTCTATCTTTATTTTTTTTATTAGTTGTATTTTAATTATTGTTGAACTATCTAGTTTTCATTGTCATTTACTTTATTGATAGGTTATTAGGTTTAATTTTATGTAGCTTGTTTTCATTGATGCATGTAAATAAACTTGGCTATTTTATGAATTCTAACGAAGTGTTTAGTGTTTCTTTTGTTTGTGCAATGGCGTGAGTCGATGATGAGGACTGGCACGAAGTCGAGTCCTGCATTGTGTCGTAAGTTTTTCCCCTTCTTTGAGTATAACATTGATAGTAAACTTAGGATTTGGCTATTTCACATTCCATGCACGTAATATTTCTCTTGAAATCCGACTGATGAAAGTATGCAATAGAAGTTCTTTCTGATAATGCTTGTTCGAGATCTCTAGAACCCGACCTTAGTTGCTTTTCGAGGCGAAATCCTAGTAACAAGAAATTGAGGAGATGATTAAGGCCATAATTTGGACCGTTTGAGCCTAAATAGCACAACTTGGACAACATATCTTTGCACCCATAGTTTTGAGCCTATAACCACCATTTATTTCTGATTTTACCAACCTGTGACATTTACACACCCACTAGCCTTACATTATCCACAACCACCCTTGTTCACCTAGACTGCGATGCTTAATTTTGTATGAAAGAGAGTGATTATGTTAACAATGTAGAGCCTTAAACCCAATTTCGTTACCCGTATCAACAATAAAAAGATTGGATCGAAAAAAAAAAAGAAAAAGAAAAAAAAAAGTATCCAATGTTCTAATTTAACAAGGGTAGTCAAAACGAAGTTTGGGGGAAGGGTGGCTTGGTGTTTTGGTAATCGGGTGGAAAAATTGAAAGGAAAAGAAGGTGTAAAAAGATTCAGTGGTGTTGCCATAAAGGCATGGGTTTAGGTGAACATCGAGCTTAAAATTTACCTTCAACCTACCTTAGCCGAGGCCGCATTATTATAAGCCGAAAAGTCCTTTTGATCCTCAATTACTTGTGTTCTACATTAGTGGAGATTAGCGACGGGTTCGGGCTTATGGTGATTCTCTTCGGTATGAACCGTTAAGTCTTCTTGAGTATGCAGTAGTCGGTTGGATGAAAGAGGAATCGCACACACACACTTGAAAGGCCATTTCCGAGGTAAGCTTGATCTGTAAAAGCTCTAGTGGGATGAGGACTTCGATGCCACAAGGGAATCGGTGAAAGGTCCCTGAGAACTATCTATGCCATGCACGACGAAGAATCCGGATGTTGAAGTTAGAATCATACATTGCTTTGTTTTCATTTAGGATTATTCATTCATTCATTCATTCATTCAGTTATCCAATTATTCATTCATTCACTTATTCATGTTTAAGATAGGAGTCATGCATCATAGAATTAAAAATTTGTGCTTCATTGTTGCTTGAGGACAAGCAATGATTCAAGTTTGGGGGTGTGATAAGTGAGCAAAATACTCACTTATATATCGCAAATTCGGGCTTGAATTGTTGTTAAATTCCTCAAGTTTATGTTATTTAATGAGTTTTGTGAGTGTACAGGTGATTTAAGCACAAGTACGGAAATCGAGGTCAAAAAGTACACAAAACGGAACATTTTGGAGCAAAGGAAAACGAGACCACATAAACAGAGGCATAGCCGATCGATCGCGGCTCATTAGCCGATCGATCGACTAATGAGTTGCAATGACGAGCAAAAAAAAGGCAGAGGCATCGCCGATCGATCGCGGCTCATTAGCCGATCGATCGGCCGAATTTTGAAGAAACGCAACGAAAAAGGCAGAAGCATCGCCGATTGATCGCGGCTCATTGGCCGATCGATCGGCTTAACTACGCAAAGTCAACCAGAGGCGTCGCCGATCGATCGTGGAATTGAAGCCGATCGATCGGGAGCCAGAATTCCTGAGAAACGCGTAGGCGCCGATCGATCGCAAGTTAAGCGCCGATCGATCGGCCAGACCTCCTGAAGCTGAACGACGCCGTTTTCCAAGCGCGAAAGGTTCCGAAATTCCTCCAAAATTAGGTCAAACTTCGTGCTCTATAAATAGAACACTATTTGGACGAAGAAAAGGAGACTTGGACGAAAAAGAAAGACTCTCACAAGGAGAAACTCAAGAGAACAAGAAGAAGAAGATTGAGCGTTCATCGGAGCTGAAGAATTCGCGAAGATCATCGATTTTCAGAGTTTTTCTTACTCTTATTCTCTTTGTATCTTCTTCTCATTTAATTCTATGTTATTCATGAACTCTAGAATTCATTATTTGCTGTACATAATTATGAGAGCCTAATCTCTCTGTCTAGGAGAGATTGGCTGAACTCGATGTTGATTCTTTTCAATTTTAATTAATAAATTTCTGCAATATTCAGTTTATATGCTTGTGTTTCTTGCTGGTTTATTTTATTTTCTGTTGCAATTGAAAGATTGAATAGAAGAACTTAGGTTTAATTTAATTAAACTCGAAAGAGGAAATTGAGTTGAATCGGGAATAGTAAGAACACAACTTAGACATCATAAGGACCGAGAGGTGATTGATAGTCTAGGTAGTCTAGTTATAAATCGTAGGGACCGAGAGGTGATCGATTTAGAACTATAAGAGCTGAGCGTAATTTGTAGTTAATTCTAGCAAACGGACGCGTGAGTTAGGGTTAATTGCATAATTAGGTTAACAAGCGAAAGCTGCGACATAATTAATAGTCTCTTAGACTAGTATATAACTGAAAATTGTGGTGATGAGTTAGTGAAGGATTGAATTGAGGAAGCATCGAGGGAAGCCAATCGACCCTAGTATTTAGTTAATTGAGTGAATCCATTTCAATTTAGTTCTTGTCAATTTAATTTCATTGTTTTGTTCATTTTAATTTACAACATTCATCTAAATTTGATTTCTAGACAAAGTAGTTCTTTAGTAATAGTAGTACTTAGATATAGACAATTGTTCTCCGTGGGACGATATTTGGACTCATTATCCACTTTATTACTTGAATGACCCGTGCACTTGCGGTTACAAATTCGCGTGTGTTTTCGAGCGAACACTTCCGCAATTATGTATTGATTCTTAATGATTAAGCATTAACGATTCTAGGGTTTATAGGTGATGATTTTTACCAAAGGTCAATTTATTGTAACATAATTGTATCAGAGCCATCATGCTTGATTAT
This sequence comes from Boehmeria nivea var. tenacissima, assembly GCA_018132145.1. Lineage (NCBI taxonomy): Eukaryota > Viridiplantae > Streptophyta > Magnoliopsida > Rosales > Urticaceae > Boehmeria > Boehmeria nivea. Next base: position 2,084,573 of record CM030878.1, read on the forward strand.
TAGGAATTATTTTGTTTTTTCGATTTTGGTGATTTTCTTCATATACGGTGTTTATTTTTGTGATTCATAGTTTTGCTTTTGATTATACAATTTTGGAGATATATATATATACACTTGTAAAATTTGTTTGAAATCTTTGATGGTACAGTTGCTGTTCATAGTATAATATTTGATCATGTGCTTGGAATTTGGTAAAATTGTGGCATTCTTATTCTTTGTCTTTAGCGTTGGTTCTTTTTGGTCGAATCATCATATTCTAAGCATTTTAGATATATGTATGTATATATATGGGATTTTGTTTTGTCGTAGGATTTCATCATTCCTTTATAATAAAAAAATTTGTGGCTGCAACAATTTTAGTTGAATATACAATTTTCATTATGGCAGCATACTTTCTTGAGAGTTTACGGGTTCAGGGTTAAATCCCGACCCTTATAGTCTACAATGTCGTTTGACATTTCAATTACATTAGCGCTCGGGACGTGAATCCGGAGTCACTAAGACATCATGCTCGGGTTTGAATCTGCCAATTAATGATGTCCATCTCATAATCCTCTCTTATCTTTTGTCCGAGGACCGAAGGTTATTTCATCGTAAAAGGGTTGTTTCTTAACAACAAACACGGCTCGGTGTACTTTTGTTCTATGCGATTAACCAATCGGGATACGTCCCATACTACGTATTATTTAATGCAGGAGAAATCCCAATTTATCTTTGGTAAATTCATATTACCGAGGCTCGGGCCTATTCTTTAAAATTTCTATCGGTTTAAGCATAAATCATAGATTGCACATAAACCTAGCACGTAATAATCTAACACATATGACACTTTTTGCGTTGTAAGTGCTGTTGTAGGCTAATTTTCGTCCGATGAGCTATCATCGGGGGTGACCCCCCCCCCGATCGAGTGCGACCTCAAGACAAAGTGTCCGAGTGACAGCGTGGCATCGCCACGTCATCAAGAGCGCCAGCATCAATGACATTGGAAGCGAAGATTGTCGAACATCGGCCTCGGAGAAATATCCGCGAGGATGGTGAGTAGGGGCAACACCGAAGGTGGACCCCGGCTTGAAGCGAGGTTCTCGGAGGAGGACAGTTGAGCTGGAAACCCTATGAGCCTGAGGACGAATCAGACTGGCGATAGTAACCGTTAAGAGGATAGAAGATCAGTCAAGTTAGGGGTTTCCCCACGGCGCTGGGGATCCCCGGCCGAAAGTTGAAGCATGTGTGGTGGTGATTGATCAACCCCGATGTTAGAGGCGTCTGACAAGTACTGTAGACGTCCCGTTTCTGATAGACGTGAGTTGATTAGTTGGTAACCCACTCCCTTAATTCAGGGCAAGGTATGATCGACTGTGTTAAGGTTACCTAATCCCATGATTTAGGGGATAGTTTGTCAGACGCCATTAATGAACCCTTTCCTCTCTCCTCCGAAAAGCCTATAAAAGGAAGAAGAGGAGAAAGGGGAAGGGGTGGGAAGAAAAAACGGAAAACACTCTGTAAAATACTTTACAAGCAATCTCATAGACAGTGGATGTAGACTATTACTCCGGAAGAGGGTCGAACCACTTCAAAAATTCATCGGTATTTTACTATTTACCACCGTCTTTTCCTGTTCATTGTCGTATCACAATCTAGAGATACGGGTCACGGCGTTGGTTCAAATTCCACACCAACAGCTTGGCGCTAGAAGGAGGGCGAAGCGCACGGCCGAGGAGGCTGCTTTGGGGGAAGCAACCCTCACCATCGGCGTATCTCAGGCTCGATGCGAACTGGACTCTCGCCTCCCGGTACAATAGCTATTAGCGGGCCCGGCCGAGGATATCGAAGAGGTAGACATTGATGACCTAGGCACGGCTCGTAGATTCAAAATTGGGACTTTGTTATGTCCCGAAGTGCGCGAGGCCATCATTGCCTGCCTACGAAGAAATCGAGACGTGTTTGCATGGAGCCATAGCGATATGAAGGGCATAGACCCGGATTTGATGTGCCATTGTCTCAACATTGATCCTCGAATCCCGGCCCGTCGGCAGAAGAGAAGGCCGCTAAATCCCGAAAGAGCCCAAGCTCTTAAAGATGAAGTTGACAAGCTCATCCGGGTCGGGTTCGTTCGCAAAGCGAAGTACCCGGCCTGGGTCTCCAATCCGGTTATGGTCCCGAAGCTGGATGGGAGATAGATGTGCAGTGTGGACTTCGCCAACCTCAACGAAGCCTGTCCGAATGACAGCTTCCCTGTGCCCCGAATCGACCAGATGGTTGATGCCACCGCAGGCTACGAACTCCTCAGCTTCATGGATGCGTATTCGGGCTACAACCAAATCCCTATATTCCATCGGGACGAGGAACATACTACGTTCATTACCGATCGAGGGCTGTATTGCTACAAGGTCATGCCCTTCGACCTCAAGAACGCGGGCGCAACTTATCAAAGACTGGTGAATAAGATCTTCACGGAGTTACTAGGGGTCTCGATGGAGGTCTACATTGACGACATGCTAGTCAAGAGTGCGGCAGCACAAGACCACGTCAAGCACCTAGATCAGACTTTCTCCATCCTTAGGAAGACCAACATGATCCTCAACCCAAATAAGTGCACTTTTGCCGTTAGAGCGGGCAAATTTTTGGGCTTCATGGTAAGCTAACGAGGAATAGAGGCTAACCCGGAGAAGATCCAAGCCATCCTCGACATGAGGCCTCCTCGGAGAGGAAAAGAAGTCCAGAAGCTTACGGGATGCATTGCTGCACTCAACAGGTTTGTCTCCCGGTCAACTGACAAGTGCCTCCCTTTCTTCAACGCTCTCCGCGGTAGTAAGGAGTTTGCATGGACTGACGAATGCGAACGGGCCTTCGAGGAGCTTAAAGTTTACCTCGGGCATACCCCGATTCTGGCGAAGCCATTGTCGGGGGAAAAGCTTTTCACTTACCTCGCTGTGTCCCAGCATGCACTCAGTTCGGTGCTGGTCAAGGTGGCCGCTGGAGTCCAGGTACCCGTTTACTACGTTAGCAAACACCTCCTCGACGCCGAACTTAGATATCCTGAGCTGGAACGGCTCGCTCTTGTTCTCGTCGTCTCTATCAGGAAACTTCACCACTACTTTCTGGCTCACCCGGTGGTGGTTTTCACCAATCACCCGATGAAGCAAGTTCTGCGCAGGTCGGAGACCTCGGGCAGACTCGTCAAGTGGGCAGTCGAGTTGACGCAATTTGACATCCTATATCAGCCACGAACGACAATCAAAGGGCAAGCACTAGCAGACTTCATCGCCGAGTTCACCTTTCTTTCGGAGGAGGATCGGGATGGACAAAATGAACCCCCGAAGTAGAAACTCTTCGTGGATGGATCCTCAAACGAGAATGGTTCGGGGGCAGGGCTCATGCTGGTCAGCCCCGAAAATCATCGGATCAGCAGCGCGTTGCGGTTCACCTTCAAGGCCTCGAACAATGAAGCGGAGTACGAAGCCTCGCTTGCCGGCCTCAGACTCGCCAAAGAACTTCTGGTAGATTCGCTTATAATCTATAGCGACTCGAAGCTGGTGGTCTCTCAAGTTTTGGGCGAGTTTCAAGCCCGCGATGATAGAATGGCCGCTTATCTAGAAAAGGTTAAGGCCGAGCTTCGGAACTTCTCAAGGCACAAATTGAAGCACGTTGACCGCGAAGATAATGCGAACGCTGATGCCCTGGCAAAATTGGCTACCAGGCGAGACGCGAAGCTTCTTCGCCTGGTCCCGGTCGAAATTGTCACAGAGCCAAGTATCGTGAAGCAGAATTCGATAGAGGCGATCGACACTCAACCTTCGTGGATGGATGATATTGTCGTCTATTTGAAGGATGACAGGGTACCTGAAGATCGAGACATGGAGCGAAAAATCAGGTATCACGCTGAGCATTACTTGCTGCTGAACGACAAGCTTTACAAGAGACGGATCTCAACCCTGTTACTACGGTGCCTCAATGACGAAGAAGCCAAGCGAGTCCTCAGTGAGATCCACGACGGAGTCTGTGGAAACCACTCTGGTGGACAGTCACTTGCGCACAAGGCATTGTTACAAGGATTCTACTGCCCACCATGAAACAACATGCCGCCGAGTACACAAGGAAGTGTGATAAGTGCCAGAGGTACTCTACACTCATCCGAGCTCATCCAGAACGACTCACGGTCATCTTCTGTCCGTGGCCCTTTGCGAAGTGGGGAATCGACATCATCGGCCCAATGCCCACAGCACCCGGAGGACTCAAATTCGCCGTGATGGCGGTCGACTATTTCACCAAATGGGCCGAGGCAATTCCCTTAGCCGCTATCACCGAGAAGAACCTGACGAAGTTCATTCGCTCATCTATAGGTTCGGGATAACCCACTTCTTAGTTTCGGACAACGCCCTTCAGTTCGATAACCAGGCGGTGAGAGACTTCTGTGACCAGTTCGGTGTCAATAAAGACTTCTCTGCACCATACCACCCGCAAAGCAATGGCCAGGTCGAGGCCGTCAACAAGATCATCAAGACCACTCTGAAGAGACGACTTGACGCACTCAAAGGACAGTGGATCGCGGAGCTGCCCCTAGTCCTCTGGAGCTATCGTACCACAGCCCGCACGACCACTGGAGAAAACCCTTTCTCTATGGCATATGGCACAGAGGCGATGATTCCGACGGAAGTAAAAGTCCCTTCGTTTCGTTATGAGTGCTTCGATGAAGCCACCAACGATTCACTCCTAGTCACGGAGCGGGATACGATCGAAGAACGGCGAGAAGTCGCGAGGATCCGGATGGAGGCCCAAAAGCGGCGTATGGCGAGGTACTACGACTCCAAGGTGAAGGAAAGAAAGTTTAAGGTCGGGGACACCGTCCTCAGACAAGTATTTCAGAACACCAAGGAGGCCAGAGCAGGGGCGCTTGGGTATTCGTAGGAGGGACCCTATCAAGTCACCGAGGTTTTGCGATCGGGGACCTACCGACTCGCGGACCTCGCAAGGATCCCAATGAGACTTCCTTGGAATGCGGAGCATCTAAAAAAGTATTACTAATAGGCTCTCCTAACTTGTAATTTTATTCCCCTCTGTATGCAATATTTAAATGAATAAGAATATATTTATTTTTACACATTCTCGAATACGTTTGATTAAAAGTCTGCGGAGTAGACTATAAACTCGGTGTAAAGGGTAGAACCGCAGAGCGGATAAATCCTAGAAACACTACCCTGTCTTCTCGGCCGCGAAGCGCCCAAGAAGCCGGGGGGCATCCAGGGTACTAGAAAAAAATGGATGTGCTCTATAGGTGTCTCGAAGGCGAACGAGGCTAGAACGCGTGAGTTCCGAAGGGCTTACGTAGGCTTTAGTCGTTGAAACTTCCTACCGCACAAAGGTTTATCTTGTCCGGTCTTTCCTTCGTAGAAGGAAACCTGTTCGGAGACTAACTTGGGAAGTTTGGCTGATTTGTTCCTAGAACCGTTCTATTCTTCTAAGAAGATAGAAGAACTAGGCACGCTCAAAGGAAGAGTTCCGAGGCAGACTAATTTCTAAAAAATTAGGTCGCCAAAGCGTGAAAAAAAAAAAGAGGTCACACACTATTCAAGCCCTCGGAGAGGACATTTTTCAACCATTGATAGATCCCGAAGGGATTTAGTCAGTTAATTAGTTATTGATGGGTCCCGAAGGGATTTAGCCAGTTAATAGACGATACACTGAAACCAAATTCTTATTTTATTTATTGTTTGAAAAAGAATACACGAGGTGGGCGTCCAGAATAAGGACCCCGAACAAAAAAAATATAATAAATATATACAAAAATGACCCTACGAGCTAAGGTGGCGGCTGCGCATGAGGCTGCTGCTGGGGACGAGGCGTCTCGCGCCGGATTTCCTCGATGAAGTTCCACTCGGAATAGAGGGCGTGAAGCCTATCCAGCGCGCGGTTGGCTCCGTCGAGGGTGGCATACTTGATCTCGTTTCGATAACCCTCACTTTGATGAAAATTAGTAAGCCATTGCCGTCTTCTCAGTTCGATGAGGTTATCGAACGCAGGGCTGTTCTTGAAGTCAGCCACCGCAGAGCGAATTCGCGCTCTAGCCCCATTGAGATCAGCCTCGGTTTGGCTTAGTTCGCCCCGCGCTTCCTTAAGCTCTCCCTCGAGGGCTTGAATCCTCGACTCAGCCGCATCTCGCAAGCCCTTCTCCTCCTCAAGTGTAGCCTCGAACACGGCCTTCTCCGAGAGAGTGCTCTCCTCACGAGCTCGACGCTCCTCCTCCAGCGGGTCCCACGCCTCCGTCTGCTGAGCCGTCGCTTAAGCGAGCTCTAGCTCAAATTGGATCTTGGACTTCGCGTGGGCCCTCCTCTCCTTCTCCAGCTCCTCCCAGCGCTTGGAGGTCTCCTCCGCGTGCGCTCTCCGCTGATCCCTGGACTTCCTCAGACTCTCATTTGCTAACTCCATCATTTGGATAGAGGTCTCCAAATGATGAAGCAGAGCCTCCTTGCCCTGGGCAAAGAGGGCTTCGGACCTCCGGGAGTAGGTGAAGTTAGCCAGGAATGCCCGCAACAATCAGCAGTCAGTAAAAAAAATAAAAATAAAAGAGAGAAATGCGAGGGATTCGGTGAAGTTTACCTTCGCGAGCAGCCGCATGCCATCTCGGTTGCCTGCCTGGAGCGGCTCTTCAGAGAGCTGCCTAAAGCTCTCCTTCGACCAGATCTCGTCCAGCATAGACCTGAGCTCTGGCATCCAGGGGAAGGACCCCGAAGGGGTGTATGACCCCGCCCCAAAGGGAGTCCCGGCTGGAGGAACTTCAAAATCCTCCAAGGGATCCCTAGCGGGGCCAGACCCTTCGGGAGGGTCTCGAGGAGCTTCAGCAGGGTCTACCCGCTGCGGCTGCAGCAGCGATCTGCTCCTCCGGTGACGCTGTCCTTAGGGTAGCGTCCTCTACCGGTTGCTTCCCCTTGTCCCTGGCGGAAGCTCCGGGGGAAGTAGTCGAGCAAGCGGGGGCTCCTGCTGAACGCAAAGACACCAAAAGCCCAAAAAGCTCAGCTACAGGCAACACAAGTTAATATCAGTTTAGCATTGAAATAAATACCTAAATACTCACGAAGAAGCCATCTCTTACCGTCATCGATGACGATGGGAGCTAAGCGGTGCGACCCTGAGGGGAGGTGGGTCGAAGACCCAGCGGGCGTCGGCTGCCCCGGTGAGGAAACTGCCCCCGAAGGAGACAGATCGGCCTGCTCCACCACGAAGTCCTCTACGCTCAGTAGGGGATCCCGCGCCAGGTTTGTTTATGGGCTGGAAGCGGTTGACGGCTACTCGCTAAAGATTTCCTCCGTGGCTGAGAGCACTTGGCGAGCGGCCTCGCCAAAGGAGGTCCCTCTGAGCGTCGTCCCTGAAGCGCCCTGGTCTTGGGGAGGGGAGGCCGTGCACGGGACCTCTAGAGCTGCCGTAAGCTCCATCCTTGATCGTTTCCTCTGTGTCAGAGGCTCTTCTGGAGCCTTCTCTTCGTCCTCGGCCTCCTTGATCGGGGGAAGGGATGGAGCAACGGCGGTCCCATATGAAGAAGTCTTCTTCGAGGAGGATGCCGCTCTCTTCCTCTTCAGGAGAGAGATGGTCGCTCTCCCGGCAGCCATCGTTGGTGCTTTGGGCTGCGTCGGGCCCGGCTTCTGTCCCCGAAGCTGGTCCGGGTCCAGCTCTATGCGAGTCCGGATCCACCCGTTGGAGATCAGGTTGTCTTCGTTGACGTGAGCCCTGACGTCTCTGGCCTCGTCAGGGTAGGCTAAGGCGGTGTTGATCCACTTTTCCTGCTCCGTGGTCACGGGGGCGCGAATGAAGGAATCTGCACGCAACCGCGAACGTCAACAACGTGGCATGCAAAAAGAGAAGTTAAGAGGTTGAGAATACGAAGACTTACCAGGAACCTGATAGGCCCGTGGGACGGGCAGGGTTCCTTGAATGGAGCCGCATGGGTCGAAGTCCCCTTCGACCCAGAAGTTCTGTCCTTCCACCCCTCGCAGGACGATGACAGATTTGTCATCATGATTTTCTTCTTTTTCCACGGGGCCAAGAAGAAATATCCCGCCTCGGACTTCTTGGAGAAGGGTTTGTACAGGTAGCAGACCTCCTCCACCGACAGGTCAACCTCGAACCACAACCTCCATAAGATGTGCATTCCGGCCATGATCTTGTAGGCTTTGGGGTTGAGTTGACTTGGGGCGAGACCCCAATGGACTAAGACGCCGCGGACCAAGTAGTGTAGCGGAAGTCTTGCCCCATGCGTCATGATGGCCTTTTTAAAGGCCACCATCGAGGGCGGGGGTCGAGTCGAGCGTTCCTCCGCGGATATTGCCCTAGTGGTTATGGCCGCAGGTAGATGGAATTGCTCCCGGATATGTTCCACGTCGACCGCAGAATACTTGGTGACTTTGTCATTGGCGGCGGTAGATGCTGGAGGCTCCTGGGAGTTGGGGGCGCGGGATCGCGCACCGGCCGACGACCGCTGAGGTCGAACGTCCCCAGCCCCGATGACTCGTGAACCGGATGCTGTGGCGGAGGACCTGGCGCCAGCAGAGGGTTTTCTCACAGCAGATGCCGATGAAGGACCTAGCGCGGTTGAGGTTTGCTTTGCCGCTCTTTTCTGTTTTCTTGCAGCCACCGGCAGTGGCAGTGGAGACGCTATTGGCGGAGCCGGAAGAGCTGGGGCCGATCGCTCCGACGGAGCAGCGGAGCCGGGCTGGGCGCCGGACGAAGGAAGGGCAGATTCGCCAGACATTTTCTGAGAAGAGAAAACCCACGGGTGAGTTCTCCCAAACCCAGAAAAACTCAGGGACGGCTAAATCCAGTGCTACCCAGAAAAACGACGGACTGAAATGGGTTCGAGGAAACTTACTGGTGGTGAGTGAGCGAGAGAGGAACGCCGAAATTACAGATGTCGGAGACCTTAGAGCTTGTTCGCCGGAATGTCGAGAGAAAAGTAGACTCGAAGTTTTCAGAGAAAGGGCGAGTTGTGCAAAAGTTCGAATAAAGAAAAGTGAGGAGGAATTTGTAGGCAAAGTGAAAAGGCGAAGGGGCGAAGTCCCTTCGCGTCGTTTCATCTTCAACCCTCGAACACGCCCCCGGACCGTCGGATGGGAATCTTCCCATCATCATTCAACGACCAGGGATTTTCGACGAAAAGTAATTATTACCTGACGTCAGCTTATGCCATTGAAAAAGGCATGATCCCCGAAAAGTGTGTCAGGGTATTAACTGCCCGTCACTCGAACGGCATAGCTTTTCGGTAGAGGAGCGTCCCTAAGAAGGAATCCCAGAGGGCGCGACACGTGCCCTCGGGGATTGGGGGGCAGATGTTGTAGGCTGATTTTCGTCCGAGGAGCTATCATCGGGGGTGACCCCCCCGATCGAGTGCGACCTCAAGAGAAAGTGTCCGAGTAACAGCGTGGCATCGCCACGTCATCAAGAGCGCCAGCATCAATGACATTGGAAGCGAAGATTGTCGAACATCGGCCTTAGAGAAATATCCGCGAGGGTGGTGAGTAGGGGCAACACCGAAGGTGGACCCCGGCTTGAAGCGAGGTCCTCGGAGGAGGACAGTTGAGCTGGAAACCCTATGAGCCCGAGGACGAATCAGACTGGCGATAGTAACCGTTAAGATGATAGAAGATCAGTCAAGTCAGGGGTCTCCCCACGGTGCTGGGGATCCCCGGCCGAAAGTTGAAGCATGTGTGGTGGTGATTGATCAACCCCGATGTTAGGAGCGTCTAACAAGTACTGTAGACGTCCCGTTTCTGATGGACGTGAGTTGATTAGTTGGTAACCCACTCCTTAATTCAGGGCAAGGTATGGTCGACTGTGTTAAGGTTACCTAATCTCATGATTTAGGGGATAGTTTGTCAGATGCCATTAATGCACCCTCTCCTCTCTCCTCCGAAAAGCCTATAAGAGGAAGAAGAGGATAAAGGGGAAAGGGTGGGAAGAAAAAACGGAAAATACTCTGTAAAACACTTTATAAGCAATCTCATAAACAGTGGATGTAGACTATTACTCCGGAGGAGGGTCGAACCACTTCAAAAATTCATCGGTGTTTTACTATTTACCACCGTCTTTTCAAGTTTATTGCCGTATCACAATCTAGAGATACGGGTCACGCCGTTGGTTCAAATTCCATACCAACAGGTGCATTGTCTACTTACTTAGATCACTTGTCCGTCAATCCTGACCGTTTCGATTTAGGTTTCAAGGTTTTTAGGTCCGAGACATTTCCAAGTTCCTTGACAGTGAAATAAAAACTTATTTAGTCCATTGACTACCTTAACTTACACCTAAAAATCACTTCATATAGATTTAAACTTATTTTATGAAATACAAGTAATTTAAATCAAGAAAATAACACAAATAGGTTTTTTTTGGCTTAAAACTGCATTTGGACGGAGTTCGACACACCGAGTGTGCTTTCGGTGCGAGCCGGCAACACAAGGGGTACACGGGCCGCACCGAGCACCCACAGGCCTTGCTGGTTGCGCACGCAGCACAGGACACGCGCTAAGTGCGTGCATGGGCACAGATAGCACGCCTGGCGCGCGCACGGGCGTAGGCAGCTCGTCTTCCGCATGCGCTGGGCACCTGCCACACGAGCTGGGCGCTCGCCGCTCTAGCTAGGCACACAGCGCATGGCTGCTCGGGTGCTGTCCAAATTTCACATTTTATGCAATTTCACCACCAATCCTATTTTTAAGGGTTTTTCACTATTCAAACACTTCAAACACACCAAACATGAATAAAAACCTATCAAACTTCAATGTTTAATTTATTTTTAACACAAATCACACAAAAAAATATTTAAATCCCAAATCAATTATAACATGTTCAACCTTAATTCAACTTTTAAATTCCTTTCTCAAGTAAGGCTATCCTTTTCTTTTTGTCATAAAATTATTAAATATCAATCCACAACTTAGTTTAACATGATTGACATCCTATTTTATTTCTAAAACTCTTAAAACACTCTTGTACTAATCAACCGTTTAAGAGGAAGAATTCTACCTTTGGTGTTGTTCTTTTTTCTTTGAACTTCTACAACTTTTCTTCAAAATACTTCTTTAAGCTTATCAATTGTTTAAAACACAATGCAAAGAGTTATTAAGTGCTGAAATATTACTTAAGAGATGGTGGAAGCAATAAGAAATTAGAAACCTTGCCAAGCTTGCTCTAAACCAAACTTTTTCTTTGCGCAATTTCTTCTTCTTGTTGTCCTTCTTCCTCTTCTATATTTTTCTTTAATTTTTCCTTATTTTCTCACTCTCTCTGCCTTCTTTTAGTTAAAAGGTCGCGCAAGGGCTTATTGCTACAAGTTTAAGTTTAAATACTTGGTGTGTCACGACTATGTCACGAGTTAAAGGCTCGATTTCGGCAAAACTAGTTATAAGGACTTTGTTTTTTAGCGATGTGCGTTTTTAAGGTTTTTTTTGACCTCCAAATGAGTCCCTAAGACTTATTATAATAATTTTGGAAAAAAACAACTTTGTCAGAGTTACATCGGACCCAAAAAAGCCCATTAAAGGCTCGATTTCGGCAAAACTAGTTATAAGGACTTATTTTTGAGCGAGCTGAGTTTTCAAGATTTTTTGGAGCTCCAAATGAGTCCTTAAGACTTATTATAATATATTATAAATTTAAATACACGTTTGTGATCAAAACAACTTTGCCAGAGTCACATCGGACCCAAAAAAGCGGGTTAAAGTCTCGATTTCGGCAAAACTAGTTATAACGACATAGTTTTTGAGCGATGTGCGTTTTAAAGGTTTTTTGGACCTCCAAATGAGACCCCTAAGATTTATTATCATAATTTTTGAAAAAAAACAATTTTGTCAGAGTTACATCGGACTCAAAAAAGCCCATTAAAGACTCGATTTCGGCAAAACTAGTTATAAGGACTTAGTTTTTGAGCGAGGTGAGTTTTCAAGGTTTTTTGGAGATCCAAATGAGTCCCTAAGACTTATTGTAATATATTATATGTTTAAAAACACGTTTGGGAACAAAACAAGTTTGCTAGAGTCATATCAAAGCTAAAAAAGACATTTAAAGGCTCCATTTCGGCAAAACAAGTTATATGTACCTAGTTTTTACCAAAGGTGCATTTTTAAGGTTTCTTGGAGCTCCAAATGAGTCCCTAAGACATTATAATAATTTTGAAAAAAAACAACTTTGTCAGAGTTACATCGGACCCAAAAAAGTCCATTAAAGGCTCGATTTCGGCAAAACTAGTTATAAGGACTTAGTTTTTGAGCGAGCTGAGTTTTCAAGATTTTTTGGAGCTCCAAATGAGTCCCTAAGACTTATTATAATATATTATAAGTTTAAATACACGTTTGGGATCAAAAAAACTTTGCCAGAGTCACATCGGACCCAAAAAAGCGGATTAGAGGCTCGATTTCGGCAAAACTAGCTATAAGGACAAAGTTTTTTTGCGATGTGCATTTTTAAGGTTTTTTGGACCTCCAAATGAGTCTCTACGACTTATTATAATATATTATATGTTTAAAAACACGATTGGAAACAAAACAACTTTGGTAGAGTCACATCGGAGCCAAAAAAGCCTTTTAAAGACTCCATTTCAGCAAAACAAGTTACATGGACTTAGTTTTTGCGCGAGGTGCATTTTTAAGGTTTTTTGGCGCTCCGAATGAGTCCCTAAGACTTATTATAATATTTTGGCAACAAAACAACTTTGGTAGAGTCACATCGGACCCAAAAAAGCCGGTTAAAGGCTCGATTTCGGCAAAACTAGTTATAAGGACTTAGTTTTTGAGCGATGTGGGTTTTTAAGATTTGTTTAGAGCTCGATATGAGTTCCTAAGACTTATTATGATATACTATATGTTTAAAAACACGTTTGGGAACAAAACAACTTTGGTAGAGTCACATCGCAACCAAAAAAGCCCTTAAGGCTCCATTTCAGAAAAACAAGTTATATGGACTTAGTTTTTGTGCGACGTGCATTTTTAAGATTTTTTGGAGCTCCAAATGAGTCCCTAAGACTTATTATAATATTTTGGCAACAAAACAACTTTGGTAGAGTCACATCGGACCCAAAAAAGCCTGTTAAAGGCTCGATTTCGGCAAAACTAGTTATGAGGACTTGGTTTTTGCGCGAGGTGAGTTTTTAAGGTTTGGTGGAGCTCCAAATAAGTCCCTAAGACTTATTATAATATATTATAAATTTAAATACACGTTTGGGATCAAAACAACTTTGCTAGAGTCACATCGGAGCCAAAATAGCCATTAAAGGCTCGATTTCAGCAAAACTTGTTATAAGGAATTAGTTTTTGCGCAGGGTGTGTTTTTAAGGTTTTTTGGAGCTCCAAATGAGTCCCTAAGACTTATTATAATATTTTGGGAACAAAATAACTTTGCTAGAGTCACATCGGACGCAAAAAAGCCGGTTTAAGGCTTGATTTCGGCAAAACTAGTTATAAGGACTTAGTTTTTGAGCGAGGTGTGTTTTCAAGATTTTTTGGAGCTCCAAATGAGTCCCTAGGACTTATTATAATATATTATAAGTTTAAATACACGTTTGAGATCAAAACAAATTTACCAGAGTCACATCGGACCCAAAAAAGCGAGTTAAAGGCTCGATTTCGGCAAAATTAGTTATAAGGACATAGTTTTTGAGCGATGTGCATTTTTAAGGTTTTTTGGACCTCTAAATGAGTCCCTAAGACTTATTATAATAATTTTGGAAAAAAGCAACTTTGTCAGAGTTACATCGCAGCCAAAAAAGTCCTTTAAAGGCTCCATTTCAGAAAAACAAGTTATATGGACTTAGTTTTTGCGCGACGTGCATTTTTAAGGCTTTTTGGAGCTCCAAATGAGTCCCTAAGACTTATTATAATATTTTGGCAACAAAACAACTTTGATAGAGTCACATCGGACCCAAAAAAGCCCGTTAAAGGCTCGATTTCGGCAAAACTAGTTATAAGGACTTAGTTTTTGAGCGAGGTGAGTTTTCAAGATTTTTTGGAGCTCCAAATGAGTTTCTAAGACTTATTATAATATATTATAAGTTTAAATACACGTTTGGGATCAAAACAACTTTGCCAGAGTCACATTAGACCCAAAAAAGCGAGTTACATGCTCGATTTCGGCAAAACTAGTTATAAGGACTTAGTTTTTGAGCGAGGTGAGTTTTCAAGGTTTTTTGGAGATCCAAATGAGTCCCTAAGACTTATTGTAATATATTATATGTTTAAAAACACGTTTGGGAACAAAAGAACTTTGCTAGAGTCATATCGGAGCCAAAAAAGCACTTTAAAGGCTGCATTTCGGCAAAACAAGTTATATGGACTTAGTTTTTGCCAGAGGTACAATTTTAAGGTTTGTTGCAGCTCCAAATGAGTCCCTAAGACTTATTATAATAATTTTGGAAAAAAAGACCTTTGTCAGAGTTACATCGTACCCAAAAAAGCCCATTAAAGGCTCGGTTTCGGAAAAACTAGTTATAAGGACTTAGTTTTTGAGCGAGCTGAGTTTTCAAGATTTTTTGGAGCTCCAAATGAGTCCCTAAGACTTTTTATAATATATTATAAGTTTAAATACACGTTTGGGATCAAAACAACTTTACCAGAGTCACATCGGACCCAAAAAAGCGGATTAGAGGCTCGATTTCGGCAAAACTAGTTATAAGGTCATAGTTTTTGAGCGCTGTGCGTTTTTAAGGTTTTTTGGACCTCCAAATGAGTTCCTAAGACTTATTTTAATATATTATAAGTTTAAATACACGTTTGGGATCATAACAACTTCGCCAAAGTCACATCGGACCCAAAAAAGCAGATTAGAGGTTTGATTTCGGCAAAACCAGTTATAAGGACATAGTTTTTGAGCGATGTACGTTTTTAAGGTTTTTTGGACCTCTAAATGAGTCCCTAAGACTTTTTATAATATATTATATGTTTAAAAACACGTTTCGGAACAAAACAACTTTGGTAGAGTCACATCGTAGCCAAAAAAGCCCTTTAAAGGCTCCATTTCAGAAAAACAAGTTATATGGACTTAGCTTTTGCGCGATATGCTTTTTTAAGGTTTGTTGGAGCTCCAAATAAGTCCCTAAGACTTATTATAATATTTTTGCAACAAAACAACTTTGGTAGAGTCACATCGGACCCAAAAAAGCCCGTTAAAAGCTCGATTTCGTCAAAACTAGTTATAAGGACTTAGTTTTTGCGCGAGGTGAGTTTTTAAGGTTTGGTGGAGTTCCAAATGAGTCCCTAAGAGTTATTATAATATTTTTGGGACTAAATAACTTTGCCAGAGTCACATCGGACGAAAAAAAGCCGGTTAAAGGATCGATTTTGGCAAAACTAGTTATAAGGACTTAGTTTTTGAGAGAGGTGAGTTTTCAATATTTTTTGGAGCTCCAAATGAGTCCCTAAGACTTATTATAATATATTATAGGTTTAAATACACGTTTGGGATCAAAACAACTTTGCCAGAGTCACATCGGACCCAAAAAAGCGGATTAGAGGCTCGATTTCGGCAAAACTAGTTATGAGGTCATAGTTTTTGAGCGATGAGCATTTTTAAGGTTTTTTGGACCTCCAAATGAGTCCCTAAGACTTATTTTAATATATTATAAGTTTAAATACACGTTTGGGATCAAAACAACTTTGCCAGAGTCACATCGGACCCAAAAAAGCGGATTACATGCTCGATTTCGGCAAAACTAATTATAAGATCATAGTTTTTGAGCGAGGTGTGTT
Organism: Boehmeria nivea var. tenacissima; assembly: GCA_018132145.1. Classification (NCBI taxonomy): domain Eukaryota; kingdom Viridiplantae; phylum Streptophyta; class Magnoliopsida; order Rosales; family Urticaceae; genus Boehmeria; species Boehmeria nivea. The sequence goes on from CM030878.1 coordinate 2,100,295, forward strand.
TTCAATATTTTTGGAGCTCCAAATGAGTCCCTAAGACTTACACGTTTGGGATCAAAACAACTTTGCCAGAGTCACATCGGACCCAAAAAAGCGAGTTAAAGGCTCGATTTCAACAAAACTAGTTATAAGGACTTAGTTTTTGAGCGAGGTGAGTTTTCAAGATTTTTTAGAGATCCAAATGAGTCCCTAGGACTTATTGTAATATATTATATGTTTAAAATCACGTTTGGGAACAAAACAACTTTGCTAGAGTCATATCAGAGCCAAAAAAGTCCTTTAAAGGCTCCATTTCGGCAAAACAAGTTATATGGACTTAGTTTTTGCCATAGGTGCATTTTTAAGGTTTGTTGGAGCTCTAAATGAGTCCCTAAAACTTATTATAATAATTTTGGAAAAAAACAACTTTGCCAGAGTTACATCGGACCCAAAAAAGTCTGTTAAAGGCGTGATTTCGGCAAAACTAGTTATAAGGACTTAGTTTTTGAGCGATGTGAGTTTTTAAGATTTTTTGGAGCTCCAAATGAGTCCCTAAGACTTATTGTAATATATTATATGTTTAAAAACACGTTTCGGAACAAAACAACTTTGGTAGAGTCACATCGCAGCCAAAAAAGCCCTTTAAAGGCTCCATTTCAGAAAAACAAGTTATATGGACTTAGCTTTTGCGCGATATGCTTTTTTAAGGTTTGTTGGAGCTCCAAATAAGTCCCTAAGACTTATTATAATATTTTTGCAACAAAACAACTTTGGTAGAGTCACATCGGACCCAAAAAAGCCCGTTAAAAGCTCGATTTCGTCAAAACTAGTTATAAGGACTTAGTTTTTGCGCGAGGTGAGTTTTTAAGGTTTGGTGGAGCTCCAAATAAGTCCCTAAGACTTATTATAATATATTATAAATTTAAATATACGTTTGTATCAAAACAACTTTGCTAGAGTCACATAGGAGCCAAAAAACCCATTAAAGGCTCGATTTTGGCAAAACATGTTTTAAGGTTTTTTTGGAGCTCCAAATGAGTCCCTAAGACTTATTATAATATTTTGAGAACAAAACAACTTTACCAGAGTCGCATCGGACGCAAAAAAGCTTGTTAAAGGCTCGATTTTGGCAAAACTAGTTATAAGGGCTTAGTTTTTGAGCGAGGTGAGTTTTCAAGATTTTTTGGAGCTCCAAATGAGTCCCTAAGACTTATTATAATATATTATAAGTTTAAATACACGTTTGGGATCAAAACAACTTTGCCAAAGTCACATCGGACCCAAAAAAGCGAGTTAAAGGCTCGATTTCGGCAAAACTAGTTATAAGGACTTAGTTTTTGAGCGATGTGAGTTTTCAAGGTTTTTTGGAGCTTCAAATGAGTCTATAAGACTTATTGTAATATATTATATGTTTAAAAACTCATTTGGGAACAAAACAACTTTGCTAGAGTGATATCGGAGCCAAAAAAGCCCTTTAAAGGCTCCGTTTTGGCAAAACAAGTTATATGGACTTAGTTTTTGGGCGAGGAGCATTTTTAAGGTTTTTTGAAGCTCCAAATGAGTCCCTAAGACTTATTATAATAATTTTGGAAAAAAACAACTTTGCCAGAGTTACATAGGACCAAAAAAAGTCGGTTAAAGGCTTGATTTCGGCAAAACGAGTTATAAGGACTTAGTTTTTAAGCGATGTGAGTTTTTAAGGTTTTTTGGAGCTCCAAATGAGTCCCTAAGACTTATTATAATATATTATATGTTTAAAAACACGATTGGGAATAAAACAGCTTTGGTAGAGTCACATCGGAGCCAAAAAAGCCCTTTAAAGGTTCCATTTTAGCAAATCAAGTTATATCGACTTAGTATTTGCGCGAGGTGCATTTTTAAGGTTTGTTGGTGCTCCGAATGAGTCCGTAAGACTTATTATAATATTTTAGCAACAAAACAAATTTGGTAGAGTCACATCGGACCCAAAAAAGCCGATTAAAGGCTCGATTTCGGCAAAACTAGTTATAAGGACTTCGTTTTTGAGCGATGTGAGTTTTGAAAGTTTTTTAGAGCTCCAAATAAGTCCCTAAGACTTATTATAATATATTATATGTTTAAAAACACGATTGGGAACAAAACAAATTTGGTAGAGTCACATCGGAGCCAAAAAAAGCCCTTTAAAGGCTCCATTTTTGCAAAACAAGTTATATGGACTTAGTTTTTGCGCGAGGCGCATTTTTAAGGTTTGTTGGTCCCCCGAATGAGTCCCTAAGACTTATAATAATATTTTTGCAACAAAACAACTTTGGTAGAGTCACATCGGACCCAAAAAAGCCAGTTAAAGGCTCGATTTCGACAAAACTAGTTATAAGGAATTAGTTTTTGCGCAGGGTGAGTTTTTAAGGTTTTTTGGATCTCCAAATGATTTTCTAAGACTTATTATAACATTTTGGGAACAAAACAACTTTACCAGAGTCGCACCGGAGGCAAAAAAAGCCGGTTAAAGGCTCGATTTCGGCAAAACTAGTTATAAGGACTTAGTTTTTGAGCGAGGTGAGTTTTCAAGGTTTTTTGGTGGTCCAAATGAGTCCCTAAGACTTATTGTAACATATTATATGTTTAAAAACTCGTTTGGGAACAAAACAACTTTGCTAGAGTCATATCGGAGCCAAAAAAAAGCCCTTTAAAGGCTCTGTTTCGGCAAAACAAGTTATATGGACTTAGTTTTTTCGCGATGTGCATTTTAAAGGTTTTTTGGAGCTCCAAATGAGTCCCTAAGACTTATTATAAAATATTATAAGTTTAAATACACGTTTGGGATCAAAACATCTTTGACAGAGTCACATCGGACCCAAAAAAGCGAGTTAAAGGCTCGATTTCGGCAAAACTAATTATAAGGACTTAGTTTTTGAGCGAGGTGAGTTTTCAAGGTTTTTTGGATCTCTAAATGAGTCCCTAAGACTTATTGTAATATATTATATGTTTAAAAATACGTTTGGGAACAAAACAACTTTGCTAGAGTCATATTGGAGCCAAAAAAGCCCTTTAAAGGCTCCATTTCGGCAAAACAAGTTATATGGACTTAGTTTTTGCGCGAGGTGAATTTTAAGGTTTGTTGGAGCTCCAAATGTGTCCCTAAGACTTATTATAATAATTTTGGAAAAAAATAACTTTGTCAGAGTTACATCGGACCCAAAAAAGTCTGTTAAAGACTCGATTTCGGTAAAACTAGTTATAAGGACTTAGTTTTTGAGCGATGTGAGCTTTAAGGTTTTTTTTATCTCAAAATGAGTCCCTAAGACTTATTATAACATATTATATGTTTAAAAACACGATTGGGAACAAAACAACTTTGGTAGAGTCACATCGGAGCCAAAAAAAGCCCTTTAAAGGCTCCATTTTAGCAAAACAAGTTATATAGCCTTAGTTTTTGCGCGAGGTGCATTTTTGAGGTTTGTTGGTGCTCGGAATGAGTCCCTAAGCCTTATTATAATATTTTGGCAACAAAAAAACTTTAGTAGAGTCACATCGGACCTAAAAAACCCGTTAAAAGCTCGATTTCGGGAAAACTAGTTATAAGGACTTAGTTTTTGCGCGAGGTGAGTTTTTAAGGTTTGGTGGAGCTCCAAATGAGTCCCTAAGACTTATTATAATATATTATAAATTTAAATACACGTTTGGGATCAAAACAACTTTACTAGAGTCACATCGGTGCCAAAAAAGCCATTAAAGGCTCGATTTCGGCAATACTTGTTATAAGAAATTAGTTTTTGCGCAGGGTGAGTTTTTAAGGTTTTTTGGAGCTATAAATAAGTACCTAAGACTTGTTATAATATTTTGGGAACAAAACAACTTTGCCAGAGTCACATCGGGCCCAAAAAAGATGGTTAAAGGCTCGATTTCGGCAAAACTAGTTATAAGGACTTAGTTTTTAGGCGAGGTGAGTTTTCAAGGTTTTTTGGAGCTCCATGAGTGCCTAAGACTTATTGTAATATATTATATGTTTAAAACTCGTTTGGGTACAAAACAACTTTGCTAGAGTCATATCGCAGCCAAAAAAGCTCTTTAAAGGCTCCGTTTCGGCAAAACAAGTTATATGGACTTAGTTTTTGCGCGATGTGCATTTTTAAGGTTTGTTGGAGCTCCAAATGAGTCCCTAAGACTTACTATAATATATTATAAGTTTAAATACACGTTTGGGATCAAAACAACTTTGCCAGAGTCACATCGCACCCAAAAAAACGAGTTAAAGGATCAATTTTGGAAAAACTAGTTATAAGGACTTAGTTTTTGAGCGAGGTGAGTTTTCAAGGTTTTTTGGATCTCCAAATGAGTCCCTTTGGGAAAAAAATAACTTTGCTAGAGTCATATCGGAGCCAAAAAAGCCCTTTAAAGGCTCGATTTCGGCAAAACAAGTTATATGGACTTAGTTTTTGCGCGAGGTGAATTTTTAAGGTTTGTTGGAGCTCCAAATGAGTCCATAAGACTTATTATAATAATTTTGGAAAAAAAAACAACTTTGTCAGAGTTACATCGGACCCAAAAAAGTCGGTTAAAGACTCGATTTCGGTAAAACTAGTTATAAGGACTTAGTTTTTGTGCAGGGTGAGTTTTTAAGATTTTTTGGAGCTCCAAATGAGTACCTATGACTTATTATAATATTTTGGGAACAAAACAACTTTGACAGAGTCACATCGGACCCAAAAAAGACGGTTAAAGGCTCGATTTCGGCAAAACTAGTTATAAGGACTTAGTTTTTGGGCGAGGTGAGTTTTCAAGGTTTTTGGGAGCTCCAAATGAGTGCCTAAGACTTATTGTAATATATTATATATTTTAAACTCGTTTGGGAACAAAACAACTTTGCTAGAGTCATATCGCAGCCAAAAAAGCCCTTTAAAGGCTCTATTTCGGTAAAACAAGTTATATGGACTTAGTTTTTGCGCGAGGTGCATTTTTAAGGTCTGTTGGTGCTCCGAATGAGTCCCTAAGACTTATTATAATATTTTGGCAACAAAAAAATTTAGTAGAGTCACATCGGACCCAAAAAACCCGTTAAAAGCTCGATTTCGGGAAAACTAGTTATAAGGACTTAGTTTTTGCGCGAGGTGCATTTTTAAGGTCTGTTGGTGCTCCGAATGAGTCCCTAAGACATATTATAATATTTTGGCAACAAAAAAAATTTAGTAGAGTCACATCAGACCCAAAAAACCCGTTAAAAGCTCGATTTCGGGAAAACTAGTTATAAGGACTTAGTTTTTTTGCAAGGTGAGTTTTTAAGGTTTGGTGGAGCTCCAAATGAGTCCCTAAGACTCATTATAATATATTATAAATTTAAATACACGTTTGGGATCAAAACAACTTTACTAGAGTCACAGCGGAGCCAAAAAAGCCATTAAAGGCTCGATTTCGGCCAAACTTGTTATAAGGAATTAGTTTTTGTGCAGGGTGAGTTTTTAAGGGTTTTTTGGAGCTCTAAATAAGTACCTAAGACTTATTATAATATTTTTAGAACAAAACAACTTTGGCAGAGTCACATCGAACCCAAAAAAGTCGGTTAAAGGCTCGATTTCGGCAAAACTAGTTATACGGACTTAGTTTTTGAGCGAAGTGAGTTTTCAAGGTTTTTTGGAGCTCCAAATGAGTCCCTAAGATTTATTATAATATATTATAAGTTTAAATGCACGTTTGGGATCAAAACAACTTTGCCAGAGTCACATCAGACCCAAAAAAGCGAGTGAAAGCCTCGATCTCGGCAAAACTAATTATAAGGACTTAGTTTTTGAGCGAGGTGAGTTTTCAAAGTTTTTTGGAGATCCAAATGAGTCCCTAAGACTTATTGTAATATATTATATGTTTAAAAACACGTTTGGGAACAAAACAACTTTGCTAGAGTCATATCGGAGCCAAAAAAGCCCTTTAAAGGCTCCATTTCGGCAAAACAAGTTATATGGACTTAGTTTTTGCGCGAGGTTCATTTTTAAGGTCCGTTGGAGCTCCAAATGAGTCCCTAAGACTTATTATAATAATTTTGGAAACAAACAACTTTGTCAGAGTTACATCGGACCCAAAAAAGTCGGTTAAAGACTCGATTTCGGCAAAACTAGTTATAAGGATTTAATTTTTGAGCGATGTGAGCTTTTAAGGTTTTTTGGAGCTCCAAATGAGTCCCTAAGACTTGTTATAATATATTATATGTTTAAAAACAGGATTGGGAACAAAACAACTTTGGTAGAGTCAAATCGCAGCCAAAAAAAGCCCTTTAAAGGCTCCATTTCAGCAAAACAAGTTATATGGACTTAGTTTTTGTGCGAGGTGCATTTTTAAGGTTTGTTGGTGTTCCGAATGAGTCCCTAATACTTATGATAATATTTTGGCAACAAAACAACTTTAGTAGAGTCACATCGGACCCAAGAAACCCGTTAAAGGCTCGATTTCGGCAAAACTAGTTATAAGAACTTAGTTTTTGCGCTAGGTGAGTTTTTAAGGTTTGGTGGAGCTCCAAATGAGTCCCTAAGACTTATTATAATATATTATAAATTTAAATACACGTTTGGGATCAAAACAACTTTAGTAGAGTCACATCGGAGCCAAAAAAACCATTAAAGGCTCGATTTCGGCAAAACTTGTTATAAGGAATTAGTTTTTGTGCAGGGTGAGTTTGTAAGGTTTTTTGGAGCTCCAAATGAGTCCCTAAGACCTATTATAATATTTTGGGAACAAAACAACTTTGCCAGAGTCGCATCGGACGCAAAAAAGCCGGTTAAAGGCTCGATTTCGGCAAAACTAGTTATAAGGACTTAGTTTTTGAGGGGGGTGAGTTTTCAAGATTTTTTGGAGCTCCAAATGAGTCCCTAAGACTTATTATAATATATTATAAGTTTAAATACACGTTTGGGATCAAAACAACTTTGCTAGAATCACATCGGACCCAAAAAAGCGAGTTAAAGGCTCGATTTCGGCAAAACTAGTTATAAGGACTTAGTTTTTGAGCGAGGTGAGTTTTCAAGGTTTTTTGGAGCTCCAAATGAGTCCCTAAGACTTATTGTAATATATTATATGTTTAAAAACTCGTTTGGGAACAAAATAACTTTCCTAGAGTCATATCGGAGCCAAAAAAGCCCTTTAAAGGCTCCGTTTCGGTAAAACAAGTTATATGGACTTAGTTTTTGGTTGATGTGCATTTTTTAGGTTTGTTTGAGCTCCAAATGAGTCCCTAAGACTTATTATAATAATTTTGGAAAAAAACAACTTTGTCAGAGTTTCATCGGACCCAAAAAAGTCGGTTCAAGACTCGATTTCGACAAAACTAGTTATAAGGACTTAGTTTTTGAGCGATGTGAGATTTTAAGGTTTTTTGGAGCTCCAAATGAGTCCCTAAGACTTGTTATAATATATTATATGTTTAAAAACACGATTGGGAACAAAACAACTTTGGTAGAGTCACATCGGAGCCAAAAAAGCCCTTTAAAGGCTCCATTTCAGCAAAACAAGTTATATAGACTTAGTTTTTGCGCGAGGTGCATTTTTAAGGTTTTTTGGTGCTCCGAATGAGTCCCTAAGACTTATTATAATATTTTGGCAACCAAACAACTTTGGTAGAGTCACATCGGACCCAAAAAACCCGTTAAAGGCTCGATTTCGGGAAAACTAGTTGTAAGGACTTAGTTTTTGCGTGAGGTGAGTTTTTAGGGTTTGGTGGAGCTTCAAATGAGACCCTAAGACTTATTATAATATATTATAAATTTAAATACACGTTTGGGATCAAAACAACTTTACTAGAGTCACATCGAACCCAAAAAACCCGTTAAAGGCTCGATTTCGGCAAAAAACTAGTTATAAAGACTTAGTTTTTGCGCGAGGTGAGTTTTTAAGGTTTGGTGGAGCTCCAAATGAGTCCCTAAGACTTATTATAATATTTTATAAATTTAAATACACGTTTGGGATCAAAACAACTTTTCTAGAGTCACATCGGACCCGAAAAACCCATTAAAGGCTCGATTTCGGCAAAACTAGTTATAAGGACTTAGTTTTTGCGCGAGTTGAGTTTTTAAGGTTTGGTGGAGCTCCAAATTAGTCCCTTAGACTTATTATAATATATTATAAATTTAAATACACGTTTGGGATCAAAAAAAACTTTACAAGAGTCACATCGGAACCAAAAAAGCCATTAAAGGCTCGATTTCGGCAAAACTTGTTATAAGGAATTAGTTTTTGTGCAGGGTGAGTTCGTAAGGTTTTTTGGAGCTCCAAATGAGTCCCTAAGACATATTATAATATTTTGGGAACAAAACAACTTTGCCAGAGTCGCATCGGACGCAAAAAAGCCAGTTAAAGACTCGATTTCGGCAAAACTAGTTATAAGGACTCAGTTTTTGAGGGAGGTGAGTTTTCAAGATTTTTTGGAGCTCCAAATGAGTCCCTAAGACTTATTGTAATATATTATATGTTTAAAAACTCGTTTGGGAACAAAACAACTTTGCTAGAGTCATATCGGAGCCAAAAAAGCCCTTTAAAGGCTCCGTTTCGGCAAAACAAGTTATATGGACTTAGTTTTTGGGCGATGTGCATTTTTAAGGTTTGTTTGAGCTTCAAATGAGTCCCTAAGACTTATTATAATAATTTTGGAAAAAAACAACTTTGTCAGAGTTACATCGCACCCAAAAAAGTCAGTTAAAGACTCGATTTCGGCAGAACAAGTTATAAGGACTTAGTTTTTGAGCGATGTGAGATTTTAAGGTTTTTTGGAGCTCCAAATGAGTCCCTAAGACTTGTTATAATATATTATATGTTTAAAAACACGATTGGGAACAAAACAACTTTGGTAGAGTCACATCGGAGCCAAAAAAGCCCTTTAAAGGCTCCATTTCAGCAAAACAAGTTATATAGACTTAGTTTTTGCGCGAGGTGCATTTTTAAGGTTTTTTGGTGCTCCGAATGAGTCCCTAAGACTTATTATAATATTTTGGCAACCAAACAACTTTGGTAGAGTCACATCGGACCCAAAAAACCCGTTAAAGGCTCGATTTCGGGAAAACTAGTTGTAAGGACTTAGTTTTTGCGTGAGGTGAGTTTTTAGGGTTTGGTGGAGCTTCAAATGAGACCCTAAGACTTATTATAATATATTATAAATTTAAATACACGTTTGGGATCAAAACAACTTTACTAGAGTCACATCGAACCCAAAAAACCCGTTAAAGGCTCGATTTCGGCAAAAAACTAGTTATAAAGACTTAGTTTTTGCGCGAGGTGAGTTTTTAAGGTTTGGTGGAGCTCCAAATGAGTCCCTAAGACTTATTATAATATTTTATAAATTTAAATACACGTTTGGGATCAAAACAACTTTACTAGAGTCACATCGGACCCGAAAAACCCATTAAAGGCTCGATTTCGGCAAAACTAGTTATAAGGACTTAGTTTTTGCGCGAGTTGAGTTTTTAAGGTTTGGTGGAGCTCCAAATTAGTCCCTTAGACTTATTATAATATATTATAAATTTAAATACACGTTTGGGATCAAAAAAAACTTTACAAGAGTCACATCGGAACCAAAAAAGCCATTAAAGGCTCGATTTCGGCAAAACTTGTTATAAGGAATTAGTTTTTGTGCAGGGTGAGTTCGTAAGGTTTTTTGGAGCTCCAAATGAGTCCCTAAGACATATTATAATATTTTGGGAACAAAACAACTTTGCCAGAGTCGCATCGGACGCAAAAAAGCCAGTTAAAGACTCGATTTCGGCAAAACTAGTTATAAGGACTCAGTTTTTGAGGGAGGTGAGTTTTCAAGATTTTTTGGAGCTCCAAATGAGTCCCTAAGACTTATTGTAATATATTATATGTTTAAAAACTCGTTTGGGAACAAAACAACTTTGCTAGAGTCATATCGGAGCCAAAAAAGCCCTTTAAAGGTTCCGTTTCGGCAAAACAAGTTATATGGACTTAGTTTTTGGGCGATGTGCATTTTTAAGGTTTGTTTGAGCTTCAAATGAGTCCCTAAGACTTATTATAATAATTTTGGAAAAAAACAACTTTGTCAGAGTTACATCGCACCCAAAAAAGTCAGTTAAAGACTCGATTTCGGCAGAACAAGTTATAAGGACTTAGTTTTTGAGCGATGTGAGATTTTAAGGTTTTTTGGAGCTCCAAATGAGTCCCTAAGACTTGTTATAATATATTATATGTTTAAAAACACGATTGGGAACAAAACAACTTTGGTAGAGTCACATCGGAGCCAAAAAAGCCCTTTAAAGGCTCCATTTCAGCAAAACAAGTTATATAGACTTAGTTTTTGCGCGAGGTGCATTTTTAAGGTTTTTTGGTGCTCCGAATGAGTCCCTAAGACTTATTATAATATTTTGGCAACCAAACAACTTTGGTAGAGTCACATCGGACCCAAAAAAACCCGTTAAAGGCTCGATTTCGGGAAAACTAGTTGTAAGGACTTAGTTTTTGCGTGAGGTGAGTTTTTAGGGTTTGGTGGAGCTTCAAATGAGACCCTAAGACTTATTATAATATATTATAAATTTAAATACACGTTTGGGATCAAAACAACTTTACTAGAGTCACATCGAACCCAAAAAACCCGTTAAAGGCTCGATTTCAGCAAAAAACTAGTTATAAAGACTTAGTTTTTGCGCGAGGTGAGTTTTTAAGGTTTGGTGGAGCTCCAAATGAGTCCCTAAGACTTATTATAATATATTATAAATTTAAATACATGTTTGGGATAAAAAAAAACTTTACAAGAGTCACATTGGAGCCAAAAAAGCCATTAAAGGCTCGATTTCGGCAAAACTTGTTATAAGGAATTAGTTTTTGTGCAGGGTGAGTTCGTAAGGTTTTTTGGAGCTCCAAATGAGCCCCTAAGACTTATTATAATATTTTGGGAACAAAACAACTTTGCCAGAGTCGCATCGGACGCAAAAAAGCCGGTTAAAGGCTCGATTCCGGCAAAACTAGTTATAAGGACTTAGTTTTTGAGGGAGGTGAGTTTTCAAGATTTTTTGGAGCTCCAAACGAGTCCCTAAGACTTATTATAATATATTATAATTTTAAATACACGTTTGGGATCAAAACAACTTTGCCAGAGTCAGATCGGACCCAAAAAAGCGAGTTAAAGGCTCGATTTCGGCAAAACTAGTTATAAGGACTTAGTTTTTGAGCGAGGTGAGTTTTCAAGGTTTTTTGGAGCTTCAAATGAGTCCCTAAGACTTATTGTAATATATTATATGTTTAAAAACTCGTTTGGGAACAAAAGAACTTTGCTAGAGTCATATCGGAGCCAAAAAAGCCCTTTAAAGGCTCCGTTTCGGCAAAACAAGTTATATGGACTTAGTTTTTGGGCGATGTGCATTTTTAAGGTTTGTTTGAGCTCCAAATGAGTCCCTAAGACTTATTATAATAATTTTGGAAAAAAAAAACTTTGTCAGAGTTACATCGCACCCAAAAAAGTCAGTTAAAGACTCGATTTCGGCAAAACAAGTTATAAGGACTTAGTTTTTGAGCGATGTGAGATTTTAAGGTTTTTTGGAGCTCCAAATGAGTCCCTAAGACTTGTTATAATATATTATATGTTTAAAAACACGATTGGGAACAAAACAACTTTGGTAGAGTCACATCGGAGCCAAAAAAGCCCTTTAAAGGCTCCATTTCATCAAAATAAGTTATATGGACTTAGTTTTTGCGCGATGTGCATTTTTAAGGTTTTTTGGTGCTCCGAATGAGTCCCTAAGACTTATTATAATATTTTGGCAAGCAAAAAACTTTGGTAGAGTCACATCGGACCCAAAAAACCCGTTAAAGCCTCGATTTCGGGAAAACTAGTTGTAAGGACTTAGTTTTTGCGTGGGGTGAGTTTTTAAGGTTTGGTAGAGCTTCAAATGAGACCCTAAGACTTATTATAATATATTATAAATTTAAATACACGTTTGGGATCAAAACAACTTTACTAGAGTCACATCGAACCCAAAAAACCCGTTAAAGGCTCGATTTCAGCAAAAAACTAGTTATAAAGACTTAGTTTTTGCGCGAGGTGAGTTTTTAAGGTTTGGTGGAGCTCCAAATGAGTCCCTAAGACTTATTATAATATATTATAAATTTAAATACATGTTTGGGATCAAAAAAAACTTTACAAGAGTCACATTGGAGCCAAAAAAGCCATTAAAGGCTCGATTTCGGCAAAACTTGTTATAAGGAATTAGTTTTTGTGCAGGGTGAGTTCGTAAGGTTTTTTGGAGCTCCAAATGAGCCCCTAAGACTTATTATAATATTTTGGGAACAAAACAACTTTGCCAGAGTCGCATCGGACGCAAAAAAGCCGGTTAAAGGCTCGATTCCGGCAAAACTAGTTATAAGGACTTAGTTTTTGAGGGAGGTGAGTTTTCAAGATTTTTTGGAGCTCCAAACGAGTCCCTAAGACTTATTATAATATATTATAATTTTAAATACACGTTTGGGATCAAAACAACTTTGCCAGAGTCAGATCGGACCCAAAAAAGCGAGTTAAAGGCTCGATTTCGGCAAAACTAGTTATAAGGACTTAGTTTTTGAGCGAGGTGAGTTTTCAAGGTTTTTTGGAGCTTCAAATGAGTCCCTAAGACTTATTGTAATATATTATATGTTTAAAAACTCGTTTGGGAACAAAAGAACTTTGCTAGAGTCATATCGGAGCCAAAAAAGCCCTTTAAAGGCTCCGTTTCGGCAAAACAAGTTATATGGACTTAGTTTTTGGGCGATGTGCATTTTTAAGGTTTGTTTGAGCTCCAAATGAGTCCCTAAGACTTATTATAATAATTTTGGAAAAAAAAAACTTTGTCAGAGTTACATCGCACCCAAAAAAGTCAGTTAAAGACTCGATTTCGGCAAAACAAGTTATAAGGACTTAGTTTTTGAGCGATGTGAGATTTTAAGGTTTTTTGGAGCTCCAAATGAGTCCCTAAGACTTGTTATAATATATTATATGTTTAAAAACACGATTGGGAACAAAACAACTTTGGTAGAGTCACATCGGAGCCAAAAAAGCCCTTTAAATGCTCCATTTCATCAAAATAAGTTATATGGACTTAGTTTTTGCGCGATGTGCATTTTTAAGGTTTTTTGGTGCTCCGAATGAGTCCCTAAGACTTATTATAATATTTTGGCAAGCAAAAAACTTTGGTAGAGTCACATCGGACCCAAAAAACCCGTTAAAGCCTCGATTTCGGGAAAACTAGTTGTAAGGACTTAGTTTTTGCGTGGGGTGAGTTTTTAAGGTTTGGTAGAGCTTCAAATGAGACCCTAAGACTTATTATAATATATTATAAATTTAAATACACGTTTGGGATCAAAACAACTTTACTAGAGCCACATCTGACCCAAAAAACCCGTTAAAGGCTCGATTTCGGCAAAACTAGTTATAAGGACTTAGTTTTTGCGCGAGGTGAGTTTTTAAGGTTTGGTGGAGCTCCAAATGAGTCCCTAAGACTTCTTATAATATATTATAAATTTAAATACACGTTTGGGATCAAAAAAAAACTTTACAAGAGTCACATCGGAGCCAAAAAAGCCATTAAAGGCTCGATTTCGGCAAAACTTGTTATAAGGAATTAGTTTTTGTGCAGGGTGAGTTCGTAAGGTTTTTTGGAGCTCCAAATGAGTCCCTAAGACTTATTATAATATTTTGGGAACAAAACAACTTTGCCAGAGTCGCATCAGACGCAAAAAAGCCGGTTAAATGCTTGATTTCGGCAAAACTAGTTATAAGGACTTAGTTTTTGAGGGAGGTGAGTTTTCAAGATTTTTTGGAGCTCCAAATGAGTCCCTAAGACTTATTATAATATATTATAATTTTAAATACACGTTTGGGATCAAAACAACTTTGCCAGAGTCAGATCGGACCCAAAAAAGCGAGTTAAAGGCTCGATTTCGGCAAAACTAGTTATAAGGACTTAGTTTTTGAGCGAGGTGAGTTTTCAAGGTTTTTTGGAGCTTCAAATGAGTCCCTAAGACTTATTGTAATATATTATATGTTTAAAAACTCGTTTGGGAACAAAAGAACTTTGCTAGAGTCATATCGGAGCCAAAAAAGCCCTTTAAAGGCTCCGTTTCGGCAAAACAAGTTATATGGACTTAGTTTTTGGGCGATGTGCATTTTTAAGGTTTGTTTGAGCTCCAAATGAGTCCCTAAGACTTATTATAATAATTTTGGAAAAAAAAAACTTTGTCAGAGTTACATCGCACCCAAAAAAGTCAGTTAAAGACTCGATTTCGGCAAAACAAGTTATAAGGACTTAGTTTTTGAGCGATGTGAGATTTTAAGGTTTTTTGGAGCTCCAAATGAGTCCCTAAGACTTGTTATAATATATTATATGTTTAAAAACACGATTGGGAACAAAACAACTTTGGTAGAGTCACATCGGAGCCAAAAAAGCCCTTTAAAGGCTCCATTTCATCAAAATAAGTTATATGGACTTAGTTTTTGCGCGATGTGCATTTTTAAGGTTTTTTGGTGCTCCGAATGAGTCCCTAAGACTTATTATAATATTTTGGCAAGCAAAAAACTTTGGTAGAGTCACATCGGACCCAAAAAACCCGTTAAAGCCTCGATTTCGGGAAAACTAGTTGTTAGGACTTAGTTTTTGCGTGGGGTGAGTTTTTAAGGTTTGGTCGAGCTTCAAATGAGACCCTAAGACTTATTATAATATATTATAAATTTAAATACACGTTTGGGATCAAAACAACTTTACTAGAGCCACATCTGACCTAAAAAACCCGTTAAAGGCTCGATTTCGGCAAAACTAGTTATAAGGACTTAGTTTTTGCGCGAGGTGAGTTTTTAAGGTTTGGTGGAGCTCCAAATAAGTCCCTAAGACTTCTTATAATATATTATAAATTTAAATACACGTTTGGGATCAAAAAAAAACTTTACAAGAGTCACATCGGAGCCAAAAAAGCCATTAAAGGCTCGATTTCGGCAAAACTTGTTATAAGGAATTAGTTTTTGTGCAGGGTGAGTTCGTAAGGTTTTTTGGAGCTCCAAATGAGTCCCTAAGACTTATTATAATATTTTGGGAACAAAACAACTTTGCCAGAGTCGCATCAGACGCAAAAAAGCCGGTTAAATGCTTGATTTCGGCAAAACTAGTTATAAGGACTTAGTTTTTGAGGGAGGTGAGTTTTCAAGATTTTTTGGAGCTCCAATTGAGTCCCTAAGACTTATTATAATATATTATAATTTGAAATACACGTTTGGGATCAAAACAACTTTGCCAGAGTCAGATCGGACCCAAAAAAGCGAGTTAAAGGCTCGATTTCGGCAAAACTAGTTATAAGGACTTAGTTTTTGAGCGAGGTGAGTTTTCAAGGTTTTTTGGAGCTTCAAATGAGTCCCTAAGACTTATTGTAATATGTTATATGTTTAAAAACTCGTTTGGGAACAAAAGAACTTTGCTAGAGTCATATCGGAGCCAAAAAAGCCCTTTAAAGGCTCCGTTTCGGCAAAACATGTTATATGGACTTAGTTTTTGGGCGATGTGCATTTTTAAGGTTTGTTTGAGCTCCAAATGAGTCCCTAAGACTTATTATAATAATTTTGGAAAAAAAAAACTTTGTCAGAGTTACATCGCACCCAAAAAAGTCAGTTAAAGACTCGATTTCGGCAAAACAAGTTATAAGGACTTAGTTTTTGAGCGATGTGAGATTTTAAGGTTTTTTTGAGCTCCAAATGAGTCCCTAAGACTTGGTATAATATATTATAAGTTTAAATACACGTTTGGGATCAAAACAACTTTGCCAGAGTCAGATCGGACCCAAAAAAGCGAGTTAAAGGCTCGATTTCGGCAAAACTAGTTATAAGGACTTAGTTTTTGAGCGAGGTGAGTTTTCAAGGTTTTTTGGAGCTTCAAATGAGTCCCTAAGACTTATTGTAATATATTATATGTTTAAAAACTCGTTTGGGAACAAAACAACTTTGCTAGAGTCATATCGGAGCCAAAAAAGCCCTTTAAAGGCTCCGTTTCGGCAAAACAAGTTATATGGACTTAGTTTTTGGGCGATGTGCATTTTTAAGGTTTGTTTGAGCTCCAAATGAGTCCCTAAGACTTATTATAATAATTTTGGAAAAAAACAACTTTGTCAGAGTTACATCGCACCCAAAAAAGTCAGTTAAAGACTCGATTTCGGCAAAACAAGTTATAAGGACTTAGTTTTTGAGCGATGTGAGATTTTAAGGTTTTTTTGAGCTCCAAATGAGTCCCTAAGACTTGTTATAATATATTATATGTTTAAAAACACGATTGGGAACAAAACAACTTTGGTAGAGTCACATCGGAGCCAAAAAAGCCCTTTAAAGGCTCCATTTCAGCAAAACAAGTTATATGGACTTAGTTTTTGCGCGAGGTGCATTTTTAAGGTTTTTTGGTGCTCCGAATGAGTCCCTAAGACTTATTATAATATTTTGGCAACCAAACAACTTTGGTAGAGTCACATCGGACCCAAAAAACCCGTTAAAGGCTCGATTTCGGGAAAACTAGTTGTAAGGACTTAGTTTTTGCTTGAGGTGAGTTTTTAGGGTTTTGTGGAGCTTCAAATGTGACCCTAAGACTTATTATAATATATTATAAATTTAAATACACGTTTGGGATCAAAACAACTTTACTAGAGTCACATCGGACCCAAAAAACCCGTTAAAGGCTCGATTTCGGCAAAACTAGTTATAAGGACTTAGTTTTTGCGCGAGGTGAGTTTTTAAGGTTTGGTGGAGCTCCAAATGAGTCCCTAAGACTTATTATAATATATTATAAATTTAAATACACGTTTGGGATAAAAAAAACTTTACAAGAGTCATCGGAGCCAAAAAAGCCATTAAAGGCTCGATTTCGGCAAAACTTGTTATAAGGAATTAGTTTTTGTGCAGGGTGAGTTCGTAAAGGTTTTTTGGAGCTCCAAATGAGTCCCTAAGACTTATTAAATTATTTTGGGAACAAAACAACTTTGCCAGAGTCGCATCGGACGCAAAAAAGCCGGTTAAAGGCTCGATTTCGGCAAAACTAGTTATAAGGACTTAGTTTTTGAGGGAGGTGAGTTTTCAAGATTTTTTTTGAGCTCCAAATGAGTCCCTAAGACTTATTATAATATATTATAAGTTTAAATACACGTTTGGGATCAAAACAACTTTGCCAGAGTCAGATCGGACCCAAAAAACCGAGTTAAAGGCTCGATTTCGGCAAAACTAGTTATAAGGACTTAGTTTTTGAGCGAGGTGAGTTTTCAAGATTTTTTGGAGCTTCAAATGAGTCCCTAAGACTTATTGTAATATATTATATGTTTAAAAACTCGTTTGGGAACAAAACAACTTTGCTAGAGTCATATCGGAGCCAAAAAAGCCCTTTAAAGGCTCCGTTTCGGCAAAACAAGTTATATGGACTTAGTTTTTGGGCGATGTGCATTTTTAAGGTTTGTTTGAGCTCCAAATGAGTCCCTAAGACTTATTATAATAATTTTGGAAAAAAAACAACTTTGTCAGAGTTACATCGCACCCAAAAAAGTCAGTTAAAGACTCGATTTCGGCAAAACAAGTTATAAGGACTTAGTTTTTGAGCGATGTGAGATTTTAAGGTTTTTTTGAGCTCCAAATGAGTCCCTAAGACTTGTTATAATATATTATATGTTTAAAAACACGATTGGGAACAAAACAACTTTGGTAGAGTCACATCGGAGCCAAAAAAGCCCTTTAAAGGCTCCATTTCAGCAAAACAAGTTATATGGACTTAGTTTTTGCGCGAGGTGCATTTTTAAGGTTTTTTGGTGCTCCGAATGAGTCCTTAAGACTTATTATAATATTTTGGCAACCAAACAACTTTGGTAGAGTCACATCGGACCCAAAAAACCCGTTAAAGGCTCGATTTCGGGAAAACTAGTTGTAAGGACTTAGTTTTTGCTTGAGGTGAGTTTTTAGGGTTTTGTGGAGCTTCAAATGTGACCCTAAGACTTATTATAATATATTATAAATTTAAATACACGTTTGGGATCAAAACAACTTTACTAGAGTCACATCGGACCCAAAAAACCCGTTAAAGGCTCGATTTCGGCAAAACTAGTTATAAGGACTTAGTTTTTGCGCGAGGTGAGTTTTTAAGGTTTGGTGGAGCTCCAAATGAGTCCCTAAGACTTATTATAATATATTATAAATTTAAATACACGTTTGGGATAAAAAAAAACTTTACAAGAGTCATCGGAGCCAAAAAACCCATTAAAGGCTCGATTTCGGCAAAACTTGTTATAAGGAATTAGTTTTTGTGCAGGGTGAGTTCGTAAAGTTTTTTGGAGCTCCAAATGAGTCCCTAAGACTTATTAAATTATTTTGGGAACAAAACAACTTTGCCAGAGTCGCATCGGACGCAAAAAAGCCGGTTAAAGGCTCGATTTCGGCAAAACTAGTTATAAGGACTTAGTTTTTGAGGGAGGTGAGTTTTCAAGATTTTTTTTGAGCTCCAAATGAGTCCCTAAGACTTATTATAATATATTATAAGTTTAAATACACGTTTGGGATCAAAACAACTTTGCCAGAGTCAGATCGGACCCAAAAAACCGAGTTAAAGGCTCGATTTCGGCAAAACTAGTTATAAGGACTTAGTTTTTGAGCGAGGTGAGTTTTCAAGATTTTTTGGAGCTTCAAATGAGTCCCTAAGACTTATTGTAATATATTATATGTTTAAAAACTCGTTTGGGAACAAAACAACTTTGCTAGAGTCATATCGGAGCCAAAAAAGCCCTTTAAAGGCTCCGTTTCGGCAAAACAAGTTATATGGACTTAGTTTTTGGGCGATGTGCATTTTTAAGGTTTGTTTGAGCTCCAAATGAGTCCCTAAGACTTATTATAATAATTTTGGAAAAAAAACAACTTTGTCAGAGTTACATCGCACCCAAAAAAGTCAGTTAAAGACTCGATTTCGGCAAAACAAGTTATAAGGACTTAGTTTTTGAGCGATGTGAGATTTTAAGGTTTTTTTGAGCTCCAAATGAGTCCCTAAGACTTGTTATAATATATTATATGTTTAAAAACACGATTGGGAACAAAACAACTTTGGTAGAGTCACATCGGAGCCAAAAAAGCCCTTTAAAGGCTCCATTTCAGCAAAACAAGTTATATGGACTTAGTTTTTGCGCGAGGTGCATTTTTAAGGTTTTTTGGTGCTCCGAATGAGTCCCTAAGACTTATTATAATATTTTGGCAACCAAACAACTTTGGTAGAGTCACATCGGACCCAAAAAATCCGTTAAAGGCTCGATTTCGGGAAAACTAGTTGTAAGGACTTAGTTTTTGCTTGAGGTGAGTTTTTAGGGTTTTGTGGAGCTTCAAATGTGACCCTAAGACTTATTATAATATATTATAAATTTAAATACACATTTGGGATCAAAACAACTTTACTAGAGTCACATCGGACCCAAAAAACCCGTTAAAGGCTCGATTTCGACAAAACTAGTTATAAGGACTTAGTTTTTGCGCGAGGTGAGTTTTTAAGGTTTGGTGGAGCTCCAAATGAGTCCCTAAGACTTATTATAATATATTATAAATTTAAATACACGTTTGGGATAAAAAAAAATCTTTACAAGAGTCATCGGAGCCAAAAAACCCATTAAAGGCTCGATTTCGGCAAAACTTGTTATAAGGAATTAGTTTTTGTGCAGGGTGAGTTCGTAAGGTTTTTTGGAGCTCCAAATGAGTCCCTAAGACTTATTATAATATTTTGGGAACAAAACAACTTTGCCAGAGTCGCATCGGACGCAAAAAAGCCGGTTAAAGGCTCGATTTCGGCAAAACTAGTTATAAGGACTTAGTTTTTGAGGGAGGTGAGTTTTCAAGATTTTTTTTGAGCTCCAAATGAGTCCCTAAGACTTATTATAATATATTATAAGTTTAAATACACGTTTGGGATCAAAACAACTTTGCCAGAGTCACATCGGACCCAAAAAACCGAGTTAAAGGCTCGATTTCGGCAAAACTAGTTATAAGGACTTAGTTTTTGAGCGAGGTGAGTTTTCAAGATTTTTTGGAGCTTCAAATGAGTCCCTAAGACTTATTGTAATATATTATATGTTTAAAAACTCGTTTGGGAACAAAACAACTTTGCTAGAGTCATATCGGAGCCAAAAAAGCCCTTTAAAGGCTCCGTTTCGGCAAAACAAGTTATATGGACTTAGTTTTTGGGCGATGTGCATTGTTAAGGTTTGTTTGAGCTCCAAATGAGTCCCTAAGACTTATTATAATAATTTTGGAAAAAAACAACTTTGTCAGAGTTACATCGCACCCAAAAAAGTCAGTTAAAGACTCGATTTCGGCAAAACAAGTTATAAGGACTTAGTTTTTGAGCGATGTGAGATTTTAAGGTTTTTTGGAGCTCCAAATGAGTCCCTAAGACTTGTTATAATATATTATATGTTTAAAAACACGATTGGGAACAAAACAACTTTGGTAGAGTCACATCGGAGCCAAAAAAGCCCTTTAAAGGCTCCATTTCAGCAAAACAAGTTATATGGACTTAGTTTTTGCGCGAGGTGCATTTTTAAGGTTTGTTGGTGCTCCGAATGAGTCCCTAAGACTTATTATAATATTTTGGCAACCAAACAACTTTGGTAGAGTCACATCGGACCCAAAAAACCCGTTAAAGGCTCGATTTCGGGAAAACTAGTTGTAAGGACTTAGTTTTTGCTTGAGGTGAGTTTTTAGGATTTTGTGGAGCTTCAAATGTGACCCTAAGACTTATTATAATATATTATAAATTTAAATACACGTTTGGGATCAAAACAACTTTACTAGAGTCACATCGGACCCAAAAAACCCGTTAAAGGCTCGATTTCGGCAAAACTAGTTATAAGGACTTAGTTTTTGCGCGAGGTGAGTTTTTAAGGTTTGGTGGAGCTCCAAATGAGTCCCTAAGACTTATTATAATATATTATAAATTTAAATACACGTTTGGGATAAAAAAAAACTTTACAAGAGTCATCGGAGCCAAAAAACCCATTAAAGGCTCGATTTCGGCAAAACTTGTTATAAGGAATTAGTTTTTGTGCAGGGTGAGTTCGTAAAGTTTTTTGGAGCTCCAAATGAGTCCCTAAGACTTATTAAATTATTTTCGGAACAAAACAACTTTGCCAGAGTCGCATCGGACGCAAAAAAGCCGGTTAAAGGCTCGATTTCGGCAAAACTAGTTATAAGGACTTAGTTTTTGAGGGAGGTGAGTTTTCAAGATTTTTTGGAGCTCCAAATGAGTCCCTAAGACATTATAATATATTATAAGTTTAAATACACGTTTGGGATCAAAACAACTTTGCCAGAGTCAGATCGGACCCAAAAAAGCGAGTTAAAGGCTCGATTTCGGCAAAACTAGTTATAAGGACTTAGTTTTTGAGCGAGGTGAGTTTTCAAGGTTTTTTGGAGCTCAGAATGAGTCCCTAAGACTTATTGTAATATATTATATGTTTAAAAACTCGTTTGGGAACAAAACAACTTTGCTAGAGTCATATCGGAGCCAAAAAAGCCCTTTAAAGGCTCCGTTTCGGCAAAACAAGTTATATGGACTTAGTTTTTGGGCGATGTGCATTTTTAAGGTTTGTTTGAGCTCCAAATGAGTCCCTAAGACTTATTATAATAATTTTGGAAAAAAAACAACTTTGTCAGAGTTACATCGCACCCAAAAAAGTCAGTTAAAGACTCGATTTCGGCAAAACAAGTTATAAGGACTTAGTTTTTGAGCGATGTGAGATTTTAAGGTTTTTTTGAGCTCCAAATGAGTCCCTAAGACTTGTTATAATATATTATATGTTTAAAAACACGATTGGGAACAAAACAACTTTGGTAGAGTCACATCGGAGCCAAAAAAGCCCTTTAAAGGCTCCATTTCAGCAAAACAAGTTATATGGACTTAGTTTTTGCGCGAGGTGCATTTTTAAGGTTTTTTGGTGCTCCGAATGAGTCCCTAAGACTTATTATAATATTTTGGCAACCAAACAACTTTGGTAGAGTCACATCGGACCCAAAAAACCCGTTAAAGGCTCGATTTCGGGAAAACTAGTTGTAAGGACTTAGTTTTTGCTTGAGGTGAGTTTTTAGGGTTTTGTGGAGCTTCAAATGTGACCCTAAGACTTATTATAATATATTATAAATTTAAATACACGTTTGGGATCAAAACAACTTTACTAGAGTCACATCGGACCCAAAAAACCCGTTAAAGGCTCGATTTCGGCAAAACTAGTTATAAGGACTTAGTTTTTGCGCGAGGTGAGTTTTTAAGGTTTGGTGGAGCTCCAAATGAGTCCCTAAGACTTATTATAATATATTATAAATTTAAATACACGTTTGGGATAAAAAAAAAACTTTACAAGAGTCATCGGAGCCAAAAAAACCCATTAAAGGCTCGATTTCGGCAAAACTTGTTATAAGGAATTAGTTTTTGTGCAGGGTGAGTTCGTAAGGTTTTTTGGAGCTCCAAATGAGTCCCTAAGACTTATTAAATTATTTTGGGAACAAAACAACTTTGCCAGAGTCGCATCGGACGCAAAAAAGCCGGTTAAAGGCTCGATTTCGGCAAAACTAGTTATAAGGACTTAGTTTTTGAGGGAGGTGAGTTTTCAAGATTTTTTTGGAGCTCCAAATGAGTCCCTAAGACTTATTATAATATATTATAAGTTTAAATACACGTTTGGGATCAAAACAACTTTGCCAGAGTCAGATCGGACCCAAAAAAGCGAGTTAAAGGCTCGATTTCGGCAAAACTAGTTATAAGGACTTAGTTTTTGAGCGAGGTGAGTTTTCAAGGTTTTTTGGAGCTTCAAATGAGTCCCTAAGACTTATTGTAATATATTATATGTTTAAAAACTCGTTTGGGAACAAAACAACTTTGCTAGAGTCATATCGGAGCCAAAAAAGCCCTTTAAAGGCTCCGTTTCGGCAAAACAAGTTATATGGACTTAGTTTTTGGGCGATGTGCATTTTTAAGGTTTGTTTGAGCTCCAAATGAGTCCCTAAGACTTATTATAATAATTTTGGAAAAAAAACAACTTTGTCAGAGTTACATCGCACCCAAAAAAGTCAGTTAAAGACTCGATTTCGGCAAAACAAGTTATAAGGACTTAGTTTTTGAGCGATGTGAGATTTTAAGGTTTTTTTGAGCTCCAAATGAGTCCCTAAGACTTGTTATAATATATTATATGTTTAAAAACACGATTGGGAACAAAACAACTTTGGTAGAGTCACATCGGAGCCAAAAAAGCCCTTTAAAGGCTCCATTTCAGCAAAACAAGTTATATGGACTTAGTTTTTGCGCGAGGTGCATTTTTAAGGTTTTTTGGTGCTCCGAATGAGTCCCTAAGACTTATTATAATATTTTGGCAACCAAACAACTTTGGTAGAGTCACATCGGACCCAAAAAACCCGTTAAAGGCTCGATTTCGGGAAAACTAGTTGTAAGGACTTAGTTTTTGCTTGAGGTGAGTTTTTAAGGTTTTGTGGAGCTCAAATGTGACCCTAAGACTTATTATAATATATTATAAATTTAAATACACGTTTGGGATCAAAACAACTTTACTAGAGTCACATCGGACCCAAAAAACCCGTTAAAGGCTCGATTTCGGCAAAACTAGTTATAAGGACTTAGTTTTTGCGCGAGGTGAGTTTTTAAGGTTTGGTGGAGCTCCAAATGAGTCCCTAAGACTTATTATAATATATTATAAATTTAAATACACGTTTGGGATCAAAAACAACTTTACTAGAGTCACATCGGAGCCAAAAAACCCATTAAAGGCTCGATTTCGGCAAAACTTGTTATAAGGAATTAGTTTTTGTGCAGGGTGAGTTCGTAAGGTTTTTTGGAGCTCCAAATGAGTCCCTAAGACTTATTATAATATTTTGGGAACAAAACAACTTTGCCAGAGTCGCATCGGACGCAAAAAAGCCGGTTAAAGGCTCGATTTCGGCAAAACTAGTTATAAGGACTTAGTTTTTGAGGGAGGTGAGTTTTCAAGATTTTTTGGAGCTCCAAATGAGTCCCTAAGACTTATTATAATATATTATAAGTTTAAATACACGTTTGGGATCAAAACAACTTTGCCAGAGTCACATCGGACCCAAAAAAGCGAGTTAAAGGCTCGATTTCGGCAAAACTAGTTATAAGGACTTAGTTTTTGAGCGAGGTGAGTTTTCAAGATTTTTTGGAGCTCAAATGAGTCCCTAAGACTTATTGTAATATATTATATGTTTAAAAACTCGTTTGGGAACAAAACAACTTTGCTAGAGTCATATCGGAGCCAAAAAAGCCCTTTAAAGGCTCCGTTTCGGCAAAACAAGTTATATGGACTTAGTTTTTGGGCGATGTGCATTTTTAAGGTTTGTTTGAGCTCCAAATGAGTCCCTAAGACTTATTATAATAATTTTGGAAAAAAAACAACTTTGTCAGAGTTACATCGCACCCAAAAAAGTCAGTTAAAGACTCGATTTCGGCAAAACAAGTTATAAGGACTTAGTTTTTGAGCGATGTGAGATTTTAAGGTTTTTTGGAGCTCCAAATGAGTCCCTAAGACTTGTTATAATATATTATATGTTTAAAAACACGATTGGGAACAAAACAACTTTGGTAGAGTCACATCGGAGCCAAAAAAGCCCTTTAAAGGCTCCATTTCTGCAAAACAAGTTATATGGACTTAGTTTCTGCGCGAGGTGCATTTTTAAGGTTTTTTGGTGCTCCGAATGAGTCCCTAAGACTTATTATAATATTTTGGCAACCAAACAACTTTGGTAGAGTCACATCGGACCCAAAAAACCCGTTAAAGGCTCGATTTCGGGAAAACTAGTTGTAAGGACTTAGTTTTTGCGTGAGGTGAGTTTTTAGGGTTTTGCGGAGCTTCAAATGTGACCCTAAGACTTATCATAATATATTATAAATTTAAATACACGTTTGGGATCAAAACAACTTTACTAGAGTCACATCGGACCCAAAAAACCCGTTAAAGGCTCGATTTCGGCAAAACTAGTTATAAGGACTTAGTTTTTGCGCGAGGTGAGTTTTTAAGGTTTGGTGGAGCTCCAAATGAGTCCCTAAGACTTATTATAATATATTATAAATTTAAATACACGTTTGGGATCAAAACAACTTTACTAGAGTCACATCGGAGCCAAAAAAGCCATTAAAGGCTCGATTTCGGCAAAACTTGTTATAAGGAATTAGTTTTTGTGCAGGGTGAGTTCGTAAGGTTTTTTGGAGCTCCAAATGAGTCCCTAAGACTTATTATAATATTTTGGGAACAAAACAACTTTGCCAGAGTCGCATCGGACGCAAAAAAGCCGGTTAAAGGCTCGATTTCGGCAAAACTAGTTATAAGGACTTAGTTTTTGAGCGAGGTGAGTTTTCAAGATTTTTTGGAGCTCCAAATGAGTCCCTAAGACTTATTATAATATATTATAAGTTTAAATACACGTTTGGGATCAAAACAACTTTGCCAGAGTCACATCGGACCCAAAAAAGCGAGTTAAAGGCTCGATTTCGGCAAAACTAGTTATAAGGACTTAGTTTTTGAGCGAGGTGAGTTTTCAAGGTTTTTTGGAGCTCAAATGAGTCCCTAAGACTTATTGTAATATATTATATGTTTAAAAACTCGTTTGGGAACAAAACAACTTTGCTAGAGTCATATCGGAGCCAAAAAAGCCCTTTAAAGGCTCCGTTTCGGCAAAACAAGTTATATGGACTTAGTTTTGGGCGATGTGCATTTTTAAGGTTTGTTTGAGCTCCAAATGAGTCCCTAAGACTTATTATAATAATTTTGGAAAAAAACAACTTTGTCAGAGTTACATCGCACCCAAAAAAGTCAGTTAAAGACTCGATTTCGGCAAAACAAGTTATAAGGACTTAGTTTTTGAGCGATGTGAGATTTTAAGGTTTTTTGGAGCTCCAAATGAGTCCCTAAGACTTGTTATAATATATTATATGTTTAAAAACACGATTGGGAACAAAACAACTTTGGTAGAGTCACATCGGAGCCAAAAAAGCCCTTTAAAGGCTCCATTTCAGCAAAACAAGTTATATGGACTTAGTTTTTGCGCGAGGTGCATTTTTAAGGTTTTTTGGTGCTCCGAATGAGTCCCTAAGACTTATTATAATATTTTGGCAACCAAACAACTTTGGTAGAGTCACATCGGACCCAAAAAACCCGTTAAAGGCTCGATTTCGGGAAAACTAGTTGTAAGGACTTAGTTTTTGCGTGAGGTGAGTTTTTAGGGTTTTGCGGAGCTTCAAATGTGACCCTAAGACTTATCATAATATATTATAAATTTAAATACACGTTTGGGATCAAAACAACTTTACTAGAGTCACATCGGACCCAAAAAACCCGTTAAAGGCTCGATTTCGGCAAAACTAGTTATAAGGACTTAGTTTTTGCGCGAGGTGAGTTTTTAAGGTTTGGTGGAGCTCCAAATGAGTCCCTAAGACTTATTATAATATATTATAAATTTAAATACACGTTTGGGATCAAAAAAAACTTTGCAAGAGTCATCGGAGCCAAAAAAGCCATTAAAGGCTCGATTTCGGCAAAACTTGTTATAAGGAATTAGTTTTTGTGCAGGGTGAGTTCGTAAAGTTTTTTGGAGCTCCAAATGAGTCCCTAAGACTTATTATATTATTTTGGGAACAAAACAACTTTGCCAGAGTCGCATCGGACGCAAAAAAGCCGGTTAAAGGCTCGATTTCGGCAAAACTAGTTATAAGGACTTAGTTTTTGAGGAGGTGAGTTTTCAAGATTTTTTTGAGCTCCAAATGAGTCCCTAAGACTTATTATAATATATTATAAGTTTAAATACACGTTTGGGATCAAAACAACTTTGCCAGAGTCAGATCGGACCCAAAAAAGCGAGTTAAAGGCTCGATTTCGGAAAAACTAGTTATAAGGACTTAGTTTTTGAGCGAGGTGAGTTTTCAAGGTTTTTTGGAGCTTCAAATGAGTCCCTAAGACTTATTGTAATATATTATATGTTTAAAAACTCGTTTGGGAACAAAACAACTTTGCTAGAGTCATATCGGAGCCAAAAAAGCCCTTTAAAGGCTCCGTTTCGGCAAAACAAGTTATATGGACTTAGTTTTTGGGCGATGTGCATTTTTAAGGTTTGTTTGAGCTCCAAATGAGTCCCTAAGACTTATTATAATAATTTTGGAAAAAAAACAACTTTGTCAGAGTTACATCGCACCCAAAAAAGTCAGTTAAAGACTCGATTTCGGCAAAACAAGTTATAAGGACTTAGTTTTTGAGCGATGTGAGATTTTAAGGTTTTTTGGAGCTCCAAATGAGTCCCTAAGACTTGTTATAATATATTATATGTTTAAAAACACGATTGGGAACAAAACAACTTTGGTAGAGTCACATCGGAGCCAAAAAAGCCCTTTAAAGGCTCCATTTCAGCAAAACAAGTTATATGGACTTAGTTTCTGCGCGAGGTGCATTTTTAAGGTTTGTTGGTGCTCCGAATGAGTCCCTAAGACTTATTATAATATTTTGGCAACCAAACAACTTTGGTAGAGTCACATCGGACCCAAAAAACCCGTTAAAGGCTCGATTTCGGGAAAACTAGTTGTAAGGACTTAGTTTTTGCGCGAGGTGAGTTTTTAGGGTTTTGTGGAGCTTCAAATGTGACCCTAAGACTTATCATAATATATTATAAATTTAAATACACGTTTGGGATCAAAACAACTTTACTAGAGTCACATCGGACCCAAAAAACCCGTTAAAGGCTCGATTTCGGCAAAACTAGTTATAAGGACTTAGTTTTTGCGCGAGGTGAGTTTTTAAGGTTTGGTGGAGCTCCAAATGAGTCCCTAAGACTTATTATAATATATTATAAATTTAAATACACGTTTGGGATCAAAAAAAACTTTGCAAGAGTCATCGGAGCCAAAAAAGCCATTAAAGGCTCGATTTCGGCAAAACTTGTTATAAGGAATTAGTTTTTGTGCAGGGTGAGTTCGTAAAGTTTTTTGGAGCTCCAAATGAGTCCCTAAGACTTATTATATTATTTTGGGAACAAAACAACTTTGCCAGAGTCGCATCGGACGCAAAAAAGCCGGTTAAAGGCTCGATTTCGGCAAAACTAGTTATAAGGACTTAGTTTTTGAGCGAGGTGAGTTTTCAAGATTTTTTTTGAGCTCCAAATGAGTCCCTAAGACTTATTATAATATATTATAAGTTTAAATACACGTTTGGGATCAAAACAACTTTGCCAGAGTCAGATCGGACCCAAAAAAGCGAGTTAAAGGCTCGATTTCGGAAAAACTAGTTATAAGGACTTAGTTTTTGAGCGAGGTGAGTTTTCAAGGTTTTTTGGAGCTTCAAATGAGTCCCTAAGACTTATTGTAATATATTATATGTTTAAAAACTCGTTTGGGAACAAAACAACTTTGCTAGAGTCATATCGGAGCCAAAAAAAGCCCTTTAAAGGCTCCGTTTCGGCAAAACAAGTTATATGGACTTAGGTTTTGGGCGATGTGCATTTTTAAGGTTTGTTTGAGCTCCAAATGAGTCCCTAAGACTTATTATAATAATTTTGGAAAAAAACAACTTTGTCAGAGTTACATCGGACCCAAAAAAGTCAGTTAAAGACTCGATTTCGGGCAAACAAGTTATAAGGACTTAGTTTTTGAGCGATGTGAGATTTTAAGGTTTTTTGGAGCTCCAAATGAGTCCCTAAGACTTGTTATAATATATTATATGTTTAAAAACACGATTGGGAACAAAACAACTTTGGTAGAGTCACATCGGAGCCAAAAAAGCCCTTTAAAGGCTCCATTTCAGCAAAACAAGTTATATGGACTTAGTTTTTGCGCGAGGTGCATTTTTAAGGTTTGTTGGTGCTCCGAATGAGTCCCTAAGACTTATTATAATATTTTGGCAACCAAACAACTTTGGTAGAGTCACATCGGACCCAAAAAACCCGTTAAAGGCTCGATTTCGGGAAAACTAGTTGTAAGGACTTAGTTTTTGCACGAGGTGAGTTTTTAAGGTTTGGTGGAGCTCCAAATGAGACCCTAAGACTTATTATAATATATTATAAATTTAAATACACGTTTGGGATCAAAACAACTTTACTAGAGTCACATCGGACCCAAAAAACCCGTTAAAGGCTCGATTTCGGCAAAACTAGTTATAAGGACTTAGTTTTTGCGCGAGGTGAGTTTTTAAGGTTTGGTGGAGCTCCAAATGAGTCCCTAAGACTTATTATAATATATTATAAATTTAAATACACGTTTGGGATAAAAAAAAACTTTACAAGAGTCATCGGAGCCAAAAAACCCATTAAAGGCTCGATTTCGGCAAAACTTGTTATAAGGAATTAGTTTTTGTGCAGGGTGAGTTCGTAAGGTTTTTTGGAGCTCCAAATGAGTCCCTAAGACTTATTATATTATTTTGGGAACAAAACAACTTTGCCAGAGTCGCATCGGACGCAAAAAAGCCGGTTAAAGGCTCGATTTCGGCAAAACTAGTTATAAGGACTTAGTTTTTGAGGGAGGTGAGTTTTCAAGATTTTTTTGAGCTCCAAATGAGTCCCTAAGACTTATTATAATATATTATAAGTTTAAATACACGTTTGGGATCAAAACAACTTTGCCAGAGTCACATCGGACCCAAAAAAGCGAGTTAAAGGCTCGATTTCGGCAAAACTAGTTATAAGGACTTAGTTTTTGAGCGAGGTGAGTTTTCAAGGTTTTTTGGAGCTCAGAATGAGTCCCTAAGACTTATTGTAATATATTATATGTTTAAAAACTCGTTTGGGAACAAAACAACTTTGCTAGAGTCATATCGGAGCCAAAAAAGCCCTTTAAAGGCTCCGTTTCGGCAAAACAAGTTATATGGACTTAGTTTTTGGGCGATGTGCATTTTTAAGGTTTGTTTGAGCTCCAAATGAGTCCCTAAGACTTATTATAATAATTTTGGAAAAAAACAACTTTGTCAGAGTTACATCGCACCCAAAAAAGTCAGTTAAAGACTCGATTTCGGCAAAACAAGTTATAAGGACTTAGTTTTTGAGCGATGTGAGCTTTTAAGGTTTTTTGGAGCTCCAAATGAGTCCCTAAGACTTGTTATAATATATTATATGTTTAAAAACACGATTGGGAACAAAACAACTTTGGTAGAGTCACATCGGAGCCAAAAAAGCCCTTTAAAGGCTCCATTTCTGCAAAACAAGTTATATGGACTTAGTTTTCTGCGCGAGGTGCATTTTTAAGGTTTGTTGGTGCTCCGAATGAGTCCCTAAGACTTATTATAATATTTTGGCAACCAAACAACTTTGGTAGAGTCACATCGGACCCAAAAAACCCGTTAAAGGCTCGATTTCGGGAAAACTAGTTGTAAGGACTTAGTTTTTGCGTGAGGTGAGTTTTTAGGGTTTGGTGGAGCTCAAATGAGACCCTAAGACTTATCATAATATATTATAAATTTAAATACACGTTTGGGATCAAAACAACTTTACTAGAGTCACATCGGACCCAAAAAAACCCGTTAAAGGCTCGATTTCGGCAAAACTAGTTATAAGGACTTAGTTTTTGCGCGAGGTGAGTTTTTAAGGTTTGGTGGAGCTCCAAATGAGTCCCTAAGACTTATTATAATATATTATAAATTTAAATACACGTTTGGGATCAAAACAACTTTACTAGAGTCACATCGGAGCCAAAAAAGCCATTAAAGGCTCGATTTCGGCAAAACTTGTTATAAGGAATTAGTTTTTGTGCAGGGTGAGTTCGTAAGGTTTTTTGGAGCTCCAAATGAGTCCCTAAGACTTATTATAATATTTTGGGAACAAAACAACTTTGCCAGAGTCGCATCGGACGCAAAAAAGCCGGTTAAAGGCTCGATTTCGGCAAAACTAGTTATAAGGACTTAGTTTTTGAGCGAGGTGAGTTTTCAAGGTTTTTTTGAGCTCCAAATGAGTCCCTAAGACTTATTATAATATATTATAAGTTTAAATACACGTTTGGGATCAAAACAACTTTGCCAGAGTCAGATCGGACCCAAAAAAAGCGAGTTAAAGGCTCGATTTCGGCAAAACTAGTTATAAGGACTTAGTTTTTGAGCGAGGTGAGTTTTCAAGGTTTTTTGGAGCTCAGAATGAGTCCCTAAGACTTATTGTAATATATTATATGTTTAAAAACTCGTTTGGGAACAAAACAACTTTGCTAGAGTCATATCAGGAGCCAAAAAAGCCCTTTAAAGGCTCCGTTTCGGCAAAACAAGTTATATGGACTTAGTTTTTGGGCGATGTGCATTTTTAAGGTTTGTTTGAGCTCCAAATGAGTCCCTAAGACTTATTATAATAATTTTGGAAAAAAACAACTTTGTCAGAGTTACATCGACCCAAAAAAGTCGGTTAAAGACTCGATTTCGGCAAAACTAGTTATAAGGACTTAGTTTTTGAGCGATGTGAGCTTTTAAGGTTTTTTGGAGCTCCAAATGAGTCCCTAAGAC
Source organism: Boehmeria nivea var. tenacissima (assembly GCA_018132145.1). Lineage (NCBI taxonomy): Eukaryota > Viridiplantae > Streptophyta > Magnoliopsida > Rosales > Urticaceae > Boehmeria > Boehmeria nivea. Next base: position 2,131,720 of record CM030878.1, read on the forward strand.
TTGTTATAATATATTATATGTTTAAAAACACGATTGGGAACAAAACAACTTTGGTAGAGTCACATCGGAGCCAAAAAAGCCCTTTAAAGGCTCCATTTCAGCAAAACAAGTTATATGGACTTAGTTTTGCGCGAGGTGCATTTTTAAGGTTTGTTGGTGCTCCGAATGAGTCCCTAAGACTTATTATAATATTTTGGCAACCAAACAACTTTGGTAGAGTCACATCGGACCCAAAAAACCCGTTAAAGGCTCGATTTCGGGAAAACTAGTTGTAAGGACTTAGTTTTTGCGCGAGGTGAGTTTTTAAGGTTTGGTGGAGCTCCAAATGAGACCCTAAGACTTATTATAATATATTATAAATTTAAATACACGTTTGGGATCAAAACAACTTTACTAGAGTCACATCGGACCCAAAAAACCCGTTAAAGGCTCGATTTCGGCAAAACTAGTTATAAGGACTTAGTTTTTGCGCGAGGTGAGTTTTTAAGGTTTGGTGGAGCTCCAAATGAGTCCCTAAGACTTATTATAATATATTATAAATTTAAATACACGTTTGGGATCAAAAAAACTTTACAAGAGTCACATCGGAGCCAAAAAGCCATTAAAGGCTCGATTTCGGCAAAACTTGTTATAAGGAATTAGTTTTTGTGCAGGGTGAGTTCGTAAGGTTTTTTGGAGCTCCAAATGAGTCCCTAAGACTTATTATAATATTTTGGGAACAAAACAACTTTGCCAGAGTCGCATCGGACGCAAAAAAGCCGGTTAAAGGCTCGATTTCGGCAAAACTAGTTATAAGGACTTAGTTTTTGAGCGAGGTGAGTTTTCAAGATTTTTTGGAGCTCCAAATGAGTCCCTAAGACTTATTATAATATATTATAAGTTTAAATACACGTTTGGGATCAAAACAACTTTGCCAGAGTCACATCGGACCCAAAAAAGCGAGTTAAAGGCTCGATTTCGGCAAAACTAGTTATAAGGACTTAGTTTTTGAGCGAGGTGAGTTTTCAAGGTTTTTTGGAGCTCAGAATGAGTCCCTAAGACTTATTGTAATATATTATATGTTTAAAAACTCGTTTGGGAACAAAACAACTTTGCTAGAGTCATATCAGAGCCAAAAAAGCCCTTTAAAGGCTCCGTTTCGGCAAAACAAGTTATATGGACTTAGTTTTTGGGCGATGTGCATTTTTAAGGTTTGTTTGAGCTCCAAATGAGTCCCTAAGACTTATTATAATAATTTTGGAAAAAAACAACTTTGTCAGAGTTACATCGCACCCAAAAAAGTCGGTTAAAGACTCGATTTCGGCAAAACTAGTTATAAGGACTTAGTTTTTGAGCGATGTGAGCTTTTAAGATTTTTTGGAGCTCCAAATGAGTCCCTATTTGTTATAATATATTATATGTTTAAAAACACGATTGGGAACAAAACAACTTTAGTAGAGTCACATCGGAGCCAAAAAAGCCCTTTAAAGGCTCCATTTCAGCAAAACAAGTTATATGGACTTAGTTTTTGCGCGAGGTGCATTTTTAAGGTTTGTTGGTGCTCCGAATGAGTCCCTAAGACTTATTATAATATTTTGGCAACCAAACAACTTTGGTAGAGTCACATCGGACCCAAAAAACCCGTTAAAGGCTCGATTTCGGGAAAACTAGTTATAAGGACTTAGTTTTTGCGTGAGGTGAGTTTTTAAGGTTTTGTGGAGCTCAAATGAGACCCTAAGACTTATCATAATATATTATAAATTTAAATACACGTTTGGGATCAAAACAACTTTACTAGAGTCACATCGGACCCAAAAAACCCGTTAAAGGCTCGATTTCGGCAAAACTAGTTATAAGGACTTAGTTTTTGCGCGAGGTGAGTTTTTAAGGTTTTGGTGGAGCTCCAAATGAGTCCCTAAGACTTATTATAATATATTATAAATTTAAATACACGTTTGGGATCAAAAAAACTTTACTAGAGTCACATCGGAGCCAAAAAGCCATTAAAGGCTCGATTTCGGCAAAACTTGTTATAAGGAATTAGTTTTTGTGCAGGGTGAGTTCGTAAGTTTTTTGGAGCTCCAAATGAGTCCCTAAGACTTATTATAATATTTTGGAACAAAACAACTTTGCCCAGAGTCGCATCGGACGCAAAAAAGCGGTTAAAGGCTCGATTTCGGCAAAACTAGTTATAAGGACTTAGTTTTTGAGCGAGGTGAGTTTTCAAGATTTTTTGGAGCTCCAAATGAGTCCCTAAGACTTATTATAATATATTATAAGTTTAAATACACGTTTGGGATCAAAACAACTTTGCCAGAGTCACATCGGACCCAAAAAAGCGAGTTAAAGGCTCGATTTCGGCAAAACTAGTTATAAGGACTTAGTTTTTGAGCGAGGTGAGTTTTCAAGGTTTTTTGGAGCTCAAAATGAGTCCCTAAGACTTATTGTAATATATTATATGTTTAAAAACTCGTTTGGGAACAAAACAACTTTGCTAGAGTCATATCGGAGCCAAAAAAGCCCTTTAAAGGCTCCGTTTCGGCAAAACAAGTTATATGGACTTAGTTTTTGGGCGATGTGCATTTTTAAGGTTTGTTTGAGCTCCAAATGAGTCCCTAAGACTTATTATAATAATTTTGGAAAAAAACAACTTTGTCAGAGTTACATCGCACCCAAAAAAGTCAGTTAAAGACTCGATTTCGGGCAAAACAAGTTATAAGGACTTAGTTTTTGAGCGATGTGAGATTTTAAGGTTTTTTGGAGCTCCAAATGAGTCCCTAAGACTTGTTATAATATATTATATGTTTAAAAACACGATTGGGAACAAAACAACTTTGGTAGAGTCACATCGGAGCCAAAAAAGCCCTTTAAAGGCTCCATTTCAGCAAAACAAGTTATATGGACTTAGTTTTTGCGCGAGGTGCATTTTTAAGGTTTGTTGGTGCTCCGAATGAGTCCCTAAGACTTATTATAATATTTTGGCAACCAAACAACTTTGGTAGAGTCACATCGGACCCAAAAAACCCGTTAAAGGCTCGATTTCGGGAAAACTAGTTATAAGGACTTAGTTTTTGCGCGAGGTGAGTTTTTAAGGTTTGGTGGAGCTCCAAATGAGTCCCTAAGACTTATTATAATATATTATAAATTTAAATACACGTTTGGGATCAAAACAACTTTACTAGAGTCACATCGGACCCAAAAAACCCGTTAAAGGCTCGATTTCGGCAAAACTAGTTATAAGGACTTAGTTTTTGCGCGAGGTGAGTTTTTAAGGTTTGGTGGAGCTCCAAATGAGTCCCTAAGACTTATTATAATATATTATAAATTTAAATACACGTTTGGGATCAAAACAACTTTACTAGAGTCACATCGGAGCCAAAAAAGCCATTAAAGGCTCGATTTCGGCAAAACTTGTTATAAGGAATTAGTTTTTGTGCAGGGTGAGTTCGTAAGGTTTTTTGGAGCTCCAAATGAGTCCCTAAGACTTATTATAATATTTTGGGAAACAAACAACTTTGCCAGAGTCGCATCGGACGCAAAAAAGCCGGTTAAAGGCTCGATTTCGGCAAAACTAGTTATAAGGACTTAGTTTTTGAGCGAGGTGAGTTTTCAAGGTTTTTTGGAGCTCCAAATGAGTCCCTAAGACTTATTATAATATATTATAAGTTTAAATACACGTTTGGGATCAAAACAACTTTGCCAGAGTCACATCGGACCCAAAAAAGCGAGTTAAAGGCTCGATTTCGGCAAAACTAGTTATAAGGACTTAGTTTTTGAGCGAGGTGAGTTTTCAAGGTTTTTTGGAGCTCAAAATGAGTCCCTAAGACTTATTGTAATATATTATATGTTTAAAAACTCGTTTGGGAACAAAACAACTTTGCTAGAGTCATATCAGAGCCAAAAAAGCCCTTTAAAGGCTCCGTTTCGGCAAAACAAGTTATATGGACTTAGTTTTTGGGCGATGTGCATTTTTAAGGTTTGTTTGAGCTCCAAATGAGTCCCTAAGACTTATTATAATAATTTTGGAAAAAAACAACTTTGTCAGAGTTACATCGGACCCAAAAAAGTCGGTTAAAGACTCGATTTCGGCAAAACTAGTTATAAGGACTTAGTTTTTGAGCGATGTGAGCTTTTAAGGTTTTTTGGAGCTCCAAATGAGTCCCTAAGACTTGTTATAATATATTATATGTTTAAAAACACGATTGGGAACAAAACAACTTTGGTAGAGTCACATCGGAGCCAAAAAAGCCCTTTAAAGGCTCCATTTCAGCAAAACAAGTTATATGGACTTAGTTTTTGCGCGAGGTGCATTTTGAAGGTTTGTTGGTGCTCCGAATGAGTCCCTAAGACTTATTATAATATTTTGGCAACCAAACAACTTTGGTAGAGTCACATCGGACCCAAAAAACCCGTTAAAGGCTCGATTTCGGGAAAACTAGTTATAAGGACTTAGTTTTTGCAGCGAGGTGAGTTTTTAAGGTTTGGTGGAGCTCCAAATGAGTCCCTAAGACTTATTATAATATATTATAAATTTAAATACACGTTTGGGATCAAAACAACTTTACTAGAGTCACATCGGACCCAAAAAACCCGTTAAAGGCTCGATTTCGGCAAAACTAGTTATAAGGACTTAGTTTTTTGCGCGAGGTGAGTTTTTAAGGTTTGGTGGAGCTCCAAATGAGTCCCTAAGACTTATTATAATATATTATAAATTTAAATACACGTTTGGGATCAAAACAACTTTACTAGAGTCACATCGGAGCCAAAAAAGCCATTAAAGGCTCGATTTCGGCAAAACTTGTTATAAGGAATTAGTTTTTGTGCAGGGTGAGTTCGTAAGGTTTTTTGGAGCTCCAAATGAGTCCCTAAGACTTATTATATATTTTGGGAACAAAACAACTTTGCCAGAGTCGCATCGGACGCAAAAAAGCCGGTTAAAGGCTCGATTTCGGCAAAACTAGTTATAAGGACTTAGTTTTTGAGCGAGGTGAGTTTTCAAGGTTTTTTTGAGCTCCAAATGAGTCCCTAAGACTTATTATAATATATTATAAGTTTAAATACACGTTTGGGATCAAAACAACTTTGCCAGAGTCACATCGGACCCAAAAAAGCGAGTTAAAGGCTCGATTTCGGCAAAACTAGTTATAAGGACTTAGTTTTTGAGCGAGGTGAGTTTTCAAGGTTTTTTGGAGCTCAAATGAGTCCCTAAGACTTATTGTAATATATTATATGTTTAAAAACTCGTTTGGGAACAAAACAACTTTGCTAGAGTCATATCGGAGCCAAAAAAGCCCTTTAAAGGCTCCGTTTCGGCAAAACAAGTTATATGGACTTAGTTTTTGGGCGATGTGCATTTTTAAGGTTTGTTTGAGCTCCAAATGAGTCCCTAAGACTTATTATAATAATTTTGGAAAAAAACAACTTTGTCAGAGTTACATCGGACCCAAAAAAGTCAGTTAAAGACTCGATTTCGGCAAAACTAGTTATAAGGACTTAGTTTTTGAGCGATGTGAGATTTTAAGGTTTTTTGGAGCTCCAAATGAGTCCCTAAGACTTGTTATAATATATTATATGTTTAAAAACACGATTGGGAACAAAACAACTTTGGTAGAGTCACATCGGAGCCAAAAAAGCCCTTTAAAGGCTCCATTTCAGCAAAACAAGTTATATGGACTTAGTTTTTGCGCGAGGTGCATTTTTAAGGTTTGTTGGTGCTCCGAATGAGTCCCTAAGACTTATTATAATATTTTGGCAACCAAACAACTTTGGTAGAGTCACATCGGACCCAAAAAACCCGTTAAAGGCTCGATTTCGGGAAAACTAGTTATAAGGACTTAGTTTTTGCGCGAGGTGAGTTTTTAAGGTTTGGTGGAGCTCCAAATGAGTCCCTAAGACTTATTATAATATATTATAAATTTAAATACACGTTTGGGATCAAAACAACTTTACTAGAGTCACATCGGACCCAAAAAACCCGTTAAAGGCTCGATTTCGGCAAAACTAGTTATAAGGACTTAGTTTTTGCGCGAGGTGAGTTTTTAAGGTTTGGTGGAGCTCCAAATGAGTCCCTAAGACTTATTATAATATATTATAAATTTAAATACACGTTTGGGATCAAAACAACTTTACTAGAGTCACATCGGAGCCAAAAAAGCCATTAAAGGCTCGATTTCGGCAAAACTTGTTATAAGGAATTAGTTTTTGTGCAGGGTGAGTTCGTAAGGTTTTTTGGAGCTCCAAATGAGTCCCTAAGACTTATTATAATATTTTGGGAACAAAACAACTTTGCCAGAGTCGCATCGGACGCAAAAAAGCCGGTTAAAGGCTCGATTTCGGCAAAACTAGTTATAAGGACTTAGTTTTTGAGCGAGGTGAGTTTTCAAGATTTTTTGGAGCTCCAAATGAGTCCCTAAGACTTATTATAATATATTATAAGTTTAAATACACGTTTGGGATCAAAACAACTTTGCCAGAGTCACATCGGACCCAAAAAAGCGAGTTAAAGGCTCGATTTCGGCAAAACTAGTTATAAGGACTTAGTTTTTGAGCGAGGTGAGTTTTCAAGGTTTTTTGGAGCTCCAAATGAGTCCCTAAGACTTATTGTAATATATTATATGTTTAAAAACTCGTTTGGGAACAAAACAACTTTGCTAGAGTCATATCGGAGCCAAAAAAGCCCTTTAAAGGCTCCGTTTCGGCAAAACAAGTTATATGGACTTAGTTTTTGGGCGGGGTGAGTTCGTAAGGTTTTTTGGAGCTCCAAATGAGTCCCTAAGACTTATTATAATATTTTGGGAAACAAACAACTTTGCCAGTGTCGCATCGGACGCAAAAAAGCCGGTTAAAGGCTCGATTTCGGCAAAACTAGTTATAAGGACTTAGTTTTTGAGCGAGGTGAGTTTTCAAGGTTTTTTAGAGCTCCAAATGAGTCCCTACGACTTATTATAATATTTTATAAGTTTAAATACACGTTTGGGATCAAAACAACTTTGCCAGAGTCACAACGGACCCAAAAAAGCGAGTTAAAGGCTCGATTTCGGCAAAACTAGTTATAAGGACTTAGTTTTTGAGCGATGTGAGCTTTTAAGGTTTTTTGGGGCTCCAAATGAGTCCCTAAGACTTGTTATAATATATTATATGTTAAAAAACACAATTGGGAACAAAACAACTTTGGTAGAGTCAAATCGTATCCAAAAAAGCCCTTTAAAGGCTCCATTTCAGCAAAACAAGTTATATGGACTTATTTTTGCGCGAGGTGCATTTTTAAGGTTTGTTGGTGCTCTGAATGAGTCTCTAAGACTTATTATAATATTTTGGCAACCAAACAACTTTGGTAGAGTCACATCAGACCCAAAAAACCCGTTAAAGGCTCGATTTCGGAAAAACTAGTTATAAGGACTTAGTTTTTTCGCGAGGTGAGTTTTTAAGGTTTGGTGGAGCTCTAAATGAGTCCCTAAGACTTATTATAATGTATTATAAATTTAAATACACGTTTGGGATCAAAACAACTTTAGTAGAGTCACATCGGAGCCAAAAAAAGCCATTAAAGGCTCGATTTCAGCAAAACTTGTTATAAGGAATTAGGTTTTGTACAGGGTGAGTTCGTAAGGTTTTTTGGAGCTCCAAATGAGTCCCTAAGACTTATTATAATATTTTTGCAACAAAACAACTTTGCCAGAGTCGCATCGGACGCAAAAAAGCCGGTTAAAGGCTCGATTTCGGCAAAACTAGTTATAAGGACTTAGTTTTTGAGCGAGGTGAGTTTTCAAGATATTTTGGAGCTCCAAATGAGTTCCTAAGACTTATTATAATATATTATAAGTTTAAATACAAGTTTGGGATCAAAACAACTTTGCCAGAGTCACATCGGACCCAAAAAAGCGAGTTAAAGGCTCGATTTCGGCAAAACTAGTTATAAGGACTTAGTTTTTGAGCGAGGTGAGTTTTCAAGGTTTTTTGGAGCTCAAAATGAGTCCCTAAGACTTATTGTAATATTTTATATGTTTAAAAACTCGTTTGGGAACAAAACAACTTTGGTAGAGTCATATCAGAGCCAAAAAAGCCCTTTAAAGGCTCCGTTTCGGCCAAACAAGTTATATGGACTTAGTTTTTGGGCGATGTGCATTTTTAAGGTTTTTTTGAGCTCTAAATGAGTCCCTAAGACTTATTATAATAATTTTGAAAAAAAACAACTTTGTCAGAGTTACATCGGATCCAAAAAAGTCGGTTAAAGACTCGATTTCGGCAAAACTAGTTATAAGGACTTAGTTTTTGAGCGATGTGAGCTTTTAAGGTTTTTTGGAGCTCCAAATGAGTCCCTACTTGTTATAATATATTATATGTTTAAAAACACGATTGGGAACAAAACAACTTTGGTAGAGTCACATCGGAGCCAAAAAAGCCCTTTAAAGGCTCCATTTCAGCAAAACAAGTTATATGGACTTAGTTTTTGCGCGAGGTGCATTTTTAAGGTTTGTTGGTGCTCCGAATGAGTCCCTAAGACTTATTATAATATTTTGGCAACCAAACAACTTTGGTAGAGTCACATCGGACCCAAAAAACCCGTTAAAGGCTCGATTTCGGGAAAACTAGTTATAAGGACTTAGTTTTTTTGCGAGGTGAGTTTTTAAGGTTTGGTGGAGCTCCAAATGAGTCCCTAAGACTTATTATAATATATTATAAATTTAAATACACGTTTGGGATCAAAACAACTTTACTAGAGTCACATCGGACCCAAAAAACCCGTTAAATGCTCGATTTCGGCAAAATTAGTTATAAGGACTTAGTTTTTGCGCGAGGTGAGTTTTTAAGGTTTGGTGGACCTCCAAATGAGTCCCTAAGACTTATTATAATATTTTATAAATTTAAATACACGTTTGGGATCAAAACAACTTTACTAGAGTCACATCGGAGCCAAAAAAGCCATTAAAGGCTCGATTTCGGCAAAACTTGTTATAAGGAATTAGGTTTTGTACAGGGTGAGTTCGTAAGGTTTTTTGGAGCTCCAAATGAGTCCCTAAGACTTATTATAATATTTTGGGAAAAAAACAACTTTGCCAGTGTCGCATCGGACGCAAAAAAGCCGGTTAAAGGCTCGATTTCGGCAAAACTAGTTATAAGGACTTAGTTTTTGAGCGAGGTGAGTTTTCAAGGTTTTTTAGAGCTCCAAATGAGTCCCTACGACTTATTATAATATATTATAAGTTTAAATACACGTTTGGGATCAAAACAACTTTGCCAGAGTCACATCGGACCCAAAAAAGCGAGTTAAAGGCTCGATTTCAGCAAAACTAGTTATAAGGACTTAGTTTTTGAGCGAGGTGAGTTTTCAAGGTTTTTTGGAGCTCAAAATGAGTCCCTAAGACTTATTGTAATATATTATATGTTTAAAAACTCGTTTGGGAACAAAACAACTTTGGTAGAGTCATATCGGAGCCAAAAAAGCCCTTTAAAGGCTCCGTTTCGGCCAAACAAGTTATATGGACTTAGTTTTTGGGCGATGTGCATTTTTAAGGTTTGTTTGAGCTCCAAATGAGTCCCTAAGACTTATTATAATAATTTTGGAAAAAAACAACTTTGTCAGAGTTACATCGGACCCAAAAAAGTCGGTTAAAGACTCGATTTCGGCAAAACTAGTTATAAGGACTTAGTTTTTGAGCGATGTGAGCTTTTAAGGTTTTTTGGAGCTCCAAATGAGTCCCTAAGACTTGTTATAATATATTATATGTTTAAAAACACGATCGGGAACAAAACAACTTTGGTAGAGTCACATCGGAGCCAAAAAAGCCCTTTAAAGGCTCCATTTCAGCAAAACAAGTTATATGGACTTAGTTTTTGCGCGAGGTGCGTTTTTAAGATTTGTTGGTGCCCCGAATGAGTCCCTAAGACTTATTATAATATTTTGGCAACCAAACAACTTTGGTAGAGTCACATCGGACCCAAAAAATCCGTTAAAGGCTCGATTTCGGGAAAACTAGTTATAAGGACTTAGTTTTTGCGCGAGGTGAGTTTTTAAGGTTTGGTGGAGCTCTAAATGAGTCCCTAAGACTTATTATAATATATTATAAATTTAAGTACACGTTTGGGATCAAAACACTTTTACTAGAGTCACATCGGACCCAAAAAACCCGTTAAATGCTCGATTTCGGCAAAACTAGTTATAAGGACTTAGTTTTTGCGCGAGGTGAGTTTTTAAGGTTTGGTGGACCTCCAAATGAGTCCCTAAGACTTATTATAATATTTTATAAATTTAAATACACGTTTGGGATCAAAACAACTTTACTAGAGTCACATCGGAGCCAAAAAAAGCCATTAAAGGCTCGATTTCGGCAAAAATTGTTATAAGGAATTAGTTTTTGTACAGGGTGAGTTCGTAAGCTTTTTTGGAGCTCCAAATGAGTCCCTAAGACTTATTATAATATTTTGGCAACAAAACAACTTTGCCAGAGTCGCATCGGACGCAAAAAAGCCGGTTAAAGGCTCGATTTCGGCAAAACTAGTTATATGGACTTAGTTTTTGAGCGAGGTGAGTTTTCAAGATTTTTTGGAGCTCCAAATGAGTTCCTAAGACATATTATAATATATTATAAGTTTAAACACAAGTTTGGGATCAAAACAACTTTGCCAGAGTCACATCGGACCCAAAAAAGCGATTTAAAAGCTCGATTTCGGCAAAACTAGTTATACGGACTTAGTTTTTGAGTGAGGTGAGTTTTCAAGGTTTTTTGGAGCTCCAAATGAGTCCCTAAGACTTATTGTAATATATTATATGTTTAAAAACTCGTTTGGGAACAAAACAACTTTGCCAGAGTCATATCGGAGCCAAAAAAGCCCTTTAAAGGCTCCGTTTCGGTAAAACAAGTTATACGGACTTAGTTTCTGCGCGATGTGCATTTTTAAGGTTTGTTGGAGCTCCAAATGAGTCCCTCAGACTTATTATAATAATTTTGGAAAAAAACAACTTTGTCAGAGTTACATCGGACCCAAAAAAGTCGGTTAAAGACTCGATTTCGGCAAAACTAGTTATAAGGACTTAGTTTTTGAGCGATGTGAGCTTTTAAGGTTTTTTAGAGCTCCAAATGAGTCCCTAAGACTTGTTATAATATATTATATGTTTAAAAACACGATTGGGAACAAAACAACTTTGGTAGAGTCACATCGGAGCCAAAAAAGCCCTTTAAAGGCTCCATTTCAGCAAAACAAGTTATATGGACTTAGTTTTTGCGCGAGGTGCGTTTTTAAGATTTGTTGGTGCCCCGAATGAGTCCCTAAGACTTATTATAATATTTTGGCAACCAAACAACTTTGGTTGAGTCACATCGGACCCAAAAAATTCGTTAAAGGCTCGATTTCGGGAAAACTAGTTATAAGGACTTAGTTTTTGCGCGAGGTGAGTTTTTAAGGTTTGGTGGAGCTCTAAATGAGTCCCTAAGACTTATTATAATATATTATAAATTTAAGTACACGTTTGGGATCAAAACACTTTTACTAGAGTCACATCGGACCCAAAAAACCCGTTAAATGCTCGATTTCGGCAAAACTAGTTATAAGGACTTAGTTTTTGCGCGAGGTGAGTTTTTAAGGTTTGGTGGACCTCCAAATGAGTCCCTAAGACTTATTATAATATGTTATAAATTTCAATACACGTTTGGGATCAAAACAACTTTACTAGAGTCACATAGGAGCCAAAAAAGCCATTAAAGGCTCGATTTCGGCAAAACTTGTTATAAGGAATTAGTTTTTGTACAGGTTGAGTTCGTAAGGTTTTTTGGAGCTCCAAATGAGTCCCTAAGACTTATTATAATATTTTGGGAACAAAACAACTTTGCCAGAGTCGCATCAGAAGCAAAAAAGCCGGTTAAAGGCTCGATTTCGGCAAAACTAGTTATAAGGACTTAGTTTTTGAGCGAGGTGAGTTTTCAAGATTTCTTGGAGCTCCAAATGAGTCCCTAAGACTTATTATAATATATTATAAGTTTAAATACACGTTTGGGATCAAAACAACTTTGCCAGAGTCGCATCGGACCCAAAAAAGCGAGTTAAAGGCTCGATTTCGATAAAACTAGTTATAAGGACTTAGTTTTTGAGCGAGGTGAGTTTTCAAGGTTTTTTGGAGCTCCAAATGAGTCCCTAAGACTTATTGTAATATATTATATGTTTAAAAACTCATTTGGGAACAAAACAACTTTGCCAGAGTCATATCGGAGCCAAAAAAAGCCCTTTAAAGGCTCCGTTTCGGCAAAACAAAGTTATACGGACTTAGTTTTTGCACGATGTGCATTTTGAAGGTTTGTTGGAGCTCTAAATGAGTCCCTAAGACTATTATAATAATTTTGGAAAAAAACAACTTTGTCAGAGTTACATCGGACCCAAAAAACTTCGTTAAAGACTCGATTTCGGCAAAACTAGTTATAAGGACTTAGTTTTTGAGCGATGTGAGCTTTTAAGGTTTTTTGGAGCTCCAAATGAGTCCCTAAGACTTGTTATAATATATTATATGTTTAAAAACACGATTGGGAAGAAAACAACTTTGGTAGAGTCACATCGTATCCAAAAAAAGCCCTCTAAAGGCTCCATTTCAGCAAAACAAGATATATGGACTTAGTTTTTGCGCGAGGTGCATTTTTAAGGTTTGTTGGTGCCCCGAATGAGTCCCTAAGACTTATTATAATATTTTTGCAACCAAACAACTTTGGTAGAGTCACATCGGACCCAAAAAATCCGTTAAAGGCTCGATTTTAGGAAAACTAGTTATAAGGACTTAGTTTTTGCGCGAGGTGAGTTTTTAAGGTTTGGTGGAGCTCTAAATGAGTCCCTAAGACTTATTATAATATATTATAAATTTAAATACACGTTTGGGATCAAAACAACTTTACTAGAGTCACATCGGAGCCAAAAAAAGCCATTAAAGGCTCGATTTCGGCAAAACTTGTTATAAGGAATTAGTTTTTGTGCAGGTTGAGTTCGTAAGGTTTTTTGGAGCTCCAAATGAGTCCCTAAGACTTATTATAATATTTTGGGAACAAAACAACTTTGCCAGAGTCGCATCGGACGCAAAAAAGCCGGTTAAAGGCTCGATTTCGGCAAAACTAGTTATAAGGACTTAGTTTTTGAGCGAGGTGAGTTTTCAAGATTTTTTGGAGCTCCAAATGAGTCCCTAAGACTTAATATAATATATTATAAGTTTAAATACACGTTTGGGATCAAAACAACTTTGCCAAAGTCACATCGGACCCTAAAAAGCGAGTTAAAGGCTCGATTTCGGCAAAACTAGTTATAAGAACTTAGTTTTTGAGCGAGGCGAGTTTTCAAGGTTTTTTGGAAGTCCAAATGAGTCCGTAAGACTTATTGTAATATATTATATGTTTAAAAACTCGTTTGGGAACAAAACAACTTTGCCAGAGTCATATCGGAGCCAAAAAAGCCCTTTAAAGGCTCCGTTTCGGCAAAACAAAGTTATACGGACTTAGTTTTTGCGAGATGTGTATTTTTAAGGTTTGTTGGAGCTCTAAATGAGTCCCTAAGACTTATTATAATAATTTTGTAAAAAAATAACTTTGTCAGAGTTACATCGGACCCAAAAAACTCGGTTAAAGACTCGATTTCGGCAAAACTAGTTATAAGGACTTAGTTTTTGAGCGATGTGAGCTTTTAAGGTTTTTTGGAGCTCCAAATGAGTCCCTAAGACTTGTTATAATATATTATATGTTAAAAAATACGATTGGGAACAAAACAACTTTGGTAGAGTCACATCGTATCCAAAAAAGCCCTTTAAAGGCTCCATTTTAGCAAAACAAGTTATATGGACTTAGTTTTTGCGCGAGGTGCATTTTGAAGGTTTGTTGGTGCCCCGAATGAGTCCCTAAGACTTATTATAATATTTTGGCAACCAAACAACTTTGGTAGAGTCACATCGGACACAAAAAATCCGTTAAAGGCTCGATTTCGAGAAAACTAGTTATAAGGACTTAGTTTTTGCGCGAGATGAGTTTTTAAGGTTTGGTGGAGCTCCAAATGAGTCCCTAAGACTTATTATAATATATTATAAATTTAAATACACGTTTGGGATCAAAACAACTTTACTAGAGTCACATCGGAGCCAAAAAAGCCATTAAAGGCTCGATTTCGGCAAAACTTGTTATAAGGAATTAGTTTTTGTGCAGGTTGAGTTTGTAAGGTTTTTTGGAGCTCTAAATGAGTCCCTAAGACTTATTATAATATTTTGGGAACAAAACAACTTTGCCAGAGTCGCATCGGACGCAAAAAAGCCGGTTAAAGGCTCGATTTCGGCAAAACTAGTTATAAGGACTTAGTTTTTGAGCGATGTGAGCTTTTAAGGTTTTTTGGAGCTCCAAATGAGTCCCTAAGACTTTTTATAATATATTATATGTTTAAAAACACGATTGGGAACAAAACAACTTTGGTAGAGTCACATCGGAGCCAAAAAAGCCCTTTAAAGGCTCCATTTCAGCAAAATAAGTTATATGGACTTAGTTTTTGCGCGAGGTGCATTTTTAAGGTTTGTTGGTGCTCCGAATGAGTCCCTAAGACTTATTATAATATTTTGGCAACCAAACAACTTTGGTAGAGTCACATTGGATCCAAAAAACCCGTTAAAGGCTCGATTTCGGGAAAACTAGTTATAAGGACTTAGTTTTTGCGCGAGGTGAGTTTTTAAAGTTTGGTGGAGCTCCAAATGAGTCCCTAAGACTTATTATAATATATTATAAATTTAAATACACGTTTGGGATCAAAACAGCTTTACTAGAGTCACATCGGACCCAAAACCCGTTAAAGGCTCGATTTCGGCAAAACTAGTTATAAGGACTTAGTTTTTGCGCGAGGTGAGTTTTTAAGGTTTGGTGGAGCTCTAAATGAGTCCCTAAGACTTATTATAATATATTATATGTTTAAAAACACGATTGGGAACAAAACAACTTTGGTAGAGTCACATCGGACCCAAAAAACCCGTTAAAGGCTCGATTTCGGGAAAACTAGTTATAAGGACTTAGTTTTTGCGCGAAGTGAGTTTTTAAGGTTTGGTGGAGCTCCAAATGAGTCCCTAAGACTTATTATAATATATTATAAATTTAAATACACGTTTGGGATCAAAACAACTTTACTAGAGTCACATCGGACCCAAAAAACCCGTTAAAGGCACGATTTCGGCAAAACTTGTTATAAGGACTTAGTTTTTGCGCGAGAAGAGTTTTTAAGGTTTGGTGGAGCCTCAAATGAGTCCCTAAGACTTATTATAATATATTATAAATTTAAATACACGTTTGGGATCAAAATAACTTTACTAGAGTCACATCGGAGCCAAAAAAGCCATTAAAGGCTCGATTTCGGCAAAACTTATTATAAGGAATTAGTTTTTATGTAGGGTGAGTTCGTAAGGTTTTTTTGAGCTCCAAATGAGTCCCTAAGACTTATTATAATATTTTGGAAACAAAACAACTTTATTAGAGTCACATCGGAGCCAAAAAAGCCATTAAAGGCTCGATTTCGGCAAAACTTGTTATAAGGAATTAGTTTTTGTGCAGGGTGAGTTCGTAAGGTTTTTGGAGCTCTAAATGAGTCCCAATGACTTATTATAATATTTTGGGAACAAAACAACTTTGCCAGAGTCGCATCGGACGCCAAAAAGTCGGTTAAAGGCTCGATTTCGGCAAAACTAGTTATAAGGACTTAGTTTTTGAGCGATTTGAGCTTTTAAGGTTTTTTGGAGCTCCAAATGAGTCCCTAAGACTTGTTATAATATATTATATGTTAAAAAAACACGATTGGGAACAAAACAACTTTGATAGAGTCACATCGTATCCAAAAAAGCCCTTTAAAGGCTCCATTTCAGCAAAACAAGTTATATGGACTTAATTTTTGCGCGAGTTGCATTTTTCAGGTTTGTTGGTGCCCCGAATGAGTCCCTAAGACTTATTATAATATTTTTTCAACCAAACAACTTTGGTAGAGTCACATCGGACCCAAAAAATCCGTTAAAGGCTTGATTTCGAGAAAACTAGTTATAAGGACTTAGTTATTACGCGAGGTGAGTTTTTAAGGTTTGGTGGAGCTCCAAATGAGTCCCTAAGACTTAATATAATATATTATAAATTTAAATACACGTTTGGGATCAAAACAACTTTACTAGATTCACAAAGGAGCCAAAAAAGCCATTAAAGGCTCGATTTCGGCAAAACTTGTGATAAGGAATTAGTTTTTGTGCAGGTTGAGTTCGTAAGGTTTTTTGGAGCTCTAAATGAGTCCCTAAGACTTATTATAATATTTTGGGAACAAAACAACTTTGCCAGAGTCGCATCGGACGCAAAAAAGCCGGTTAAAGGCTCGATTTCGACAAAACTAGTTATAAGGACTTAGTTTTTGAGCGATGTGAGCTTTTAAGGTTTTTAGGAGCTCCAAATGAGTCCCTAAGACTTGTTATAATATATTATATGTTTAAAAACACGATTGGTAACAAAACAACTTTGGTAGAGTCACATCGGACCCAAAAAACTCGTTAAAGGCTTGATTTCGGGAAAACTAGTTATAAGGACTTAGTTCTTGCGCGAGGTGAGTTTTTAAGGTTTGGTGGAGCTCCAAATGAGTCCCTAAGACTTATTATAATATATTATAAATTTAAATACACGTTTGGGATTAAAACAACTTTACTAGAGTCACATCGGAGCCAAAAAAGCCATTAAAGGCTCGATTTCGGCAAAACTTGTTATAAGGACTTAGTTTTTGTGCAGGTTGAGTTCGTAAGGTTTTTTGGAGCTCTAAATGAGTCCCTAAGACTTATTATAATATTTTGGGAAAAAAACAACTTTGCCAGAGTCGCATCGGACGCAAAAAAGCCGGTTAAAGGCTCGATTTCGGCAAAACTAGTTATAAGGACTTAGTTTTATTGCGATGTGAGCTTTTAAGGTTTTTTGGAGCTCCAAATGAGTCCCTAAGACTTGTTATAATATATTATATGTTTAAAAACACGATTGGGAACAAAAGAACTTTGGTAGAGTCACATCGTATCCAAAAAAGCCCTTTAAAGGCTCCATTTCAGCAAAACAAGTTATATGGACTTATTTTTTGCGCGAGTTGCATTTTTAAGGTTTGTTGGTGCCCCGAATGAGTCCCTAAGACTTATTATAATATTTTGTCAACCAAACAACTTTGGTAGAGTCACATCGGACCCAAAAAATCCGTTAAAGGCTCGACTTCGAGAAAACTAGTTATAAGGACTTAGTTTTTGCGCGAGGTGAGTTTTTAAGGTTTGGTGGAGCTCCAAATGAGTCCCTAAGACTTATTATAATATATTATAAATTTAAATACACGTTTGGGATCAAAACAACTTTACTAGAGTCACATCGGAGCCAAAAAAGCCATTAAAGGCTCGATTTCGGCAAAACTTGTTATAAGGAATTAGTTTTTGTGCAGGTTGAGTTTGTAAGGTTTTTTGGAGCTCCAAATGAGTCCCTAAGACTTATTATAATATTTTGGGAACAAAACAACTTTGCCAGAGTCGCATCGGACGCAAAAAAAGCCGGTTAAAGGCTCGATTTCGACAAAACTAGTTATAAGGACTTAGTTTTTGAGCGAGGTGAGCTTTTAAGATTTTTAGAGCTCCAAATGAGTCCCTAAGACTTATTATAATATATTATAAGTTTAAAAACACGTTTGGGAACGAAACAACTTTGCTAGAGTCACATCGGACCCAAAAAAGCCGGTTAAAGGCTCGATTTCGGGAAAACTAGTTATAAGGACTTAGTTCTTGCGCGAGGTGAGTTTTTAAGGTTTGGTGGAGCTCCAAATGAGTCCCTAAGACTTATTATAATATATTATAAATTTAAATACACGTTTGGGATCAAAACAACTTTACTAGAGTCACATCGGAGCCAAAAAAGCCATTAAAGGCTAGATTTCGGCAAAACTTATTATAAGGAATTAGTTTTTGCGCAGGTTGAGTTCGTAAGGTTTTTTGGAGCTCTAAATGAGTCCCTAAGACTTATTATAATATTTTGGGAACAAAACAACTTTGCCAAAGTCGCATCGGACGCAAAAAAGCCGGTTAAAGGCTCGATTTCGGCAAAACTATTTATAAGGACTTAGTTTTGAGCGATGTGAGCTTTTAAGGTTTTTTGGAGCTCCAAATGAGTCCCTAAGACTTGTTATAATATATTATATGTTAAAAAACACGATTGGGAACAAAAGAACTTTGGTAGAGTCACATCGTATCCAAAAAAGCCCTTTAAAGGCTCCATTTCAGCAAAACAAGTTATATGGACTTAATTTTTGCGCGAGTTGCATTTTTCAGGTTTTTCGGTGCCCCGAATGAGTCCCTAAGACTTATTATAATATTTTGTCAACCAAACAACTTTGGTAGAGTCACATCGGACCCAAAAAATTCGTTAAAGGCTCGATTTCGAGAAAACTAGTTATAAGGACTTAGTTATTGCGCGAGGTGAGTTTTTAAGGTTTGGTGGAGCTCCAAATGAGTCCCTAAGACTTATTATAATGTATTATAAATTTAAATACACGTTTGGGATCAAAACAACTTTACTAGAGTCACATCGGAGCCAAAAAAGCCATTAAAGGCTCGATTTCGGCAAAACTTGTGATAAGGAATTAGTTTTTGTGCAGGTTGAGTTCGTAAGGTTTTTTGGAGCTCTAAATGAGTCCCTAAGACTTATTATAATATTTTGGGAACAAAACAACTTTGCCAGAGTCGCATCGGATGCAAAAAAGCCGGTTAAAGGCTCGATTTCGACAAAACTAGTTATAAGGACTTAGTTTTTGAGCGATGTGAGCTTTTAAGGTTTTTAAGAGCTCCAAATGAGTCCCTAAGACTTGTTATAATATATTATATGTTTAAAAACACGATTGGGAACGAAACAACTTTGGTAGAGTCACATCGGACCCAAAAAACCCGTTAAAGGCTTGATTTCGGGAAAACTAGTTATAAGGACTTAGTTCTTGCGCGAGGTGAGTTTTTAAGGTTTGGTGGAGCTCCAAATGAGTCCCTAAGACTTATTATAATATATTATAAATTTAAATACACGTTTGGGATCAAAACAACTTTACTAGAGTCACATCGGAGCCAAAAAAAGCCATTAAAGGCTCGATTTCGGCAAAACTTGTTATAAGGAATTAATTTTTGTGCAGGTTGAGTTCGTAAGGTTTTTTGGAGCTCCAAATGAGTCCCTCAGACTTATTATAATATATTATAAATTTAAATACACGTTTGGGATCAAAACAACTTTACTAGAGTCACATCAGACCCAAAAAACCCGTTAAAGGCACGATTTCGGCAAAACTAGTTATAAGGAGTTAGTTTTTGCGCGAGGTGAGTTTTTAAGGTTTGGTGCAGCTCCAAATGAGTCCCTAAGACTTATTATAATATATTATAAATTTAAATACACGTTTGGGATCAAAACAACTTTACTAGAGTCACATCGGAGCCAAAAAAGCCATTAAAGGCTCGATTTCGGCAAAACTTTGTTATAAGGAATTAGTTTTTGTGCAGGGTGAGTTCGTAAGGATTTTTGGAGCTCCAAATGAGTCCCTAAGACTTATTATAATATTTTGGGAACAAAACAACTTTGCCAGAGTCGCATCGGACGCAAAAAAGCCGGTTAAAGGCTCGATTTCGGCAAAACTAGTTATAAGGACTTAGTTTTTGAGCGATGTGAGCTTTTAAGGTTTTTTGGAGCTCCAAATGAGTCCCTAAGACTTGTTATAATATATTATATGTTTAAAAACACGATTGGGAATAAAACAACTTTGGTAGAGTCACATCGGAGCCAAAAAAGCCCTTTAAAGGCTCCATTTCAGCAAAACAAGTTATATGGACTTAGTTTTTGCGCGAGGTGCATTTTTAAGGTTTGTTGGTGCCCCGAATGAGTCCCTAAGACTTATTATAATATTTTGGCAACCAAACAACTTTGGTAGAGTCACATCGGACCAAAAAAATCCGTTAAAGGCTCGATTTCGGGAAAACTAGTTATAAGGACTTAGTTTTTGCGCGAGGTGAGTTTTTAAGGTTTGGTGGAGCTCCAAATGAGTCCCTAAGACTTATTATAATATATTATAAATTTAAATACACGTTTATGATCAAAACAACTTTACTAGAGTCACATCGGACCCAAAAAACTCGTTAAAGGCTCGATTTCGGCAAAACTAGTTATAAGGACTTAGTTTTTGCGCGAGGTGAGTTTTTAAGGTTTGGTGGAGCTCCAGATGAGTCCCTTAGACTTATTATAATATATTATAAATTTAAATACACGTTTGGGATCAAAACAACTTTACTAGAGTCACATCGGAGCCAAAAAAGCTATTAAAGGCTCGATTTCGGCAAAACTTGTTATAAGGAATTAGTTTTTGTGCAGATTGAGTTCGTAAGGTTTTTTGGAGCTCCAAATGAGTCCCTAAGACTTATTATAATATTTTGGGAACAAAACAACTTTGCCAGAGTCGCATCGGATGCAAAAAAGCCGGTTAAAGGCTCGATTTCGGCAAAACTAGTTATAAGGACTTAGTTTTTGAGCGAGGTGCGTTTTTAAGATTTTTTGGAGCTCCAAATGAGTCACTAAGACTTATTATAATATATTATAAGTTTAAAAACACGTTTGGGATCAAAACAATTTTGCCAGAGTCACATCGGACCCAAAAAAGCGAGTTAAAGGCTCGATTTCGGCAAAACTAGTTATAAGGACTTAGTTTTTGAGCGAGGTGAGTTTTCAAGGTTTTTTGGAGCTCCAAATGAGTCCCTAAGACTTATTGTAATATATTATATGTTTAAAAACTCGTTTGGGAACAAAACAACTTTGCTAGAGTCATATCGGAGCCAAAAAAGCCCTTTAAAGGCTCCGTTTCGGCAAAACAAGTTATATGGACTTAGTTTTTGGGCGATGTGCATTTTTAAGGTTTGTTTGAGCTCCAAATGAGTCCCTAAGGCTTATTATAATAATTTTGGAAAAAAAACAACTTTGTCAGAGTTCCATCGGACCCAAAAAAGTCGGTTAAAGACTCGATTTCGGCAAAACTAGTTATAAGGACTTAGTTTTTGAGCGATGTGAGCTTTTAAGGTTTTTTGGAGCTCCAAATGAGTCCCTAAGACTTGTTATAATATATTATATGTTTAAAAACACGATTGGGAACAAAACAACTTTGGTAGAGTCACATCGGAGCCAAAAAGGCCCTTTAAAGGCTCCATTTCAGCAAAACAAGTTATATAGACTAAGTTTTTGCGCGAGGTGCATTTTTAAGGTTTGTTGGTTCCCCGAATGAGTCCCTAAGACTTATTATAATATTTTGGCAACCAAACAACTTTGATAGAGTCACATCGGACCCAAAAAACCCGTTAAAGGCTCGATTTCGGGAAAACTAGTTATAAGGACTTAGTTTTTGCGCGAGGTGAGTTTTTAAGGTTTGGTGGAGCTCCAAATGAGTCCCTAAGACTTATTATAATATATTATAAATTTAAATACACGTTTATGATCAAAACAACTTTACTAGAGTCACATCGGACCCAAAAAACTCGTTAAAGGCTCGATTTCGGCAAAACTAGTTATAAGGACTTAGTTTTTGCGCGAGGTGAGTTTTTAAGGTTTGGTGGAGCTCCAGATGAGTCCCTTAGACTTATTATAATATATTATAAATTTAAATACACGTTTGGGATCAAAACAACTTTACTAGAGTCATATCGGAGCCAAAAAAGCCATTAAAGGCTCGATTTCGGCAAAACTTGTTATAAGGAATTAGTTTTTGTGCAGATTGAGTTCGTAAGGTTTTTTTGGAGCTCCAAATGAGTCCCTAAGACTTATTATAATATTTTGGGAACAAAACAACTTTGCCAGAGTCGCATCGGATGCAAAAATGCCGGTTAAAGGCTCGATTTCGGCAAAACTAGTTATAAGGACTTAGTTTTTGAGCGAGGTGCGTTTTTAAGATTTTTTGGAGCTCCAAATGAGTCACTAAGACTTATTATAATATATTATAAGTTTAAATATACGTTTGGGATCAAAACAATTTTGCCAGAGTCACATCGGACCCAAAAAAGCGAGTTAAAGGCTCGATTTCGGCAAAACTAGTTATAAGGACTTAGTTTTTGAGCGAGGTGAGTTTTCAAGGTTTTTTGGAGCTCCAAATGAGTCCCTAAGACTTATTGTAATATATTATATGTTTAAAAACTCGTGTGGGAAGAAAACAACTTTGCTAGAATCATATCGGAGCCAAAAAAGCCCTTTAAAGGCTCCGTTTCGGCAAAACAAGTTATATGGACTTAGTTTTTGGGCGATGTGCATTTTTAAGGTTTGTTTGAGCTCCAAATGAGTCCCTAAGGCTTATTATAATAATTTTGGAAAAAAAACAACTTTGTCAGAGTTCCATCGGACCCAAAAAAGTCGGTTAAAGACTCGATTTCGGCAAAACTAGTTATAAGGACTTAGTTTTTGAGCGATGTGAGCTTTTAAGGTTTTTTGGAGCTCCAAATGAGTCCCTAAGACTTGTTATAATATATTATATGTTTAAAAACACGATTGGGAACAAAACAACTTTGGTAGAGTCACATCCGAGCCAAAAAGGCCCTTTAAAGGCTCCATTTCAGCAAAAACAAGTTATATAGACTTAGTTTTTGCGCGAGGTGCATTTTTAAGGTTTGTTGGTTCCCCGAATGAGTCCCTAAGACTTATTATAATATTTTGGCAACCAAACAACTTTGGTAGAGTCACATCGGACCCAAAAAACCCGTTAAAGGCTCGATTTCGGAAAAACTAGTTATAAGGACTTAGTTTTTGCGCGAGGTGAGTTTTTAAGGTTTGGTGGAGCTCCAAATGAGTCCCTAAGACTTATTATAATATATTATAAATTTAAATACACGTTTGGGATCAAAACAACTTTACTAGAGTCACATCGGACCCAAAAAACTCGTTAAAGGCTCGATTTCGGCAAAACTAGTTATAAGGACTTAGTTTTTGCGCGAGGTGAGTTTTTAAGGTTTGGTGGAGCTCCAGATGAGTCCCTTAGACTTATTATAATATATTATAAATTTAAATACACGTTTGGGATCAAAACAACTTTACTAGAGTCATATCGGAGCCAAAAAAGCCATTAAAGGCTCGATTTCGGCAAAACTTGTTATAAGGAATTAGTTTTTGTGCAGATTGAGTTCGTAAGGTTTTTTTTGGAGCTCCAAATGAGTCCCTAAGACTTATTATAATATTTTGGGAACAAAACAACTTTGCCAGAGTCGCATCGGATGCAAAAATGCCGGTTAAAGGCTCGATTTCGGCAAAACTAGTTATAAGGACTTAGTTTTTGAGCGAGGTGCGTTTTTAAGATTTTTTGGAGCTCCAAATGAGTCACTAAGACTTATTATAATATATTATAAGTTTAAATACACGTTTGGGATCAAAACAATTTTGCCAGAGTCACATCGGACCCAAAAAAGCGAGTTAAAGGCTCGATTTCGGCAAAACTAGTTATAAGGACTTAGTTTTTGAGCGAGGTGAGTTTTCAAGGTTTTTTGGAGCTCCAAATGAGTCCCTAAGACTTATTGTAATATATTATCTGTTTAAAAACTCGTTTGGGAACAAAACAACTTTGCTAGAATCATATCGGAGCCAAGAAAGTCCTTTAAAGGCTCCGTTTCGGCAAAACAAGTTATATGGACTTAGTTTTTGGGCGATGTGAGCTTTTAAGGTTTTTTGGAGCTCCAAATGAGTCCCCAAGACTTGTTATAATATATTATATGTTTAAAAACACGATTGGGAACAAAACAACTTTGGTAGAGTCACATCGGAGCCAAAAAAGCCCTTTAAAGGCTCCATTTCAGCAAAACAAGTTATATGGACTTAGTTTTTGCGTGAGGTGCATTTTTAAGGTTTGTTGGTGCTCCGAATGAGTCCCTAAGACTTATTATAATATTTTGGCAACCAAACAACTTTGGTAGAGTCACATCGGACCCAAAAAACTCGTTAAAGGCTCGATTTCGGCAAAACTAGTTATAAGGACTTAGTTTTTGCGCGAGGTGAGTTTTTAAGGTTTGGTGGAGCTCCAGATGAGTCCCTTAGACTTATTATAATATATTATAAATTTAAATACACGTTTGGGATCAAAACAACTTTACTAGAGTCATATCGGAGCCAAAAAAGCCATTAAAGGCTCGATTTCGGCAAAACTTGTTATAAGGAATTAGTTTTTGTGCAGATTGAGTTCGTAAGGTTTTTTTGGAGCTCCAAATGAGTCCCTAAGATTTATTATAATATTTTGGGAACAAAACAACTTTGCCAGAGTCGCATCGGATGCAAAAATGCCGGTTAAAGGCTCGATTTCGGCAAAACTAGTTATAAGGACTTAGTTTTTGAGCGAGGTGCGTTTTTAAGATTTTTTGGAGCTCCAAATGAGTCACTAAGACTTATTATAATATATTATAAGTTTAAATACACGTTTTGTAACACCCGCTTAACCTAACCATACAAGTCGTGTACGATTAAGTTAAGTAGAGTTACGTTATCATAAACACGATTCATTTTCATATCAAAAAGTGGGCAAATTTGAACTTTTTAAAACTTTCTACTCGTTATAGAAAAGTTTCTGATTTATGATAAAAACAGTGTCACACGTCATAGATATATACATATATAGTACTTTATCATAAAACTATTTGTCTCTATCATAATATACATATATAGATCACAAAAGAGTAAGTTGTCTCAAAATATGCCCATCAGGTCAAAAAGTTTCCATATACAAGAGCTCGGCGGTGTGAAGGAGCGTCAGCCAACGTCTAGCAGTTTAATCATGCTGAGATGCATCCTCACCTGTACCACAAGAACTACGTGAGCTAAAGCTCAGTAAACAAGAACTATGGAATGAGATATATGCATCATCGTGAAAGTACTCATATATATAACTGTACCCAGCATTTCGTAAAAACATAACGCGCGCATAGTTGTGTACAATGTGAGTCACCCGTCTAGGCCTACGAGTAAGCATGCATGCGTACTATCGGACCTCGGCCGTAATAAAAGTATCCCAATCATACACATGAGACACAGTAGCTCCCCGATCCTAGGAACTACAAAGGTCCGACAAAGTCTTACGGGACCGATCCTATCCCACAAGACGTATTAGTCCCCCGATCCTAGGAACTAATAAGGCCACTTACAAATCAACTTCACAATGCACAAACTAGTAAAAATAGGGTACCTCATACTCTTTTCAAATATTGCAATGCACAATCAATGCAAATAATTATGCCAAGTATCAATATCATATTATGTTCTTGTGATACAGTTGAAATGAATTCTTGTTTACCTTTTTCTCTTGAGTAACTTTGCAAACGATCCGGTCCAGTCTCCTCAGTGAGCAAAGTGTGCTAAACACCTAATATAATTATTTACAAACACTTATCATCTCAATATTGTATCCCATATATGTTTTGAAATGCAAATAACTAATATCATGCTAACTTTAGGTCAATATGCACGATCTTTTTCTATTAAGCGCGTTACGTCGGTTTAATACGTAAAACGTGCTTTTAAATCCTTGGAAAAAGAAATTATTTTATTATAATTTATTATTAACCTCAAAACAGAATTAAAAGACTTAATGAGATGTAAAAATGCCGAAAGAATTCAACAAATAACAACTACGACAACTATAAAGCACAAGCGACACAAAATCATCTAAACTAACTCGTTTCGGTTCCAAAATCATTTATTATTTTTTTAAAATAATTTTGATATAGTCTCCCCTGTAAAATGGACTTTTCCAAATCCTGTAATTCATCTAAACAATCCAATATTTCAAAAATTTCAACCAACCACAACAAATGCTCGAGCAAATCTCAATTCGAACAAACTAGTTCCGCTCGAGTCCAACTCGATTCAAACAACCAACCAGCAGCAAAAATGCTTTTTCAAGGGTTTATTAGGATCTTAATTTTCATTTTGAACATTTTATAATTCATACAAAACAATTCTAGACGTTTAGAAAATCATTTAGTTTCAAAAGCACCGTTATAGCACGAAACTAGCTTAACATTGTCTAGTTTCGGTTCATTGAACACTTTTGTTATGAAAATAATCAACCAATCCATAAAACAGCCACAAAACACAACTAATTATGTTAACAAAATAATATAGAGCAATTTACCTTTAATCAAACACATTAGGGGCAGATTTGAAGCTTAAAATCCCTAAAGGAAACCTAGTTGAATCCGACAAAACCCTTCGATTTCCTAGGGTTGTTTTCAATTCTTCCACAAAACTTCTAACTCTCCAAAGCTTTAGTCACCTTCATAACAAATATAAGGCAGTATATAAAGAGTTAAAACCATTTATAATGGCTGTAGTTTTCAATTTGTAAAGAAAATCATGAAAGAAGTGAAACTAGCTAAGCTTCGACGTCGTATCGGCTCTAACTTGTAGTTTCTAACTCCAAATTAAGTTCTACCACTTGGAATTGCTTGGTTTTTGACTTAGGAAGCTTTGGGTAAGGTTTTCCCTCTGTGTAGAAGTTATGGTCGAAGTGAAAGTGAAAATAAGAGAGCAAGTTGCTTAATGAAGTAAAAACTACTTATAAGGTTAAACTAGGACTAAATAGCCATTTTTGTTTTTCTTTTTAGGTGGCAGCCCCTAGAACGACCAAGGAGTGACTAATACTGATTATATATTATCTAATACTCCCAAAAACATTCTAAATGAATGAAACCTAGTCTCGGTTCCATAGGTTTCGCTTACTTCTGACACTTCCGCTTCTACACGTCGTTTTCACTGTATTTCGGTGAAACCTAGCTCGTTTCCAATCAAACAACTTACTTAGTTTTATTTCTCTTATAAAACATAATTAGTGTCAACTAATATTAGTATTAATAAAGTATAATAACAAAAAAAATGATAAATTGCTTCACTTAGGTAAAACCGAGCAATTTCGAGCTTACCGATAAAATACAAGGAAAACGTCGTGCTTGCTTATGGTTGACTTTGACTTTTTTTTTTTTTTTTTTAGTGTTGAAAATGAATGTATTTATTGAACAAGGTCTAATTGACATGCTTTACGTGACACTAAAAATGCACCGTTTTTTGTGTTTCGTGTAATTTATCGAGTGAGAAACAGTTAACATGATATTGTGAATTAACTAAACATTGACCATTTAAATGCACTCTATATGGTACCAAATACTTATTTAGCACACCAAGCTTCTTTGTTGAGAAAACCGAGCCTTCACGCTGCATTATATTACTCACAAAAACGTTAGTAATAAATGAAGTTTCTAATTGAAGTGTACGAGTACAAGTAAATTGACCTATATGTATGTATATGCATATGAAATGATTTATAATGCATGGAAGACTTGTTATTATTGGCTAAATTCGTACGTGAGAATCTCGGACATTACACGTTTGGGATCAAAACAATTTTGCCAGAGTCACATCGGACCCAAAAAAGCGAGTTAAAGGCTCGATTTCGGCAAAACTAGTTATAAGGACTTAGTTTTTGAGCGAGGTGAGTTTTCAAGGTTTTTTGGAGCTCCAACTGAGTCCCTAAGACTTATTGTAATATATTATATGTTTAAAAACTCGTTTGGGAACAAAACAACTTTGCTAGAATCATATCGGAGCCAAGAAAGCCCTTTAAAGGCTCCGTTTCGGCAAAACAAGTTATATGGACTTAGTTTTTGCGCGATGTGCATTTTTAAGGTTTGTTTGAACTCCAAATGAGTCCTTAAGGCTTATTATAATAATTTTGGAAAAAAAAAACAACTTTGTCAGAGTTACATCGGACCCAAAAATGTCGGTTAAAGACTCGATTTCGGCAAAACTAGTTATAAGGACTTAGTTTTTGAGCGATGTGAGCTTTTAAGGTTTTTTGGAGCTCCAAATGAGTCCCTAAGACTTGTTATAATATATTATATGTTTAAAAACACGATTGGGAACAAAACAACTTTGGTAGAGTCACATCGGAGCCAAAAAAGCCCTTTAAAGGCTCCATTTCAGCAAAACAAGTTATATGGACTTAGTTTTTGCGTGAGGTGCATTTTTAAGGTTTGTTGGTGCTCCGAATGAGTCCCTAAGACTTATTATAATATTTTGGCAACCAAACAACTTTGGTAGAGTCACATCGGACCCAAAAAACCCGTTAAAGGCTCGATTTCGGCAAAACTAGTTATAAGGACTTAGTTTTTGCGCGAGGTGAGTTTTTAAGGTTTGGTGGAGCTCCAAATGAGTCCCTAAGACTTATTATAATATATTATAAATTTAAATACACGTTTGGGATCAAAACAACTTTACTAGAGTCACATCGGAGCCAAAAAAGCCATTAAAGGCTCGATTTCGGCAAAACTTGTTATAAGGAATTAGTTTTTGTGCAGGTTGAGTTCGTAAGGTTTTTTGGAGCTCCAAATGAGTCCCTAAGACTTATTATAATATTTTGGGAACAAAACAACTTTGCCAGAGTCGCATCGGACGCAAAAAAGCCGGTTAAAGGCTCGATTTCGGCAAAACTAGTTATAAGGACTTAGTTTTTGAGCGAGGTGAGTTTTTAAGATTTTTTGGAGCTCCAAATGAGTCCCTAAGACTTATTATAATATATTATAAGTTTAAATACACGTTTGGGATCAAAACAATTTTGCCAGAGTCACATCGGACCCAAAAAAGCGAGTTAAAGGCTCGATTTCGGCAAAACTAGTTATAAGGACTTAGTTTTTGAGCGAGGTGAGTTTTCAAGGTTTTTTGGAGCTCCAAATGAGTCCCTAAGACTTATTGTAATATATTATATGTTTAAAAACTCGTTTGGGAACAAAACAACTTTGCTAGAATCATATCGGAGCCAAAAAAGCCCTTTAAAGGCTCCGTTTCGGCAAAACAAGTTATATGGACTTAGTTTTTGGGCGATGTGCATTTTTAAGGTTTGTTTGAGCTCCAAATGAGTCCCTAAGGCTTATTATAATAATTTTGGAAAAAAAAACAACTTTGTCAGAGTTACATCGGACCCAAAAAAGTCGGTTAAAGACTCGATTTCGGCAAAACTAGTTATAAGGACTTAGTTTTTGAGCGATGTGAGCTTTTAAGGTTTTTTGGAGCTCCAAATGAGTCCCTAAGACTTGTTATAATATATTATATGTTTAAAAACACGATTGGGAACAAAACAACTTTGGTAGAGTCACATCGGAGCCAAAAAAGCCCTTTAAAGGCTCCATTTCAGCAAAACAAGTTATATGGACTTAGTTTTTGCGCGAGGTGCATTTTTAAGGTTTGTTGGTGCTCCGAATGAGTCCCTAAGACTTATTATAATATTTTGGCAACCAAACAACTTTGGTAGAGTCACATCGGACCCAAAAAACCCGTTAAAGGCTCGATTTCGGGAAAACTAGTTATAAGGACTTAGTTTTTGCGCGAGGTGAGTTTTTAAGGTTTGGTGGAGCTCCAAATGAGTCCCTAAGACTTATTATAATATATTATAAATTTAAATACACGTTTGGGATCAAAACAACTTTACTAGAGTCACATCGGACCCAAAAAACTCGTTAAAGGCTCGATTTCGGCAAAACTAGTTATAAGGACTTAGTTTTTGCGCGTGGTGAGTTTTTAAGGTTTGGTGGAGCTCCAATGAGTCCCTAAGACTTATTATAATATATTATAAATTTAAATACACGTTTGGGATCAAAACAACTTTACTAGAGTCACATCGGAGCAAAAAAGCCATTAAAGGCTCGATTTCGGCAAAACTTGTTATAAGGAATTAGTTTTTGTGCAGGTTGAGTTCGTAAGGTTTTTTGGAGCTCCAAATGAGTCCCTAAGACTTATTATAATATTTTGGGAACAAAACAACTTTGCCAGAGTCGCATCGGACGCAAAAAATCGGTTAAAGGCTCGATTTCGGCAAAACTAGTTATAAGGACTTAGTTTTTGAGCGAGGTGAGTTTTTAAGATTTTTTGGAGCTCCAAATGAGTCCCTAAGACTTATTATAATATATTATAAGTTTAAATACACGTTTGGGATCAAAACAATTTTGCCAGAGTCACATCGGACCCAAAAAAAGCGAGTTAAAGGCTCGATTTCGGCAAAACTAGTTATAAGGACTTAGTTTTTGAGCGAGGTGAGTTTTCAAGGTTTTTTGGAGCTCCAAATGAGTCCCTAAGACTTATTGTAATATATTATATGTTTAAAAACTCGTTTGGGAACAAAACAACTTTGCTAGAATCATATCGGAGCCAAAAAAGCCCTTTAAAGGCTCCGTTTCGGCAAAACAAGTTATATGGACTTAGTTTTTGGGCGATGTGCATTTTTAAGGTTTGTTTGAGCTCCAAATGAGTCCCTAAGGCTTATTATAATAATTTTGGAAAAAAAACAACTTTGTCAGAGTTACATCGGACCCAAAAAAGTCGGTTAAAGACTCGATTTCGGCAAAACTAGTTATAAGGACTTAGTTTTTGAGCGATGTGAGCTTTTAAGGTTTTTTGGAGCTCCAAATGAGTCCCTAAGACTTGTTATAATATATTATATGTTTAAAAACACGATTGGGAACAAAACAACTTTGGTAGAGTCACATCGGAGCCAAAAAAGCCCTTTAAAGGCTCCATTTCAGCAAAACAAGTTATATGGACTTAGTTTTTGCGCGAGGTGCATTTTTAAGGTTTGTTGGTGCTCCGAATGAGTCCCTAAGACTTATTATAATATTTTGGCAACCAAACAACTTTGGTAGAGTCACATCGGACCCAAAAAACCCGTTAAAGGCTCGATTTCGGGAAAACTAGTTATAAGGACTTAGTTTTTGCGCGAGGTGAGTTTTTAAGGTTTGGTGGAGCTCCAAATGAGTCCCTAAGACTTATTATAATATATTATAAATTTAAATACACGTTTGGGATCAAAACAACTTTACTAGAGTCACATCGGACCCAAAAAACTCGTTAAAGGCTCGATTTCGGCAAAACTAGTTATAAGGACTTAGTTTTTGCGCGTGGTGAGTTTTTAAGGTTTGGTGGAGCTCCAGATGAGTCCCTTAGACTTATTATAATATATTATAAATTTAAATACACGTTTGGGATCAAAACAACTTTACTAGAGTCACATCGGAGCGAAAAAAGCCATTAAAGGCTCGATTTCGGCAAAACTTGTTATAAGGAATTAGTTTTTGTGCAGATTGAGTTCGTAAGGTTTTTTGGAGCTCCAAATGAGTCCCTAAGACTTATTATAATATTTTGGGAACAAAACAACTTTGCCAGAGTCGCATCGGACGCAAAAATGCCGGTTAAAGGCTCGATTTCGGCAAAACTAGTTATAAGGACTTAGTTTTTGAGCGAGGTGAGTTTTTAAGATTTTTTGGAGCTCCAAATGAGTCACTAAGACTTATTATAATATATTATAAGTTTAAATACACGTTTGGGATCAAAACAATTTTGCCAGAGTCACATCGGACCCAAAAAAGCGAGTTAAAGGCTCGATTTCGGCAAAACTAGTTATAAGGACTTAGTTTTTGAGCGAGGTGAGTTTTCAAGGTTTTTTGGAGCTCCAAATGAGTCCCTAAGACTTATTGTAATATATTATCTGTTTAAAAACTCGTTTGGGAACAAAACAACTTTGCTAGAATCATATCGGAGCCAAAAAAGCCCTTTAAAGGCTCCGTTTCGGCAAAACAAGTTATATGGACTTAGTTTTTGGGCGATGTGCATTTTTAAGGTTTGTTTGAGCTCCAAATGAGTCCCTAAGGCTTATTATAATAATTTTGGAAAAAAAAACAACTTTGTCAGAGTTACATCGGACCCAAAAATGTCCGTTAAAGACTCGATTTCGGCAAAACTAGTTATAAGGACTTAGTTTTTGAGCGATGTGAGCTTTTAAGGTTTTTTGGAGCTCCAAATGAGTCCCTAAGACTTGTTATAATATATTATATGTTTAAAAACACGATTGGGAACAAAACAACTTTGGTAGAGTCACATCGGAGCCAAAAAAGCCCTTTAAAGGCTCCATTTCAGCAAAACAAGTTATATGGACTTAGTTTTTGCGCGAGGTGCATTTTTAAGGTTTGTTGGTGCTCCGAATGAGTCCCTAAGACTTATTATAATATTTTGGCAACCAAACAACTTTGGTAGAGTCACATCGGACCCAAAAAAACCCGTTAAAGGCTCGATTTCGGGAAAACTAGTTATAAGGACTTAGTTTTTGCGCGAGGTGAGTTTTTAAGGTTTGGTGGAGCTCCAAATGAGTCCCTAAGACTTATTATAATATATTATAAATTTAAATACACGTTTGGGATCAAAACAACTTTACTAGAGTCACATCGGACCCAAAAAACTCGTTAAAGGCTCGATTTCGGCAAAACTAGTTATAAGGACTTAGTTTTTGCGCGAGGTGGGTTTTTAAGGTTTGGTGGAGCTCCAGATGAGTCCCTTAGACTTATTATAATATATTATAAATTTAAATACACGTTTGGGATCAAAACAACTTTACTAGAGTCATATCGGAGCCAAAAAAGCCATTAAAGGCTCGATTTCGGCAAAACTTGTTATAAGGAATTAGTTTTTGTGCAGATTGAGTTCGTAAGGTTTTTTTGGAGCTCCAAATGAGTCCCTAAGACTTATTATAATATTTTGGGAACAAAACAACTTTGCCAGAGTCGCATCGGATGCAAAAATGCCGGTTAAAGACTCGATTTCGGCAAAACTAGTTATAAGGACTTAGTTTTTGTGCGAGGTGAGTTTTTAAGATTTTTTGGAGCTCCAAATGAGTCACTAAGACTTATTATAATATATTATAAGTTTAAATACACGTTTGGGATCAAAACAATTTTGCCAGAGTCACATCGGACCCAAAAAAGCGAGTTAAAGGCTCGATTTCGGCAAAACTAGTTATAAGGACTTAGTTTTTGAGCGAGGTGAGTTTTCAAGGTTTTTTGGAGCTCCAAATGAGTCCCTAAGACTTATTGTAATATATTATATGTTTAAAAACTCGTTTGGGAACAAAACAACTTTGCTAGAATCATATCGGAGCCAAAAAAGCCCTTTAAAGGCTCCGTTTCGGCAAAACAAGTTATATGGACTTAGTTTTTGGGCGATGTGCATTTTTAAGGTTTGTTTGAGCTCCAAATGAGTCCCTAAGGCTTATTATAATAATTTTGGAAAAAAACAACTTTGTCAGAGTTACATCGGACCCAAAAAAGTCGGTTAAAGACTCGATTTCGGCAAAACTAGTTATAAGGACTTAGTTTTTGAGCGATGTGAGCTTTTAAGGTTTTTTGGAGCTCCAAATGAGTCCCTAAGACTTGTTATAATATATTATATGTTTAAAAACACGATTGGGAACAAAACAACTTTGGTAGAGTCACATCGGAGCCAAAAAAGCCCTTTAAAGGCTCCATTTCAGCAAAACAAGTTATATGGACTTAGTTTTTGCGTGAGGTGCATTTTTAAGGTTTGTTGGTGCTCCGAATGAGTCCCTAAGACTTATTATAATATTTTGGCAACCAAACAACTTTGGTAGAGTCACATCGGACCCAAAAAAACCCGTTAAAGGCTCGATTTCGGGAAAACTAGTTATAAGGACTTAGTTTTTGCGCGAGGTGAGTTTTTAAGGTTTGGTGGAGCTCCAAATGAGTCCCTAAGACTTATTATAATATATTATAAATTTAAATACACGTTTGGGATCAAAACAACTTTACTAGAGTCACATCGGAGCCAAAAAAGCCATTAAAGGCTCGATTTCGGCAAAACTTGTTATAAGGAATTAGTTTTTGTGCAGGTTGAGTTCGTAAGGTTTTTTGGAGCTCCAAATGAGTCCCTAAGACTTATTATAATATTTTGGGAACAAAACAACTTTGCCAGAGTCGCATCGGACGCAAAAATGCCGGTTAAAGGCTCGATTTCGGCAAAACTAGTTATAAGGACTTAGTTTTTGAGCGAGGTGAGTTTTTAAGATTTTTTGGAGCTCCAAATGAGTCCCTAAGACTTATTATAATATATTATAAGTTTAAATACACGTTTGGGATCAAAACAATTTTGCCAGAGTCACATCGGACCCAAAAAAGCGAGTTAAAGGCTCGATTTCGGCAAAACTAGTTATAAGGACTTAGTTTTTGAGCGAGGTGAGTTTTCAAGGTTTTTTGGAGCTCCAAATGAGTCCCTAAGACTTATTGTAATATATTATATGTTTAAAAACTCGTTTGGGAACAAAACAACTTTGCTAGAATCATATCGGAGCCAAAAAAGCCCTTTAAAGGCTCCGTTTCGGCAAAACAAGTTATATGGACTTAGTTTTTGGGCGATGTGCATTTTTAAGGTTTGTTTGAGCTCCAAATGAGTCCCTAAGGCTTATTATAATAATTTTGGAAAAAAAAACAACTTTGTCAGAGTTACATCGGACCCAAAAAAGTCGGTTAAAGACTCGATTTCGGCAAAACTAGTTATAAGGACTTAGTTTTTGAGCGATGTGAGCTTTTAAGGTTTTTTGGAGCTCCAAATGAGTCCCTAAGACTTGTTATAATATATTATATGTTTAAAAACACGATTGGGAACAAAACAACTTTGGTAGAGTCACATCGGAGCCAAAAAAGCCCTTTAAAGGCTCCATTTCAGCAAAACAAGTTATATGGACTTAGTTTTTGCGCGAGGTGCATTTTTAAGGTTTGTTGGTGCTCCGAATGAGTCCCTAAGACTTATTATAATATTTTGGCAACCAAACAACTTTGGTAGAGTCACATCGGACCCAAAAAACCCGTTAAAGGCTCGATTTCGGGAAAACTAGTTATAAGGACTTAGTTTTTGCGCGAGGTGAGTTTTTAAGGTTTGGTGGAGCTCCAAATGAGTCCCTAAGACTTATTATAATATATTATAAATTTAAATACACGTTTGGGATCAAAACAACTTTACTAGAGTCACATCGGAGCCAAAAAAGCCATTAAAGGCTCGATTTCGGCAAAACTTGTTATAAGGAATTAGTTTTTGTGCAGGTTGAGTTCGTAAGGTTTTTTGGAGCTCCAAATGAGTCCCTAAGACTTATTATAATATTTTGGGAACAAAACAACTTTGCCAGAGTCGCATCGGACGCAAAAAAGCCGGTTAAAGGCTCGATTTCGGCAAAACTAGTTATAAGGACTTAGTTTTTGAGCGAGGTGAGTTTTTAAGATTTTTTGGAGCTCCAAATGAGTCCCTAAGACTTATTATAATATATTATAAGTTTAAATACACGTTTGGGATCAAAACAATTTTGCCAGAGTCACATCGGACCCAAAAAAGCGAGTTAAAGGCTCGATTTCGGCAAAACTAGTTATAAGGACTTAGTTTTTGAGCGAGGTGAGTTTTCAAGGTTTTTTGGAGCTCCAAATGAGTCCCTAAGACTTATTGTAATATATTATATGTTTAAAAACTCGTTTGGGAACAAAACAACTTTGCTAGAATCATATCGGAGCCAAAAAAGCCCTTTAAAGGCTCCGTTTCGGCAAAACAAGTTATATGGACTTAGTTTTTGGGCGATGTGCATTTTTAAGGTTTGTTTGAGCTCCAAATGAGTCCCTAAGGCTTATTATAATAATTTTGGAAAAAAAAACAACTTTGTCAGAGTTACATCGGACCCAAAAAAGTCGGTTAAAGACTCGATTTCGGCAAAACTAGTTATAAGGACTTAGTTTTTGAGCGATGTGAGCTTTTAAGGTTTTTTGGAGCTCCAAATGAGTCCCTAAGACTTGTTATAATATATTATATGTTTAAAAACACGATTGGGAACAAAACAACTTTGGTAGAGTCACATCGGAGCCAAAAAAGCCCTTTAAAGGCTCCATTTCAGCAAAACAAGTTATATGGACTTAGTTTTTGCGCGAGGTGCATTTTTAAGGTTTGTTGGTGCTCCGAATGAGTCCCTAAGACTTATTATAATATTTTGGCAACCAAACAACTTTGGTAGAGTCACATCGGACCCAAAAAACCCGTTAAAGGCTCGATTTCGGGAAAACTAGTTATAAGGACTTAGTTTTTGCGCGAGGTGAGTTTTTAAGGTTTGGTGGAGCTCCAAATGAGTCCCTAAGACTTATTATAATATATTATAAATTTAAATACACGTTTGGGATCAAAACAACTTTACTAGAGTCACATCGGAGCCAAAAAAGCCATTAAAGGCTCGATTTCGGCAAAACTTGTTATAAGGAATTAGTTTTTGTGCAGGTTGAGTTCGTAAGGTTTTTTGGAGCTCCAAATGAGTCCCTAAGACTTATTATAATATTTTGGGAACAAAACAACTTTGCCAGAGTCGCATCGGACGCAAAAAAGCCGGTTAAAGGCTCGATTTCGGCAAAACTAGTTATAAGGACTTAGTTTTTGAGCGAGGTGAGTTTTTAAGATTTTTTGGAGCTCCAAATGAGTCCCTAAGACTTATTATAATATATTATAAGTTTAAATACACGTTTGGG
Source organism: Boehmeria nivea var. tenacissima (assembly GCA_018132145.1). Lineage (NCBI taxonomy): Eukaryota > Viridiplantae > Streptophyta > Magnoliopsida > Rosales > Urticaceae > Boehmeria > Boehmeria nivea. The sequence goes on from CM030878.1 coordinate 2,168,087, forward strand.
ATCAAAACAATTTTGCCAGAGTCACATCGGACCCAAAAAAGCGAGTTAAGGGCTCGATTTCGGCAAAACTAGTTATAAGGACTTAGTTTTTGAGCGAGGTGAGTTTTCAAGGTTTTTTGGAGCTCCAAATGAGTCCCTAAGACTTATTGTAATATATTATATGTTTAAAAACTCGTTTGGGAACAAAACAACTTTGCTAGAATCATATCGGAGCCAAAAAAGCCCTTTAAAGGCTCCGTTTCGGCAAAACAAGTTATATGGACTTAGTTTTTGGGCGATGTGCATTTTTAAGGTTTGTTTGAGCTCCAAATGAGTCCCTAAGGCTTATTATAATAATTTTGGAAAAAAAAACAACTTTGTCAGAGTTACATCGGACCCAAAAAAGTCGGTTAAAGACTCGATTTCGGCAAAACTAGTTATAAGGACTTAGTTTTTGAGCGATGTGAGCTTTTAAGGTTTTTTGGAGCTCCAAATGAGTCCCTAAGACTTGTTATAATATATTATATGTTTAAAAACACGATTGGGAACAAAACAACTTTGGTAGAGTCACATCGGAGCCAAAAAAGCCCTTTAAAGGCTCCATTTCAGCAAAACAAGTTATATGGACTTAGTTTTTGCGCGAGGTGCATTTTTAAGGTTTGTTGGTGCTCCGAATGAGTCCCTAAGACTTATTATAATATTTTGGCAACCAAACAACTTTGGTAGAGTCACATCGGACCCAAAAAACCCGTTAAAGGCTCGATTTCGGGAAAACTAGTTATAAGGACTTAGTTTTTGCGCGAGGTGAGTTTTTAAGGTTTGGTGGAGCTCCAAATGAGTCCCTAAGACTTATTATAATATATTATAAATTTAAATACACGTTTGGGATCAAAACAACTTTACTAGAGTCACATCGGAGCCAAAAAAGCCATTAAAGGCTCGATTTCGGCAAAACTTGTTATAAGGAATTAGTTTTTGTGCAGGTTGAGTTCGTAAGGTTTTTTGGAGCTCCAAATGAGTCCCTAAGACTTATTATAATATTTTGGGAACAAAACAACTTTGCCAGAGTCGCATCGGACGCAAAAAAGCCGGTTAAAGGCTCGATTTCGGCAAAACTAGTTATAAGGACTTAGTTTTTGAGCGAGGTGAGTTTTATAGATTTTTTGGAGCTCCAAATGAGTCCCTAAGACTTATTATAATATATTATAAGTTTAAATACACGTTTGGGATCAAAACAATTTTGCCAGAGTCACATCGGACCCAAAAAAGCGAGTTAAAGGCTCGATTTCGGCAAAACTAGTTATAAGGACTTAGTTTTTGAGCGAGGTGAGTTTTCAAGGTTTTTTGGAGCTCCAAATGAGTCCCTAAGACTTATTGTAATATATTATATGTTTAAAAACTCGTTTGGGAACAAAACAACTTTGCTAGAGTCATATCGGAGCCAAAAAAGCCCTTTAAAGGCTCCGTTTCGGCAAAACAAGTTATATGGACTTAGTTTTTGGGCGATGTGCATTTTTAAGGTTTGTTTGAGCTCCAAATGAGTCCCTAAGACTTATTATAATAATTTTGGAAAAAAAACAACTTTGTCAGAGTTACATCGGACCCAAAAAAGTCGGTTAAAGACTCGATTTCGGCAAAACTAGTTATAAGGACTTAGTTTTTGAGCGATGTGAGCTTTTAAGGTTTTTTGGAGCTCCAAATGAGTCCCTAAGACTTGTTATAATATATTATATGTTTAAAAACACGATTGGGAACAAAACAACTTTGGTAGAGTCACATCGGAGCCAAAAAAGCCCTTTAAAGGCTCCATTTCAGCAAAACAAGTTATATGGACTTAGTTTTTGCGCGAGGTGCATTTTTAAGGTTTGTTGGTGCTCCGAATGAGTCCCTAAGACTTATTATAATATTTTGGCAACCAAACAACTTTGGTAGAGTCACATCGGACCCAAAAAACCCGTTAAAGGCTCGATTTCGGGAAAACTAGTTATAAGGACTTAGTTTTTGCGCGAGGTGAGTTTTTAAGGTTTGGTGGAGCTCCAAATGAGTCCCTAAGACTTATTATAATATATTATAAATTTAAATACACGTTTGGGATCAAAACAACTTTACTAGAGTCACATCGGAGCCAAAAAAGCCATTAAAGGCTCGATTTCGGCAAAACTTGTTATAAGGAATTAGTTTTTGTGCAGGTTGAGTTCGTAAGGTTTTTTGGAGCTCCAAATGAGTCCCTAAGACTTATTATAATATTTTGGGAACAAAACAACTTTGCCAGAGTCGCATCGGACGCAAAAAAGCCGGTTAAAGGCTCGATTTCGGCAAAACTAGTTATAAGGACTTAGTTTTTGAGCGAGGTGAGTTTTCAAGATTTTTTGGAGCTCCAAATGAGTCCCTAAGACTTATTATAATATATTATAAGTTTAAATACACGTTTGGGATCAAAACAACTTTGCCAGAGTCACATCGGACCCAAAAAAGCGAGTTAAAGGCTCGATTTCGGCAAAACTAGTTATAAGGACTTAGTTTTTGAGCGAGGTGAGTTTTCAAGGTTTTTTGGAGCTCCAAATGAGTCCCTAAGACTTATTGTAATATATTATATGTTTAAAAACTCGTTTGGGAACAAAACAACTTTGCTAGAGTCATATCGGAGCCAAAAAAGCCCTTTAAAGGCTCCGTTTCGGCAAAACAAGTTATATGGACTTAGTTTTTGGGCGATGTGCATTTTTAAGGTTTGTTTGAGCTCCAAATGAGTCCCTAAGACTTATTATAATAATTTTGGAAAAAAAACAACTTTGTCAGAGTTACATCGGACCCAAAAAAGTCGGTTAAAGACTCGATTTCGGCAAAACTAGTTATAAGGACTTAGTTTTTGAGCGATGTGAGCTTTTAAGGTTTTTTGGAGCTCCAAATGAGTCCCTAAGACTTGTTATAATATATTATATGTTTAAAAACACGATTGGGAACAAAACAACTTTGGTAGAGTCACATCGGAGCCAAAAAAGCCCTTTAAAGGCTCCATTTCAGCAAAACAAGTTATATGGACTTAGTTTTTGCGCGAGGTGCATTTTTAAGGTTTGTTGGTGCTCCGAATGAGTCCCTAAGACTTATTATAATATTTTGGCAACCAAACAACTTTGGTAGAGTCACATCGGACCCAAAAAACCCGTTAAAGGCTCGATTTCGGGAAAACTAGTTATAAGGACTTAGTTTTTGCGCGAGGTGAGTTTTTAAGGTTTGGTGGAGCTCCAAATGAGTCCCTAAGACTTATTATAATATATTATAAATTTAAATACACGTTTGGGATCAAAACAACTTTACTAGAGTCACATCGGAGCCAAAAAAGCCATTAAAGGCTCGATTTCGGCAAAACTTGTTATAAGGAATTAGTTTTTGTGCAGGGTGAGTTCGTAAGGTTTTTTGGAGCTCCAAATGAGTCCCTAAGACTTATTATAATATTTTGGGAACAAAACAACTTTGCCAGAGTCGCATCGGACGCAAAAAAGCCGGTTAAAGGCTCGATTTCGGCAAAACTAGTTATAAGGACTTAGTTTTTGAGCGAGGTGAGTTTTTCAAGATTTTTTGGAGCTCCAAATGAGTCCCTAAGACTTATTATAATATATTATAAGTTTAAATACACGTTTGGGATCAAAACAATTTTGCCAGAGTCACATCGGACCCAAAAAAGCGAGTTAAAGGCTCGATTTCGGCAAAACTAGTTATAAGGACTTAGTTTTTGAGCGAGGTGAGTTTTCAAGGTTTTTTGGAGCTCCAAATGAGTCCCTAAGACTTATTGTAATATATTATATGTTTAAAAACTCGTTTGGGAACAAAACAACTTTGCTAGAGTCATATCGGAGCCAAAAAAGCCCTTTAAAGGCTCCGTTTCGGCAAAACAAGTTATATGGACTTAGTTTTTAGGCGATGTGCATTTTTAAGGTTTGTTGGAGCTCCAAATGAGTCCCTAAGACTTATTATAATAATTTTGAAAAAAACAACTTTGTCAGAGTTACATCTGACCCAAAAAAGTCGGTTAAAGACTCGATTTCGGCAAAACTAGTTATAAGGACTTAGTTTTTGAGCGATGTGAGCTTTTAAGGTTTTTTGGAGCTCCAAATGAGTCCCTAAGACTTGTTATAATATATTATATGTTTAAAAACACGATTGGGAACAAAACAACTTTGGTAGAGTCACATCGGAGCCAAAAAAGCCCTTTAAAGGCTCCATTTCAGCAAAACAAGTTATATGGACTTAGTTTTTGCGCGAGGTGCATTTTTAAGGTTTGTTGGTGCTCCGAATGAGTCCCTAAGACTTATTATAATATTTTGGCAACCAAACAACTTTGGTAGAGTCACATCGGACCCAAAAAACCCGTTAAAGGCTCGATTTCGGCAAAACTAGTTATAAGGACTTAGTTTTTGCGCGAGGTGAGTTTTTAAGGTTTGGTGGAGCTCCAAATGAGTCCCTAAGACTTATTATAATATATTATAAATTTAAATACACGTTTGGGATCAAAACAACTTTACTAGAGTCACATCGGAGCCAAAAAAGCCATTAAAGGCTCGATTTCGGCAAAACTTGTTATAAGGAATTAGTTTTTGTGCAGGGTGAGTTCGTAAGGTTTTTTGGAGCTCCAAATGAGTACCTAAGACTTATTATAATATTTTGGGAACAAAACAACTTTGCCAGAGTCGCATCGGACCCAAAAAAGCCGGTTAAAGGCTCGATTTCGGCAAAACTAGTTATAAGGACTTAGTTTTTGAGCGAGGTGAGTTTTGAAGGTTTTTTGGAGCTCCAAATGAGTCCCTAAGACTTGTTATAATATATTATATGTTTAAAAACACGATTGGGAACAAAACAACTTTGGTAGAGTCACATCGGAGCCAAAAAAGCCCTTTAAAGGCTCCATTTCAGCAAAACAAGTTATATGGACTTAGTTTTTGCGCGAGGTGCATTTTTAAGGTTTGTTGGTGCTCTGAATGAGTCCCTAAGACTTATTATAATATTTTGGCAACCAAACAACTTTGGTAGAGTCACATCGGACCCAAAAAACCCGTTAAAGGCTCGATTTCGGGAAAACTAGTTATAAGGACTTAGTTTTTGCGCGAGGTGAGTTTTTAAGGTTTGGTGGAGCTCCAAATGAGTCCCTAAGACTTATTATAATATATTATAAATTTAAATACACGTTTGGGATCAAAACAACTTTACTAGAGTCACATCGGAGCCAAAAAAGCCATTAAAGGCTCGATTTCGGCAAAACTTGTTATAAGGAATTAGTTTTTGTGCAGGTTGAGTTCGTAAGGTTTTTTGGAGCTCCAAATGAGTCCCTAAGACTTATTATAATATTTTGGGAACAAAACAACTTTGCCAGAGTCGCATCGGACGCAAAAAAGCCGGTTAAAGGCTCGATTTCGGCAAAACTAGTTATAAGGACTTAGTTTTTGAGCGAGGTGAGTTTTCAAGATTTTTTGGAGCTCCAAATGAGTCCCTAAGACTTATTATAATATATTATAAGTTTAAATACACGTTTGGGATCAAAACAACTTTGCCAGAGTCACATCGGACCCAAAAAAGCGAGTTAAAGGCTCGATTTCGGCAAAACTAGTTATAAGGACTTAGTTTTTGAGCGAGGTGAGTTTTCAAGGTTTTTTGGAGCTCCAAATGAGTCCCTAAGACTTATTGTAATATATTATATGTTTAAAAACTCGTTTGGGAACAAAACAACTTTGCTAGAGTCATATCGGAGCCAAAAAAGCCCTTTAAAGGCTCCGTTTCGGCAAAACAAGTTATATGGACTTAGTTTTTGGGCGATGTGCATTTTTAAGGTTTGTTTGAGCTCCAAATGAGTCCCTAAGACTTATTATAATAATTTTGGAAAAAAAACAACTTTGTCAGAGTTACATCTGACCCAAAAAAGTCGGTTAAAGACTCGATTTCGGCAAAACTAGTTATAAGGACTTAGTTTTTGAGCGATGTGAGCTTTTAAGGTTTTTTGGAGCTCCAAATGAGTCCCTAAGACTTGTTATAATATATTATATGTTTAAAAACACGATTGGGAACAAAACAACTTTGGTAGAGTCACATCGGAGCCAAAAAAGCCCTTTAAAGGCTCCATTTCAGCAAAACAAGTTATATGGACTTAGTTTTTGCGCGAGGTGCATTTTTAAGGTTTGTTGGTGCTCCGAATGAGTCCCTAAGACTTATTATAATATTTTGGCAACCAAACAACTTTGGTAGAGTCACATCGGACCCAAAAAACCCGTTAAAGGCTCGATTTCGGGAAAACTAGTTATAAGGACTTAGTTTTTGCGCGAGGTGAGTTTTTAAGGTTTGGTGGAGCTCCAAATGAGTCCCTAAGACTTATTATAATATATTATAAATTTAAATACACGTTGGGATCAAAACAACTTTACTAGAGTCACATCGGAGCCAAAAAAGCCATTAAAGGCTCGATTTCGGCAAAACTTGTTATAAGGAATTAGTTTTTGTGCAGGTTGAGTTCGTAAGGTTTTTTGGAGCTCCAAATGAGTCCCTAAGACTTATTATAATATTTTGGGAACAAAACAACTTTGCCAGAGTCGCATCGGACGCAAAAAAGCCGGTTAAAGGCTCGATTTCGGCAAAACTAGTTATAAGGACTTAGTTTTTGAGCGAGGTGAGTTTTTAAGATTTTTTGGAGCTCCAAATGAGTCCCTAAGACTTATTATAATATATTATAAGTTTAAATACACGTTTGGGATCAAAACAATTTTGCCAGAGTCACATCGGACCCAAAAAAGCGAGTTAAGGCTCGATTTCGGCAAAACTAGTTATAAGGACTTAGTTTTTGAGCGAGGTGAGTTTTCAAGGTTTTTTGGAGCCCAAATGAGTCCCTAAGACTTATTGTAATATATTATATGTTTAAAAACTCGTTTGGGAACAAAACAACTTTGCTAGAGTCATATCGGAGCCAAAAAAGCCCTTTAAAGGCTCCGTTTCGGCAAAACAAGTTATATGGACTTAGTTTTTGGGCGATGTGCATTTTTAAGGTTTGTTTGAGCTCCAAATGAGTCCCTAAGGCTTATTATAATAATTTTGGAAAAAAAACAACTTTGTCAGAGTTACATCGGACCCAAAAAAGTCGGTTAAAGACTCGATTTCGGCAAAACTAGTTATAAGGACTTAGTTTTTGAGCGATGTGAGCTTTTAAGGTTTTTTGGAGCTCCAAATGAGTCCCTAAGACTTGTTATAATATATTATATGTTTAAAAACACGATTGGGAACAAAACAACTTTGGTAGAGTCACATCGGAGCCAAAAAAGCCCTTTAAAGGCTCCATTTCAGCAAAACAAGTTATATGGACTTAGTTTTTGCGCGAGGTGCATTTTTAAGGTTTGTTGGTGCTCCGAATGAGTCCCTAAGACTTATTATAATATTTTGGCAACCAAACAACTTTGGTAGAGTCACATCGGACCCAAAAAACCCGTTAAAGGCTCGATTTCGGGAAAACTAGTTATAAGGACTTAGTTTTTGCGCGAGGTGAGTTTTTAAGATTTGGTGGAGCTCCAAATGAGTCCCTAAGACTTATTATAATATATTATAAATTTAAATACACGTTTGGGATCAAAACAACTTTACTAGAGTCACATCGGAGCCAAAAAAGCCATTAAAGGCTCGATTTCGGCAAAACTTGTTATAAGGAATTAGTTTTTGTGCAGGGTGAGTTCGTAAGGTTTTTTGGAGCTCCAAATGAGTCCCTAAGACTTATTATAATATTTTGGGAACAAAACAACTTTGCCAGAGTCGCATCGGACGCAAAAAAGCCGGTTAAAGGCTCGATTTCGGCAAAACTAGTTATAAGGACTTAGTTTTTGAGCGAGGTGAGTTTTAAGATTTTTTGGAGCTCCAAATGAGTCCCTAAGACTTATTATAATATATTATAAGTTTAAATACACGTTTGGGATCAAAACAATTTTGCCAGAGTCACATCGGACCCAAAAAAGCGAGTTAAGGGCTCGATTTCGGCAAAACTAGTTATAAGGACTTAGTTTTTGAGCGAGGTGAGTTTTCAAGGTTTTTTGGAGCCCCAAATGAGTCCCTAAGACTTATTGTAATATATTATATGTTTAAAAACTCGTTTGGGAACAAAACAACTTTGCTAGAATCATATCGGAGCCAAAAAAGCCCTTTAAAGGCTCCGTTTCGGCAAAACAAGTTATATGGACTTAGTTTTTGGGCGATGTGCATTTTTAAGGTTTGTTTGAGCTCCAAATGAGTCCCTAAGGCTTATTATAATAATTTTGGAAAAAAAAAACAACTTTGTCAGAGTTACATCAGACCCAAAAAAGTCGGTTAAAGACTCGATTTCGGCAAAACTAGCTATAAGGACTTAGTTTTTGAGCGATGTGAGCTTTTAAGGTTTTTTGGAGCTCCAAATGAGTCCCTAAGACTTGTTATAATATATTATATGTTTAAAAACACGATTGGGAACAAAACAACTTTGGTAGAGTCACATCGGAGCCAAAAAAGCCCTTAAAGGCTCCATTTCAGCAAAACAAGTTATATGGACTTAGTTTTTGCGCGAGGTGCATTTTTAAGGTTTGTTGGTGCTCCGAATGAGTCCCTAAGACTTATTATAATATTTTGGCAACCAAACAACTTTGGTAGAGTCACATCGGACCCAAAAAACCCGTTAAAGGCTCGATTTCGGGAAAACTAGTTATAAGGACTTAGTTTTTGCGCGAGGTGAGTTTTTAAGGTTTGGTGGAGCTCCAAATGAGTCCCTAAGACTTATTATAATATATTATAAATTTAAATACACGTTTGGGATCAAAACAACTTTACTAGAGTCACATCGGAGCCAAAAAAGCCATTAAAGGCTCGATTTCGGCAAAACTTGTTATAAGGAATTAGTTTTTGTGCAGGTTGAGTTCGTAAGGTTTTTTGGAGCTCCAAATGAGTCCCTAAGACTTATTATAATATTTTGGGAACAAAACAACTTTGCCAGAGTCGCATCGGACGCAAAAAAGCCGGTTAAAGGCTCGATTTCGGCAAAACTAGTTATAAGGACTTAGTTTTTGAGCGAGGTGAGTTTTTAAGATTTTTTGGAGCTCCAAATGAGTCCCTAAGACTTATTATAATATATTATAAGTTTAAATACACGTTTGGGATCAAAACAATTTTGCCAGAGTCACATCGGACCCAAAAAAGCGAGTTAAAGGCTCGATTTCGGCAAAACTAGTTATAAGGACTTAGTTTTTGAGCGAGGTGAGTTTTCAAGGTTTTTTGGAGCTCCAAATGAGTCCCTAAGACTTATTGTAATATATTATATGTTTAAAAACTCGTTTGGGAACAAAACAACTTTGCTAGAATCATATCGGAGCCAAAAAGCCCTTTAAAGGCTCCGTTTCGGCAAAACAAGTTATATGGACTTAGTTTTTGGGCGATGTGCATTTTTAAGGTTTGTTTGAGCTCCAAATGAGTCCCTAAGGCTTATTATAATAATTTTGGAAAAAAAACAACTTTGTCAGAGTTACATCAGACCCAAAAAAGTCGGTTAAAGACTCGATTTCGGCAAAACTAGCTATAAGGACTTAGTTTTTGAGCGATGTGAGCTTTTAAGGTTTTTTGGAGCTCCAAATGAGTCCCTAAGACTTGTTATAATATATTATATGTTTAAAAACACGATTGGGAACAAAACAACTTTGGTAGAGTCACATCGGAGCCAAAAAAGCCCTTTAAAGGCTCCATTTCAGCAAAACAAGTTATATGGACTTAGTTTTTGCGCGAGGTGCATTTTTAAGGTTTGTTGGTGCTCCGAATGAGTCCCTAAGACTTATTATAATATTTTGGCAACCAAACAACTTTGGTAGAGTCACATCGGACCCAAAAAACCCGTTAAAGGCTCGATTTCGGGAAAACTAGTTATAAGGACTTAGTTTTTGCGCGAGGTGAGTTTTTAAGGTTTGGTGGAGCTCCAAATGAGTCCCTAAGACTTATTATAATATATTATAAATTTAAATACACGTTTGGGATCAAAACAACTTTACTAGAGTCACATCGGAGCCAAAAAAGCCATTAAAGGCTCGATTTCGGCAAAACTTGTTATAAGGAATTAGTTTTTGTGCAGGTTGAGTTCGTAAGGTTTTTTGGAGCTCCAAATGAGTCCCTAAGACTTATTATAATATTTTGGGAACAAAACAACTTTGCCAGAGTCGCATCGGACGCAAAAAAGCCGGTTAAAGGCTCGATTTCGGCAAAACTAGTTATAAGGACTTAGTTTTTGAGCGAGGTGAGTTTTAAGATTTTTTGGAGCTCCAAATGAGTCCCTAAGACTTATTATAATATATTATAAGTTTAAATACACGTTTGGGATCAAAACAATTTTGCCAGAGTCACATCGGACCCAAAAAAGCGAGTTAAGGCTCGATTTCGGCAAAACTAGTTATAAGGACTTAGTTTTTGAGCGAGGTGAGTTTTCAAGGTTTTTTGGAGCTCCAAATGAGTCCCTAAGACTTATTGTAATATATTATATGTTTAAAAACTCGTTTGGGAACAAAACAACTTTGCTAGAATCATATCGGAGCCAAAAAAGCCCTTTAAAGGCTCCGTTTCGGCAAAACAAGTTATATGGACTTAGTTTTTGGGCGATGTGCATTTTTAAGGTTTGTTTGAGCTCCAAATGAGTCCCTAAGGCTTATTATAATAATTTTGGAAAAAAAAAACAACTTTGTCAGAGTTACATCAGACCCAAAAAAGTCGGTTAAAGACTCGATTTCGGCAAAACTAGCTATAAGGACTTAGTTTTTGAGCGATGTGAGCTTTTAAGGTTTTTTGGAGCTCCAAATGAGTCCCTAAGACTTGTTATAATATATTATATGTTTAAAAACACGATTGGGAACAAAACAACTTTGGTAGAGTCACATCGGAGCCAAAAAAGCCCTTTAAAGGCTCCATTTCAGCAAAACAAGTTATATGGACTTAGTTTTTGCGCGAGGTGCATTTTTAAGGTTTGTTGGTGCTCCGAATGAGTCCCTAAGACTTATTATAATATTTTGGCAACCAAACAACTTTGGTAGAGTCACATCGGACCCAAAAAACCCGTTAAAGGCTCGATTTCGGGAAAACTAGTTATAAGGACTTAGTTTTTGCGCGAGGTGAGTTTTTAAGGTTTGGTGGAGCTCCAAATGAGTCCCTAAGACTTATTATAATATATTATAAATTTAAATACACGTTTGGGATCAAAACAACTTTACTAGAGTCACATCGGAGCCAAAAAAGCCATTAAAGGCTCGATTTCGGCAAAACTTGTTATAAGGAATTAGTTTTTGTGCAGGTTGAGTTCGTAAGGTTTTTTGGAGCTCCAAATGAGTCCCTAAGACTTATTATAATATTTTGGGAACAAAACAACTTTGCCAGAGTCGCATCGGACGCAAAAATGCCGGTTAAATGCTCGATTTCGGCAAAACTAGTTATAAGGACTTAGTTTTTGAGCGAGGTGAGTTTTTAAGATTTTTTGGAGCTCCAAATGAGTCCCTAAGACTTATTATAATATATTATAAGTTTAAATACACGTTTGGGATCAAAACAATTTTGCCAGAGTCACATCGGACCCAAAAAAGGCGAGTTAAGGGCTCGATTTCGGCAAAACTAGTTATAAGGACTTAGTTTTTGAGCGAGGTGAGTTTTCAAGGTTTTTTGGAGCCCCAAATGAGTCCCTAAGACTTATTGTAATATATTATATGTTTAAAAACTCGTTTGGGAACAAAACAACTTTGCTAGAATCATATCGGAGCCAAAAAAGCCCTTTAAAGGCTCCGTTTCGGCAAAACAAGTTATATGGACTTAGTTTTTGGGCGATGTGCATTTTTAAGGTTTGTTTGAGCTCCAAATGAGTCCCTAAGGCTTATTATAATAATTTTGGAAAAAAAACAACTTTGTCAGAGTTACATCGACCCAAAAAAGTCGGTTAAAGACTCGATTTCGGCAAAACTAGCTATAAGGACTTAGTTTTTGAGCGATGTGAGCTTTTAAGGTTTTTTGGAGCTCCAAATGAGTCCCTAAGACTTGTTATAATATATTATATGTTTAAAAACACGATTGGGAACAAAACAACTTTGGTAGAGTCACATCGGAGCCAAAAAAGCCCTTTAAAGGCTCCATTTCAGCAAAACAAGTTATATGGACTTAGTTTTTGCGCGAGGTGCATTTTTAAGGTTTGTTGGTGCTCCGAATGAGTCCCTAAGACTTATTATAATATTTTGGCAACCAAACAACTTTGGTAGAGTCACATCGGACCCAAAAAACCCGTTAAAGGCTCGATTTCGGGAAAACTAGTTATAAGGACTTAGTTTTTGCGCGAGGTGAGTTTTTAAGGTTTGGTGGAGCTCCAAATGAGTCCCTAAGACTTATTATAATATATTATAAATTTAAATACACGTTTGGGATCAAAACAACTTTACTAGAGTCACATCGGAGCCAAAAAAGCCATTAAAGGCTCGATTTCGGCAAAACTTGTTATAAGGAATTAGTTTTTGTGCAGGTTGAGTTCGTAAGGTTTTTTGGAGCTCCAAATGAGTCCCTAAGACTTATTATAATATTTTGGGAACAAAACAACTTTGCCAGAGTCGCATCGGACGCAAAAAAGCCGGTTAAAGGCTCGATTTCGGCAAAACTAGTTATAAGGACTTAGTTTTTGAGCGAGGTGAGTTTTTAAGATTTTTTGGAGCTCCAAATGAGTCCCTAAGACTTATTATAATATATTATAAGTTTAAATACACGTTTGGGATCAAAACAATTTTGCCAGAGTCACATCGGACCCAAAAAAGCGAGTTAAGGCTCGATTTCGGCAAAACTAGTTATAAGGACTTAGTTTTTGAGCGAGGTGAGTTTTCAAGGTTTTTTGGAGCTCCAAATGAGTCCCTAAGACTTATTGTAATATATTATATGTTTAAAAACTCGTTTGGGAACAAAACAACTTTGCTAGAATCATATCGGAGCCAAAAAAGCCCTTTAAAGGCTCCGTTTCGGCAAAACAAGTTATATGGACTTAGTTTTTGGGCGATGTGCATTTTTAAGGTTTGTTTGAGCTCCAAATGAGTCCCTAAGGCTTATTATAATAATTTTGGAAAAAAAAACAACTTTGTCAGAGTTACATCAGACCCAAAAAAGTCGGTTAAAGACTCGATTTCGGCAAAACTAGCTATAAGGACTTAGTTTTTGAGCGATGTGAGCTTTTAAGGTTTTTTGGAGCTCCAAATGAGTCCCTAAGACTTGTTATAATATATTATATGTTTAAAAACACGATTGGGAACAAAACAACTTTGGTAGAGTCACATCGGAGCCAAAAAAGCCCTTTAAAGGCTCCATTTCAGCAAAACAAGTTATATGGACTTAGTTTTTGCGCGAGGTGCATTTTTAAGGTTTGTTGGTGCTCCGAATGAGTCCCTAAGACTTATTATAATATTTTGGCAACCAAACAACTTTGGTAGAGTCACATCGGACCCAAAAAACCCGTTAAAGGCTCGATTTCGGGAAAACTAGTTATAAGGACTTAGTTTTTGCGCGAGGTGAGTTTTTAAGGTTTGGTGGAGCTCCAAATGAGTCCCTAAGACTTATTATAATATATTATAAATTTAAATACACGTTTGGGATCAAAACAACTTTACTAGAGTCACATCGGAGCCAAAAAAGCCATTAAAGGCTCGATTTCGGCAAAACTTGTTATAAGGAATTAGTTTTTGTGCAGGTTGAGTTCGTAAGGTTTTTTGGAGCTCCAAATGAGTCCCTAAGACTTATTATAATATTTTGGAACAAAACAACTTTGCCAGAGTCGCATCGGACGCAAAAAAGCCGGTTAAAGGCTCGATTTCGGCAAAACTAGTTATAAGGACTTAGTTTTTGAGCGAGGTGAGTTTTTAAGATTTTTTGGAGCTCCAAATGAGTCCCTAAGACTTATTATAATATATTATAAGTTTAAATACACGTTTGGGATCAAAACAATTTTGCCAGAGTCACATCGGACCCAAAAAAGCGAGTTAAAGGCTCGATTTCGGCAAAACTAGTTATAAGGACTTAGTTTTTGAGCGAGGTGAGTTTTCAAGGTTTTTTGGAGCTCCAAATGAGTCCCTAAGACTTATTGTAATATATTATATGTTTAAAAACTCGTTTGGGAACAAAACAACTTTGCTAGAATCATATCGGAGCCAAAAAAGCCCTTTAAAGGCTCCGTTTCGGCAAAACAAGTTATATGGACTTAGTTTTTGGGCGATGTGCATTTTTAAGGTTTGTTTGAGCTCCAAATGAGTCCCTAAGGCTTATTATAATAATTTTGGAAAAAAAAACAACTTTGTCAGAGTTACATCAGACCCAAAAAAGTCGGTTAAAGACTCGATTTCGGCAAAACTAGCTATAAGGACTTAGTTTTTGAGCGATGTGAGCTTTTAAGGTTTTTTGGAGCTCCAAATGAGTCCCTAAGACTTGTTATAATATATTATATGTTTAAAAACACGATTGGGAACAAAACAACTTTGGTAGAGTCACATCGGAGCCAAAAAAGCCCTTTAAAGGCTCCATTTCAGCAAAACAAGTTATATGGACTTAGTTTTTGCGCGAGGTGCATTTTTAAGGTTTGTTGGTGCTCCGAATGAGTCCCTAAGACTTATTATAATATTTTGGCAACCAAACAACTTTGGTAGAGTCACATCGGACCCAAAAAACCCGTTAAAGGCTCGATTTCGGGAAAACTAGTTATAAGGACTTAGTTTTTGCGCGAGGTGAGTTTTTAAGGTTTGGTGGAGCTCCAAATGAGTCCCTAAGACTTATTATAATATATTATAAATTTAAATACACGTTTGGGATCAAAACAACTTTACTAGAGTCACATCGGAGCCAAAAAAGCCATTAAAGGCTCGATTTCGGCAAAACTTGTTATAAGGAATTAGTTTTTGTGCAGGTTGAGTTCGTAAGGTTTTTTGGAGCTCCAAATGAGTCCCTAAGACTTATTATAATATTTTGGGAACAAAACAACTTTGCCAGAGTCGCATCGGACGCAAAAAAGCCGGTTAAAGGCTCGATTTCGGCAAAACTAGTTATAAGGACTTAGTTTTTGAGCGAGGTGAGTTTTTAAGATTTTTTGGAGCTCCAAATGAGTCCCTAAGACTTATTATAATATATTATAAGTTTAAATACACGTTTGGGATCAAAACAATTTTGCCAGAGTCACATCGGACCCAAAAAAGCGAGTTAAGGGCTCGATTTCGGCAAAACTAGTTATAAGGACTTAGTTTTTGAGCGAGGTGAGTTTTCAAGGTTTTTTGGAGCTCCAAATGAGTCCCTAAGACTTATTGTAATATATTATATGTTTAAAAACTCGTTTGGGAACAAAACAACTTTGCTAGAATCATATCGGAGCCAAAAAAGCCCTTTAAAGGCTCCGTTTCGGCAAAACAAGTTATATGGACTTAGTTTTTGGGCGATGTGCATTTTTAAGGTTTGTTTGAGCTCCAAATGAGTCCCTAAGGCTTATTATAATAATTTTGGAAAAAAAAAACAACTTTGTCAGAGTTACATCGGACCCAAAAAAGTCGGTTAAAGACTCGATTTCGGCAAAACTAGCTATAAGGACTTAGTTTTTGAGCGATGTGAGCTTTTAAGGTTTTTTGGAGCTCCAAATGAGTCCCTAAGACTTGTTATAATATATTATATGTTTAAAAACACGATTGGGAACAAAACAACTTTGGTAGAGTCACATCGGAGCCAAAAAAGCCCTTTAAAGGCTCCATTTCAGCAAAACAAGTTATATGGACTTAGTTTTTGCGCGAGGTGCATTTTTAAGGTTTGTTGGTGCTCCGAATGAGTCCCTAAGACTTATTATAATATTTTGGCAACCAAACAACTTTGGTAGAGTCACATCGGACCCAAAAAACCCGTTAAAGGCTCGATTTCGGGAAAACTAGTTATAAGGACTTAGTTTTTGCGCGAGGTGAGTTTTTAAGGTTTGGTGGAGCTCCAAATGAGTCCCTAAGACTTATTATAATATATTATAAATTTAAATACACGTTTGGGATCAAAACAACTTTACTAGAGTCACATCGGAGCCAAAAAAGCCATTAAAGGCTCGATTTCGGCAAAACTTGTTATAAGGAATTAGTTTTTGTGCAGGTTGAGTTCGTAAGGTTTTTTGGAGCTCCAAATGAGTCCCTAAGACTTATTATAATATTTTGGGAACAAAACAACTTTGCCAGAGTCGCATCGGACGCAAAAAAGCCGGTTAAAGGCTCGATTTCGGCAAAACTAGTTATAAGGACTTAGTTTTTGAGCGAGGTGAGTTTTTAAGATTTTTTGGAGCTCCAAATGAGTCCCTAAGACTTATTATAATATATTATAAGTTTAAATACACGTTTGGGATCAAAACAATTTTGCCAGAGTCACATCGGACCCAAAAAGCGAGTTAAGGCTCGATTTCGGCAAAACTAGTTATAAGGACTTAGTTTTTGAGCGAGGTGAGTTTTCAAGGTTTTTTGGAGCTCCAAATGAGTCCCTAAGACTTATTGTAATATATTATATGTTTAAAAACTCGTTTGGGAACAAAACAACTTTGCTAGAATCATATCGGAGCCAAAAAAGCCCTTTAAAGGCTCCGTTTCGGCAAAACAAGTTATATGGACTTAGTTTTTGGGCGATGTGCATTTTTAAGGTTTGTTTGAGCTCCAAATGAGTCCCTAAGGCTTATTATAATAATTTTGGAAAAAAAAACAACTTTGTCAGAGTTACATCAGACCCAAAAAAGTCGGTTAAAGACTCGATTTCGGCAAAACTAGCTATAAGGACTTAGTTTTTGAGCGATGTGAGCTTTTAAGGTTTTTTGGAGCTCCAAATGAGTCCCTAAGACTTGTTATAATATATTATATGTTTAAAAACACGATTGGGAACAAAACAACTTTGGTAGAGTCACATCGGAGCCAAAAAAGCCCTTCAAAGGCTCCATTTCAGCAAAACAAGTTATATGGACTTAGTTTTTGCGCGAGGTGCATTTTTAAGGTTTGTTGGTGCTCCGAATGAGTCCCTAAGACTTATTATAATATTTTGGCAACCAAACAACTTTGGTAGAGTCACATCGGACCCAAAAAACCCGTTAAAGGCTCGATTTCGGGAAAACTAGTTATAAGGACTTAGTTTTTGCGCGAGGTGAGTTTTTAAGGTTTGGTGGAGCTCCAAATGAGTCCCTAAGACTTATTATAATATATTATAAATTTAAATACACGTTTGGGATCAAAACAACTTTACTAGAGTCACATCGGAGCCAAAAAAGCCATTAAAGGCTCGATTTCGGCAAAACTTGTTATAAGGAATTAGTTTTTGTGCAGGTTGAGTTCGTAAGGTTTTTTGGAGCTCCAAATGAGTCCCTAAGACTTATTATAATATTTTGGGAACAAAACAACTTTGCCAGAGTCGCATCGGACGCAAAAAAGCCGGTTAAAGGCTCGATTTCGGCAAAACTAGTTATAAGGACTTAGTTTTTGAGCGAGGTGAGTTTTTAAGATTTTTTGGAGCTCCAAATGAGTCCCTAAGACTTATTATAATATATTATAAGTTTAAATACACGTTTGGGATCAAAACAATTTTGCCAGAGTCACATCGGACCCAAAAAAGCGAGTTAAAGGCTCGATTTCGGCAAAACTAGTTATAAGGACTTAGTTTTTGAGCGAGGTGAGTTTTCAAGGTTTTTTGGAGCTCCAAATGAGTCCCTAAGACTTATTGTAATATATTATATGTTTAAAAACTCGTTTGGGAACAAAACAACTTTGCTAGAATCATATCGGAGCCAAAAAAGCCCTTTAAAGGCTCCGTTTCGGCAAAACAAGTTATATGGACTTAGTTTTTGGGCGATGTGCATTTTTAAGGTTTGTTTGAGCTCCAAATGAGTCCCTAAGGCTTATTATAATAATTTTGGAAAAAAAAAACAACTTTGTCAGAGTTACATCAGACCCAAAAAAGTCGGTTAAAGACTCGATTTCGGCAAAACTAGCTATAAGGACTTAGTTTTTGAGCGATGTGAGCTTTTAAGGTTTTTTGGAGCTCCAAATGAGTCCCTAAGACTTGTTATAATATATTATATGTTTAAAAACACGATTGGGAACAAAACAACTTTGGTAGAGTCACATCGGAGCCAAAAAAGCCCTTCAAAGGCTCCATTTCAGCAAAACAAGTTATATGGACTTAGTTTTTGCGCGAGGTGCATTTTTAAGGTTTGTTGGTGCTCCGAATGAGTCCCTAAGACTTATTATAATATTTTGGCAACCAAACAACTTTGGTAGAGTCACATCGGACCCAAAAAACCCGTTAAAGGCTCGATTTCGGGAAAACTAGTTATAAGGACTTAGTTTTTGCGCGAGGTGAGTTTTTAAGATTTGGTGGAGCTCCAAATGAGTCCCTAAGACTTATTATAATATATTATAAATTTAAATACACGTTTGGGATCAAAACAACTTTACTAGAGTCACATCGGAGCCAAAAAAGCCATTAAAGGCTCGATTTCGGCAAAACTTGTTATAAGGAATTAGTTTTTGTGCAGGTTGAGTTCGTAAGGTTTTTTGGAGCTCCAAATGAGTCCCTAAGACTTATTATAATATTTTGGGAACAAAACAACTTTGCCAGAGTCGCATCGGACGCAAAAAAGCCGGTTAAAGGCTCGATTTCGGCAAAACTAGTTATAAGGACTTAGTTTTTGAGCGAGGTGAGTTTTTAAGATTTTTTGGAGCTCCAAATGAGTCCCTAAGACTTATTATAATATATTATAAGTTTAAATACACGTTTGGGATCAAAACAATTTTGCCAGAGTCACATCGGACCCAAAAAAGCGAGTTAAGGCTCGATTTCGGCAAAACTAGTTATAAGGACTTAGTTTTTGAGCGAGGTGAGTTTTCAAGGTTTTTTGGAGCTCCAAATGAGTCCCTAAGACTTATTGTAATATATTATATGTTTAAAAACTCGTTTGGGAACAAAACAACTTTGCTAGAATCATATCGGAGCCAAAAAAGCCCTTTAAAGGCTCCGTTTCGGCAAAACAAGTTATATGGACTTAGTTTTTGGGCG